>CM064883.1:99174050-99774050 GCA_003313485.2 Penstemon barbatus
CCATCCAACTATGTGCTGTAGCATGACCCAACTTCTCTTACTAATTACATGCGTGAAAATAGGCTTTCTCTGTACAAAATCATAGTCGTCTTACTTCATTAAATCTTGAGATAGCAGCTCTGATTAGCAACTGATTTCAACCCTTATGATTTAGTTGATTGAACTACTGATGTTGTTTAAGATGAGCAAAAGCAAACAATGATTGCATAGTTTCTTGACGAATTTTTTGTCCACTACCCGATGTGAGGTATAGGATTAGTGAACGGAGATACGGAATAACAAGAAACTTTTAGAAGCTTTGCTTATGTTGCATGCAGTTGTTTTGTCCTTCACTTACCTACCTTTTGTGTGTGTTTTTCCAGGATCCAAGCAATAAGAACGTTGTGAATTGTGATGAAAAGCTGAAGAGCATTCTTTTGGGCAAGTCTAAGTTTGAACTTACTGAACTTCCTGTGTTGATCAAGTTGCATTTTCCGAAGAAACCTAAGTGAATCTTGCAAATCCATTAAGGTTTTCCTTTTTTAGTAAGAATAGGCACCTTGTCAAGATATAGTGACTAGCAGATGATACATTTATAGTTGTCCTTGTAATGTAAGAAACCTCTCTCTGCTTGGAGTGCTGGGATCGATACTGGTGTTTTCAGTTTTTGCCTGATTTTTATGAATAGAAGTTTCTTTATTTTGTTTGTTATGTATCTGCAAATGGTGATTGCCTATCAATTTAAAATATTACGAAATTATTCCTTGGAGTTGGGGTAAAAACAAATTTGCTTGCTCCGTTAAGATCTCCAGCTTCATAACTTAAGGTATGGTCCAAACCATTTGCAAGGAGAAAACCGGATTTGTGACCAAAGAACAACGAATTTATTGTACTAATAAATGTCTAAAATTTAATCTTCACACGAAATGTGGATATTCGTTTTGTTGTGTAAATGGTTGCCTAAATTTTCTTTCAGAAGAGTTGCAAGATGTAAAACCCCGAAAAATTCATTTATGAATTTTCTTTCCTATAATTTTAATTTACTTGAAATTATAATTTTAATTATGTGGATTTAATAATTGAAACTAAAATTCATATCTATGTTGTTAAAAATTCAACGAGTGAGCATATATTTTTTTTGTAAATTTAAATTGATTTAAATTGATATTCACTTGAATTATTATTGTTGTGCAAATTATGTATTATAAATACTCACTCTTGTGTTATTTTTGAGGATTTAAATGCAAAAGAAAAATAAAAAGGGGGACTTCTTGATTGTCCCAAGACTTTGAGGACTAAAAAGAAAAAATTCGAAATTTGAGAGTGTGAATTGCAAAACACACATTAAATACTTGAAATTTCAGCTCCACTCTCTCATTCTTCATCTTCCCCACCCAACACACACACTAAAAGGTATTTTCGCACACACAAAATCCCTACTCTTCAAAAGTCCATAACTTCTTCATTTCTTAACCAAATCAAGTAAATGAGTAGTCAAAATTCATCTACTCGACGAGAGGAACACAATGGTGGTGGTAATTGAAGGAATAGAAGCTATTTTACAGCGGAAATTCGAGGTTGAAGGTGCGGTTTTAAGTGGGTTTTCTTGCATGTCCATTTTCCGGTAATTTCTTCGACAATCGAGCTTCACCACGGTGTTCTAGGCTTAGAGGAGAGCGGAATGGTGGGTTCGGCTCATTTTCCGGTGCCGGTCAACGGCGGTCAGCGGTGGTCAACGACGGTCAACAGCCGGTCAACGGTGCCTGCTCCGGTCAGCGACTTCGTCGCGGAATGGGTATTCCATTTTCGGCCTTCATTTTTCGATTTGAGTTCGTTAGATAGTTCCTTGAGCCTAAATGTTATTGTGCATTATTTACATTGTGGTTAATTTTTGGCTTTAGAATTTAGTTTGAGCATGAGTTTGAGTTCGTACTATGTTATGCATGTATCTCGATCAACTCGATTTTAGCTATACGGATGGTGTAGTTTTGCTCGGTTTAAATAAATGTTTATTAGATATTTGGATCTTGATTTATTTTTGTAAGAAAGTTATTGCTTATAATTTTTAAAACCTTGGGGGTATTTTTGAAAGATTTTAAAAGTTCAAGGACTATGGTTGCAAAATTTTGAGAGTCTAATGGACTGAAAAATCTATGTTTGTTTGATATTTGGTTAGGTTTACTTGAAAAGTATTTGTTTTAAAGTTTGTTTCGATATTTTGCAAAAATGGGAGTTTTTGAAACATTTGAGGTTATTTTTGTAAATCTGGAAAATAAAGGTGAAATTTTTGCTATTTAGGCACAGTTTTATGAAATTAGTATTTTGAGTTTTGAAAATAATATCTCTTAATTGAAGTTGATGTAATAAGTTTTAAGCACTTTTCTGTGATATGTTAGTTTATGAAATCCTTGTGTAGGATTTTCATTAGTTGCGTTCTAGTAAGGTTGTTAGATACATTCTTAGTCGTATACGTATTTGCTCAGGTTTCGGATACACTTCATTGTGGAATTTTGATCGCCGTAATAAGCTCCTCAGGTGAGTGCTGTGTATTACTTGTGTGTAAGTCCGAATGTGCTAGTAGGTCGAGTCATAACTGCAACTTAGTCCCTAAACGAACGAGCATGCGATGTATGATACAATGAAAAACTCAAATTTTAGAACAAAATATACACCTTGAATTATATGATAATGCCTATGTGCTTACGAGTCCTGGATATCATATATTGAACCATTTTAATGATTTTTATTGAGTTGGTTGCTGATTTCATATTACTGGATTGTTAATGTACTGGCTTGTTATTGGATTGTTATTGTACTGTATTGTTACTGTACTGTACTGCTTGATATTATTGTGTGGGCCCTATTTTGGTGTGCGGAATCATAGGTAACCCGGAAGGTTAGGGCCGGAAGGTTACCTTGATCCACCGTAGACCCGGCTTCACAAACCAAGTGTGGAGGTTACGCTTGGGGAGTGAAGTCAAACTCTTGGCATTAGACGTCTATGCGCACAGATAGTAAGGTAGCTCCTTACTTGGAGTGTTCGGTGGGGGCGTCATAATATGGATTGGAGGGTAAGAGAAGGACGGCATCAGCAACTGTTGGTTAATTGTTTAACGTGCTTAAATTGTTATTGCATGTTTTTATTTACTGCACTGGCATATATGCTCACGTATATTATGTTGCATCCACGCATCACACGCACATGTGCACTACAGCCTCACTAAGTTGGACGATCAACTTATGCATTCCATGTTTCAATCTTTTCAGCTACAGGTGTTTGGGTAAATGATAGTTCATGATGCGGTTAGGTCATCACGGTTGCGGTCCCACCCTAGTTCCAGAGAGTAATTAAACTTTTGTTTAAATTCTTATTTGATTTTATGATTTTCGTTTGAACTCATGGTTTAAATCTCCTATAATGTTTAAGTTCATTTCTATTATATCTTGTTAAATATCTTGGTATTTTAGCTAATTTTGTAAAATGGGAATATCTATCGAAGATAATTTTTAAATTTTATCAAATATTAATCTTAATGTTCTTTATTTTCTTTTGAGTCCCACAAGTTGTTTCACTATGTCATGTCATCCGCTAAAATTTGTTTTAATTACTTTCGCTTTAAACTTAGTAATCAAAATTGTTCTTACATCGTTTTAAACCGCTTCCGCATTTATACTTTTAATTTATCGTTTTCCGTAAAAATAAATAAATAAAGTTTCAGAATTTTTATACCTTTTCAAAATAATAATAGTTTTTCGACCGTTATCCGACGGACCCGCGGAGTCGGGCCGTTACAGATGGTATCAGAGCTTCGGCTCATGGCCAGGATATGGTCCTCGGAATTCATACTGAGGTGCTAGTAAGGTGGGACTCACCAGCAAGACTTTAGAGTGTCTACCCACAATGTGTATTTCACTTTTAGGACAAGACCGCAACCAAAACGTAGGTATTGTGCGTGTCCTCGGGGGAAGGGGTTATTGTTCATTGTTAATGTGATTTCTTGATTTGTTGTTTTATTGTTGGTGTCCAGAATATACTTGACGTTACTTTGACTGAACTATTTGAATTATTGCCTTAATATGATTGTATAAGTATGATCCATAATGTTTCATAATATGCACACATTGAGTTACTTGAATCAAGTAACTTTTCTCGAAGCGATGTTAAATGACTAATATCGTCATAAACCTTTTCGACGTCCATCATCATGTGCGTTTACCTTATTCAGAACTCGTATTGTTGACTTCAGACATTTCCTCTTCAAATTGACCTCTCACCTTTAGTAAGCTTGCACGAAAGTCTTAAGGTCAACTCAATTCGAATAACTCACTTTGTGGAATAAGGCTGCAATCAAAATTATATGTGTATGTATGATCTCAATGGAGGTTTGACTTCTTGGTATCACTGTTTCGTTACGAAATGACTAAATTGACCTCAAATATTTAACCCTCATTATCGTTTGACTACGATTAATTCAGAGAAAGCTCTTTCTTTCTCTATTTTACTCTCGTATTTAGATCCTGGAATCAAGTTTCTTTCTTGGGACACTTGTAAGTTAACTAAAGTAGTCATGGGTGCTTTTAAGATTCCTTTAATTGTGCTTAATTCATTCAAAACTCGTTCTCCTGATTTCAAACATTACTCTTTCGTAACGAGTCATCGAATCAGAATATTTTGGATTCTCCTTGGGCTCTGTTCCTTGGTTTTAACTCATTCCAGAACCCATCATGTTCTTGAGTTTTGTGTATGGGTTATTCTTGATAGTATGAAATCGATGCACGTTTCTTTGAATCTTGGTGATATACTATAAATTTCATCCCTCACATACAATTCTTAAAAATCATAGTTCATTTGAACCTTCAAATCGATTTACTCATTGTTATAATGACTTTATTTACTAATTTATGTTAATGAATAACTATGATTTATCTCGCTAGTTCGTGCTCCATGGAAAATCTTTCTTAGTCATTGTTAGTTTGATTGATAATGACTATTTTTTTTACCTATTACTTCAAGCGTGTCTCATTCTTCAACTATCCATGGTTCTACTTTTCCTCGAGGTTGAAATATACTCTCATCTGAACTTACATTTGTAGGTACTTCCTAAATACGAAGTATTACTTATTTGATCTCGATTACTATGAACTACCACTCTTGATTCTGGCATACTCTTTGTATGTTGACCAAAATAGGTGATCCCTATTTGTTATATATGCGTTTAGACGATGTATCATATAAGTTCTTGGGAAAGGTAATTAATGGAGTGTGGCGACAACCAAATAGTCTTTAACATCAAGACTTGCTAGAGAGGATTAAGATAGAATGAAAGACAAGGGTCTAAAAGAAACAAAGGGGTCTATCAAGACGATCGAAATTGAATTTATCTACATGTTAAAATTTCGAGAAATGATGTTTCCACAAAAGTTAAGTGTATCGATGAACGAGTCATTTCAAGAAGCCTACTCTTCACATTGTAGTGGTCTACCTGGAGAAATCGAGTGTAACAAATGTCATTGGTTGAAGAGAAGCGTTGCAACTATCTTCGTCATCTAGTAAACCAGCTATCGACTAAGGAAATAAGCCGAAGATACCTTCTTTGTTACACAAGAACTTCAAAGATCCGCAATCACTCAAAAGTGAATTAAATCCTAACTCTATAATATTTCGATAACGTGAGAGAATTCGTCTCTTAACATCTTCTACTCATTTTTATTAGACGAATATCTCTAATTGAGCTCTAGAATTGTTCATTGTTTATTTTTCCATATGCGTTAATGCTTTTTCCTTCGCTTCCATATGCGATAGTCAGTTTCTTTCTCTCAATTTTAATTCTAAATTGACCAAAACTTCTTTGAACTTGCTTACCTTGATCCATATTTTTCAATATTGTTTCCCACAATTTCTTGAATTTAACAGTTTCTTGAACTGATTGTCATTCTAATTAAAACCATCCCTTCAAAGTTTATTGACATTTTTAATTCAACTTCTTGTTGTCCGATCGAAGCTTCCAATTTGATATTTGAGTTGTATATTTGTTCGGAGTTTGTACTCACTTTTTCTTCCACGAGCTACTTCTTCATAGTGAACTTGTGAATCATATGCTTACCTTAATTTGATTTAGTGGTTAGTAATATTTCATTATCCTTATTCCCTGAACCTAATTATTGAATTGCGAAAGGTTCAGAAAAAGTCTCTTCGATTTTATATTATTCCTGCTTGTTATTCTAGAAGGAATGTACAGTTAACTTCATACTTGTAACATGTTCTTTCTAAAGTTGTTTCATCCTATTTGTTATCATTAATCTTGAAATTGGGCATTTTCATTTTCCTTGCCTTGTTCTTGAACTTATTCGCTTTGTCTCTAGTATCGTCATTACACTCATTACTTCTTTAAATGAACCTTTAAATGATTCGTTTTATTCTCACTTGATATTTAGACGTCCAAAGACACTTTAGCGCTCTGGTTGTTAATACCAAAACTTTTGATTCGATTTTGACATCCCCGACTCAACCTTCTTGTTATTAAGACTTCTGATGTGATAGTCTTATAATACCCCTAGTGATACTTGTTATTTGATTACATTTGTTTAAATTGAGTTTTTTCTTCGAATGTCATAACTTATGTTTCCCATTCATTTTCATAATCCTTTTTAAGACGTCTATTCGACTGTGTCCTGTCACGTTCATATAAAATCCTTAATCGACCACTTTCTGGTTATATTATTTGAACAATCCTTGACTCGATCGACCTTTCAGGTCCTCATTACTTTATTCCGAAGTTATTTTTGCTCAGTTTATAAACTCAATTGCTTCATTTTTCATAGGGCAAAAAATTTCTTATTCAACTGCCCTTTATGATCCTTATAGAAACTTATCGTTCCAATGTTGCGTGATACTTTATTGAACCCCTTTGCTAATATATGGTCATTCCTGAATCGTCTCTTTGATTTCATATCATCCATACTTGATGACTTCATTGACCATGCAGCATTTTCACTCAGTCATCGACTTTCTTTTGAACTCCACACTGTTATCTTGTTTTTTTTCTAAACATGTCCTTTCATCGTGGTTAGTTTCTCGTATATGGTGTTCTCATTTTTCTTGGATCTCGTTCTTTAACTCTATACGCTTTCTACGTTGTACCTTGTTACATTCGTTGCTACTTAAAATAAATCTTTGAGTAGCGAATTTTATCTTAGTTCAATTTTTAAATAATCAAAGACATTTCAAAACTTTGATTTCCATTGACAGAACTCTTGAATTAATTTCCATTATCATTATTGGCACACTTGGTTTAACCTTCTTCTTGCTACTCCGATCTCTTGACTTGATTATCATTGTTACCGTTATTCTGTTTTGTTTGCAATCTTCATCAATCTTCTTTTCGTTACCGTTATTCAGTTTGACCTTATTATCTACATAAATTGACTCGGTCATCTTTTACAATCTTTATCAAGGCACTTCATTGGACTGTCATTTCTGATTCCTGCTGAGAATATCAATTCAGATGTCTTCCGCTATCTTTTGAATTTCATTGGCAAAAATCGAATTTTTGTGTTATAACGTGAAGTTTTCCTTTTTGGGAGAATCTAACTACGGCATGTGAGTTTGATTATTCATCGAACTTTGATTTATCGCGTAAAAATTCCACGTATGAAGTTCCAGAAGGATTTTTCCTCTTGCTCGCGACTGCGTATCATCAGACTCCAGAAACATCTAGAGATTAGAGGAAAGATTTCTTCGCATTCGTCCAAATCAAGAAACCAGTGAACTCCACCGTTAAAAGCCTCACGATGCAGTCAAAGTATACAATAAACTGCTTGGGAAATACAAAAAGAGATACGACATCATCACTCGAACTTCTCAAAACTCAAGTGTGAATTTGGGGACCAAATTCTTTTAAGGAGGGAAGAATGTAAAACCCCGAAAAATTCATTTATGAATTTTCTTTCCTATAATTTTAATTTACTTGAAATTATAATTTTAATTATGTGGATTTAATAATTGAAACTAAAATTCATATCTATGTTGTTAAAAATTCAACGAGTGAGCATATATTTTTTTTGTAAATTTAAATTGATTTAAATTGATATTCACTTGAATTATTATTGTTGTGCAAATTATGTATTATAAATACTCACTCTTGTGTTATTTTTGAGGATTTAAATGCAAAAGAAAAATAAAAAGGGGGACTTCTTGATTGTCCCAAGACTTTGAGGACTAAAAAGAAAAAATTCGAAATTTGAGAGTGTGAATTGCAAAACACACATTAAATACTTGAAATTTCAGCTCCACTCTCTCATTCTTCATCTTCCCCACCCAACACACACACTAAAAGGTATTTTCGCACACACAAAATCCCTACTCTTCAAAAGTCCATAACTTCTTCATTTCTTAACCAAATCAAGTAAATGAGTAGTCAAAATTCATCTACTCGACGAGAGGAACACAATGGTGGTGGTAATTGAAGGAATAGAAGCTATTTTACAGCGGAAATTCGAGGTTGAAGGTGCGGTTTTAAGTGGGTTTTCTTGCATGTCCATTTTCCGGTAATTTCTTCGACAATCGAGCTTCACCACGGTGTTCTAGGCTTAGAGGAGAGCGGAATGGTGGGTTCGGCTCATTTTCCGGTGCCGGTCAACGGCGGTCAGCGGTGGTCAACGACGGTCAACAGCCGGTCAACGGTGCCTGCTCCGGTCAGCGACTTCGTCGCGGAATGGGTATTCCATTTTCGGCCTTCATTTTTCGATTTGAGTTCGTTAGATAGTTCCTTGAGCCTAAATGTTATTGTGCATTATTTACATTGTGGTTAATTTTTGGCTTTAGAATTTAGTTTGAGCATGAGTTTGAGTTCGTACTATGTTATGCATGTATCTCGATCAACTCGATTTTAGCTATACGGATGGTGTAGTTTTGCTCGGTTTAAATAAATGTTTATTAGATATTTGGATCTTGATTTATTTTTGTAAGAAAGTTATTGCTTATAATTTTTAAAACCTTGGGGGTATTTTTGAAAGATTTTAAAAGTTCAAGGACTATGGTTGCAAAATTTTGAGAGTCTAATGGACTGAAAAATCTATGTTTGTTTGATATTTGGTTAGGTTTACTTGAAAAGTATTTGTTTTAAAGTTTGTTTCGATATTTTGCAAAAATGGGAGTTTTTGAAACATTTGAGGTTATTTTTGTAAATCTGGAAAATAAAGGTGAAATTTTTGCTATTTAGGCACAGTTTTATGAAATTAGTATTTTGAGTTTTGAAAATAATATCTCTTAATTGAAGTTGATGTAATAAGTTTTAAGCACTTTTCTGTGATATGTTAGTTTATGAAATCCTTGTGTAGGATTTTCATTAGTTGCGTTCTAGTAAGGTTGTTAGATACATTCTTAGTCGTATACGTATTTGCTCAGGTTTCGGATACACTTCATTGTGGAATTTTGATCGCCGTAATAAGCTCCTCAGGTGAGTGCTGTGTATTACTTGTGTGTAAGTCCGAATGTGCTAGTAGGTCGAGTCATAACTGCAACTTAGTCCCTAAACGAACGAGCATGCGATGTATGATACAATGAAAAACTCAAATTTTAGAACAAAATATACACCTTGAATTATATGATAATGCCTATGTGCTTACGAGTCCTGGATATCATATATTGAACCATTTTAATGATTTTTATTGAGTTGGTTGCTGATTTCATATTACTGGATTGTTAATGTACTGGCTTGTTATTGGATTGTTATTGTACTGTATTGTTACTGTACTGTACTGCTTGATATTATTGTGTGGGCCCTATTTTGGTGTGCGGAATCATAGGTAACCCGGAAGGTTAGGGCCGGAAGGTTACCTTGATCCACCGTAGACCCGGCTTCACAAACCAAGTGTGGAGGTTACGCTTGGGGAGTGAAGTCAAACTCTTGGCATTAGACGTCTATGCGCACAGATAGTAAGGTAGCTCCTTACTTGGAGTGTTCGGTGGGGGCGTCATAATATGGATTGGAGGGTAAGAGAAGGACGGCATCAGCAACTGTTGGTTAATTGTTTAACGTGCTTAAATTGTTATTGCATGTTTTTATTTACTGCACTGGCATATATGCTCACGTATATTATGTTGCATCCACGCATCACACGCACATGTGCACTACAGCCTCACTAAGTTGGACGATCAACTTATGCATTCCATGTTTCAATCTTTTCAGCTACAGGTGTTTGGGTAAATGATAGTTCATGATGCGGTTAGGTCATCACGGTTGCGGTCCCACCCTAGTTCCAGAGAGTAATTAAACTTTTGTTTAAATTCTTATTTGATTTTATGATTTTCGTTTGAACTCATGGTTTAAATCTCCTATAATGTTTAAGTTCATTTCTATTATATCTTGTTAAATATCTTGGTATTTTAGCTAATTTTGTAAAATGGGAATATCTATCGAAGATAATTTTTAAATTTTATCAAATATTAATCTTAATGTTCTTTATTTTCTTTTGAGTCCCACAAGTTGTTTCACTATGTCATGTCATCCGCTAAAATTTGTTTTAATTACTTTCGCTTTAAACTTAGTAATCAAAATTGTTCTTACATCGTTTTAAACCGCTTCCGCATTTATACTTTTAATTTATCGTTTTCCGTAAAAATAAATAAATAAAGTTTCAGAATTTTTATACCTTTTCAAAATAATAATAGTTTTTCGACCGTTATCCGACGGACCCGCGGAGTCGGGCCGTTACACAAGATGCCTTTGAGATGGAAAGAAATGATACGCTCATCAAAAGAAATGAAGAGGGAGAACTTTCTTATTTATTAATTAAAAAACTTGTGGCATATGTGAAGAAAGTCAATGATAATCCATATTATACGGGGAAGAAAAAACTTATAGAAACAGGATGTCAATGAAACATCCTTTTGCTTTGCTTTCTAAATTAGGATATACTAATTGACTTCTTCAGTTCGACTAAGTAATTATGATATTTATTTAATTATAAAACCTTGACTTTCTGATAGCGATTGCTCTTCCCATTTGCTATCATATCAAAGACTTTGTATTTGTTAATTAATTGATGCAATAATTCCCAGAATCCACCTTCTTAAAACATTTTTCTCATCAGAAATTGTGTTAATTCAGTCTCAACTGGCCCGGTTCATATATATACATATATAGGGTCAACGAACATCAAACTCTGCCTACATACAACAATTTATGGCAGCCTCCTCCAAAATTCAAGCTCTCTGGAACCATCCAGCTGGCCCCAAAACCAGTACTACTACTCTAATAACTCCATGTTTCTCTTTGATTTTGTGTGTCCGTGTAACTAAGTTTTTTATGTTAATAAAAATTATGTTGTGATATCATATTGGCAGTTCACTTTTGGGCTCCAACTTTTAAATGGGGTATAACAATAGCTAATGTTGCTGACTTCTCAAAGCCACCTGAAGCCATCTCCTATCCTCAGCAACTAGGTATGTATGTATGTTTATGTGCATCTATCTATCTATCAGTTATATATCGAAATTGATTTTGAGGAGAACTGACTGCATATCTGGTAAATAAAAAGAAAATGAAGAAATTAAAATTGGATTCAAGTACAATTTTCTTACTGATTGATGAGAAGCTTTCTTTGTTTTACTGCAGCTGTTGCGGTCTCAGGACTCATATGGGCTCGATACAGTACAGTCGTTACCCCGGTGAGTTTGAAGCCTTCCTAATCTAAAATCTTGGCATTTTGTTTTAAATGCTCTCTGCTACTTTGTGCTAAGTTTTAACTAAGGCAATTAAGTTTGAATATGCAATTGCAGAAAAATTGGAACTTGTTCAGCGTAAGCCTTGGAATGTCTGGTCCCGGAATATATCAACTCGTGCGCAAGATTCGGTATATATTTCTACGTTTTCAAAATTCATGAATTTCCACCAAATCCATGAATAATTTCGTCTGGATAATTAACTTTGAGATTAAATAAAAAATTTGGAGTCACTTGATTTTATTACGATAAAGTGGGATAAAAAGGACGAACTCTGTGTTATGTGAAACCTACAAAAAAACCTCTTCTTGATAATGTTTATTAATTAGTTATTACTTGTTACAAACATAGTGAAAAATCCGTAAACTATGTATAAACCTGTACACTTTGGATATTCACATGAGCTCAGCTGCCCAATTATATTGAACACAAATACATTATTTTGCATTAAAAACTTCTGTAAAAACATAGTTAATTCGTTGAAACACAACATTTCAACACAACGTACATGAGCTTAGTTAAGATAATGCATCTGTCCATTTTCCATTATTATTATTTTTTAATTTTTTTTATAATTGTGTACATTAGGCACGACTACTTGGAGAAAATTGTAGCCGATGAAGGAGGAGGAATGGTTACCAAGGATTCCTAAGTTTATAATCTAGGCTAATGGTCTCGTGTTATTTGTAATGAAATAAGTTTTTAGGCGCTAATTAAATCAACGTTTGCGCCTTGTAAATGTGGAATGAATGTTTGAACTTTGTTTTCCTTTGAATTTTGTATTGATGTTTATTTTCAAGAAAAAGCTTCGACTTTCTTTGTAATAAATAATACATCTAGGTAAAAATGGTAGTTAAACGAATTAGGTTCGAACCAGACAGATGAAGATGAATTATGTCATATAGGAAGAATTATTGTACTAATGTTACAAATGTTTTGACGAACTTGATGAAATATTGAGAAAAGAAATAATTCTACAGTATTTGATTTATATAAAATTCGTTTCTGTAATAATTGATCTTTATATAGTAACATTTTTTTAAATAATCATATTTATATAGAAAAGCTACACTGTATCATTTCTGATTCTATAAAGTTTAAACTCAAAATGCTTCTGGATAGTTCTTAATTCCAGTAGTTTCAATTTACCATAACACCCTGCTACGTGGTAGTACATAATTACATATGAATCCTTCCTGTTTGTAGGAGGACAAATACGTCAATTCAGCTCACTAGAAATTTCATTTCCTAATCAATTTCTTCTTCCCCAAGTCTAAAATCTTTCTAAAACCCTGCCCCCATCACCGCTCTCGCCATCATTCACCTTATCATCCCCTTTGATAAATTCAAAATTTGAGCTAAAATTAGATTCTGGCACAGTCATGTCGGTGAGTAGAATTACGTCTCGATTCACGAGGACCGTGTTGACTCAGTGCCGTAACTCGTCGCTGCTTTTCGGTCGCCATGGCCGCAGACACCTCCACGGTTTCTCTGAGCAGTTAGTATCTCCTCCTCGGCTCCATGATAAGGTAAAATGATTATTATTATTATTATTTTCGAAATTAGATTTTGCAAGAGTTTAGGCCTATCCCTAATATAGGACTATCTTTCCTTAACTATAACAGTTTTGATAGCCAACAACCAGTCGTTCTACTATATTGGCTTCTGAATTTTAAAGCAATTTTAGGATTGCATTCTTTTTGCCAAATTATGGAGATGAGGAATGTCTGCTCTCAGACGCAATTATTTTCTTCATTTTTTCACATTTTAATAAATAAATAAATAATATATGTTTCTTCTTTCTAATAATTTAGGCTTTTAGATGAGCCGGGCCAAATAAGAGGCCATGTGTTTTGAGTCCCTCCACCCATTTTTGAATTCAGTTGTTAAGACTTAAGTAAAATGAATACCACCTCACCGTACGGAGGAGTGTTTTAAGTAATAAATATTAAATGTCTTTCTCTCTAATAGCTTAAGTTTTTTAGAAGAGTTGGACATTCCATACATTAAACATGTTGTTTCTTGATTTAAGGTAGTGCATGTTCTAAAGGTGAGTGTGTTGCTTGTTTCATAATAAATGTTCCCCTTACAAGGATGCCTTATGCACTATTTATTTGTGCTCAGATTATCCCACTTTTAATTTCAGAGGTAATGTTGTGATTGGGGTTTAGTTGATTAATGGCACATATTGATTTCAAATTTATTTAAGAAGATGGGGGAAGTCATTTTAGTCCTGTTTAATGCTTGGGTTCATCTAAGAATGGTTAAGATTTATGCTTAAATATGTTATATAGACATATATTGATTCCTGCTATCTTATCATTGCAATAAATAATTTTTGCTGTTTGTTTAACTTTATGATTCAAGTTTTGCATTGCTGGTTTTTAGACTATTAAGGAAGCATACTTTTCTTCTCTTTAGGTGGCATCTGGACAGATCTCAATTTTACATCAATCGGCCCTGAATTTGTCCACGTTTCAACGGTTTGGATTCTCGTCATCTGCATCTCCACATTCTAATGAGAAGGAGATGACTCAGTCTGGAAATGAACAGGAAAACAAGGCGGACAATGAGACTAATGCTTCTGACGAAACAGAGGCATCCATCTCTGATGGTAAAACTGATTCTGGTTTCCCTGCAAAACCTCGCATTAACATGTTTGGGACTGTCAAAAAGTAGGAAATTAAGTACTAACGAGTTTCATTTTTATGATTCTGATTTAGATTTGGAGATTGATCTTTCAAAAGATGATCTGGTGAAACTTGTGGCGGAAAAGGAGCAACTTCTGGAGTTGAAGCAGGAGGAGCTCGAGGAAATGAAGGATAAGGTTCTAAGAACTTATGCAGATACAGAAAATGTCAAGGAGCGCACAAGGCGTGAATCTGAAAATGCAAAGAAGTTTGCCATTCAGGTTTGTGGACTTGTATTTTAGCTTGCACATCATGCCCCACGGGAACTCAATTATTATTTATTCAAATAATATGCAGAACTTCGCAAAGAGCCTTTTGGACGTAGCAGACAATTTGGGCAGGGCTTCTTCTGCTGCAAAAGAGAGCTTTTCAAAGATTGATGCATCTAAAGATACAGCTGGAGCCGTTCAACAACTTAAAGTACTTCTAGAAGGTGTTGAAATGACTGAAAAACAATTATCAGAGGTACTATATACAGTCTTTGGCTCAAAACACTATGGTTCTTCTGTTATATTTTGTGTGTCCGCTGCAGGGGATCGCTGGTCTCTAGTTATTTAATTCCCTACATATCGTGATAACAGATAGTCTCGGTTATTTTGCTTTGATGCCCAATGCCTTTTGCATTTATTGTTATGCATTACTAAGAATGTGATGTCGGGAGTAAGTAGTTTTGATGTCTCCTTCTGCATCATGTATAACAAAACTAATTATCAGCAGAAATATGCTTATTTAAATAAACCTAACAAGAAAATTGAAAGCAATTTATCAAAAGATTTTCTAATAAGATCAAAAGATTTCCCTTTAAGGTTATGAATTTGTTGAGCCCTGAAAATGTGACGAGCCCTGTAATTGACATCCATAATGACGGATTGTTCTAAACAAATATTGAGGTAAGAAAAAATATTAGCTTAGGGGGGATATAGAGTTTCACTTACAAGAGTAATAAAGAGAACTTGAGATAAAGCAATAAAAATGACATAGATAAGCTCCTTTTAGTGACTGATGCTTCTAGATTTGGTTATTTGCAGATATTTAAAAAATTTGGACTAGAGAAGTATGACCCTATAAATGAAGAATTTGATCCAAACAGACACAATGCAGTCTTCCAAGTACCCGACGCTTCAAAGCCAGTGGACCAAGTGGCAGTTGTTCTAAAGGTATTTGAGAAGCTTACATGAAGATGCATTGCTTTCCCTTTATATTCTTTGCTGACGTTGCTATATAATTTTTTTATTGCTATTTTTAGTTCTTTTTTAACAAGTTTCTCTTTTTTTCCTACTCAGTCTGGATACATGCTGCATGAGCGAGTTATAAGGCCTGCTGAAGTTGGTGTAACTGTGGCCATCGAACAATGAGAAAGCTGATAAATGATCCTAGGCGCAAGAGTGTATTATTGCAAATTGACCTGGACAATTTTTATGTGCTTAAACTGGAAAAACGGGTGGACTCGGAGAAGCTCTTTACCTCATTTCCAGTGCAGAAGAGTGAACTGCATAATCTTCCTTTTTTTGTTTAAACTATTGTTGTTATTTTGTCCGAGTTACCATGATTGTGTTAATAAAAATCTTAAGTAGCAGAAATGCAAGAGGTTGATTTTGATGGGGAAAGTATATTCTCGATTTCTATATATTTTTTCAAGTGAAAATTTAAATAGTTGCTTATTGCTAGTGGCTGTCACATACAAATCAACTTTGGAATCACAACAATGATTTAACTATAGAACTATTTTTGGCAGTAACTATAAGTGATAATTATCACTTTCTAAATGTCCAATTTCCTCGGTTCAAACACAACGAGGAGTAGAGCAAACTTTGAGCTATTGCCAATCATCTACCATGATCTTTCAATAGTTCATTGTTCGAGGAAGGTGGTTGTAAAGTTGAAAAAATCAACTCATTTTGTGCTTGGGACCTTTTGCTTATTCGTGTTTTGTTCAAAAACCTCAACCGAGAACTTGCTTCCAATTTGATTTTTTTCTTTTTTTCCCCAATGGAAAACCTTAATGAAAAGCACCTGTTTTTCAAACATAAGAATTAATAAGGAGGAGTATATATTATTACACCTAAATCTAAGGGTGTCTATGTAATTATCCGTATTTTAAAACCATATATTGATAACGAGGAGGGACGTCGTTTATGCTCAGTAATAGTAGTAGTAGTATATCTTATCCTCACTGGAAAATTCCTCCATTTTCTCCGCCCCCAAACAGTACCAATTCCTTCTGGTGATTTCAACAATGGAGGTCAGCTGTATCACTACACCGCAAACGTTCTTCCAATTCAAACCCACTTCACTCTATCCTTTACCTTCTTCTGTTTCACTTCCCAACGTTCATTTCCTCAAACCCATCTACAAAATCAATCAATCCCCATTAGCTCTATCTCGCAAAACAATTGAAACCAGGTTTATAGCATCAGCAGCTCCTTCAGCTGTTGATAACTCTCTTTCCGACAAGCTCCCCGCTGATCTTCAGGTTACAGAGACCCCAGAACCCAATTCCAGAGTATGTCTCTTTACCTAAGTTTTTGTCTTGAACTCTGATGGTCTTTGTAAATATATGTAGCTCAGATTTTTGTTTGAGACTCTTCAATGTTTTGATTGTTTTCGAAAATACCAGGACTTACTGGTGTATGAGAATTTGGATTTTTATTTAATATATGGTTTTAATATTGTAATCAGTGAATTAATTGTTAACTGCAGGTTAGGATAAGCGTAGAAGTTCCATCTTTAGTATGCGAAGATTGTTACAGAAGAGTCATCAAGGAGTTTATGAAACAGTCTAAGGTGCTTGTAGTTATATATTCATATCTGATTGATATTCTACTTTTGTCACAATTATTGTAAACAATATGGAAACTTGTTCACAATTTTTGTTGTTAATGTATAAATAGTTCATTGATGATTCCACATGTAAATAGTATGTGGGATGACAATTTCTTGTTACTACCTCTACAGATCCCGGGATTTCGTCCTGGGAAGAATGTTCCAGAGAATATTCTTATTAGCCACGTCGGGAAGGAAAATGTTAAGAAAGCTACAATTGAGTCTATCTTGAAGAGAACGCTTCCACATGCCATGTCTTCGGTGCGTCTCTATTCAGTAGTCTCCATGAGTTTATTGTCAACAATTCTTAATAGCTTTTGAGTAGATTTATTGAGTTTAAGTTGGATATGTTGTGATTTATTTCAATTGGTTTACATGTGAAAATTGCACATTCATGTTAAGCCTAGTGATGAATGTTATACTACTTTGTGGCGTAGAAGAGAGCTATGAAGATTACATGCTTTCATGACACTGGTTTGTGCAAATTCAATGTCATTTGTTGAGTTGGAATATTTATTAAGAACTCTATTACGAAGATATTATATGAGAGATATATTTCATCCTTGTTTAAAGTGCTCTTCAATTTTTCTGTAAACTACCTTTCTTGTTGCTTGGCAGGTAAGTGCAAGAGCCTTGGAAGATTCAATGCGCATATCTACTAATTTTGCAGATATGGACAACATTTATACTGCCATGAAGTCTCTGAAGTATGTTAAACATATATTCATTCTTCAAAATGAAAAGCTATGAATCAAGAATTACTCTTTTGTTGTCGTAAAATATTACTAGAGGAAAACTACTAAACGTATGCTTCTCGCTTTAGATATGATGTTATTGTTGATGTGGCTCCTGAGATCGAATGGGTTCCTGAAGATGGATACAAGAATTTGAAGATTGTTGTTGAGATCGATAAGGAAATAGATGCTCAGACTGCAACTGAACAAGAATTGAAACGCCGTCTAAAGGCCCTTGGGGTACTAAGAATTGTAACTGAGAGAGGACTTGAGGTAATGAGATTATGAACTCATTATAAGTTGATATTTCTTGAAATCATGCATCGACGGTTCGACACAAGATGCCACCATGAGACTAGGGATGTTGAAATCCACGATTCTTTTTGAATTAGATTTTGTAAAGCATAATTCTTTTTACACTACAAGAAAAATAGATTTTAGTGATAAAATATTAAGTGACGTTGAAATTGTCACTTTTTGCATACATTTAGTGATAAGAATATTAGTTTTGTCACAATAATAATAGTGACAAGTGCAAAAGTGACAAAATATATTTTTAAGTTGTCACTAATGGCTATTAGTGACAAGTTTATGGAACTTAAATTGTCACTATTGACAATTAGTGACACCCTTTCAGTGACAACCTAGTGACAATAAATATTGTCACTATAATTTAGTGATAACTTTTTAGTTGTCACTATTGGGGTATCACTAAATGTCAATAGAAACAACTTTTACACATTTCTTGTCACTAATGTGTCTATATACATCAGTTTAGTGACAATATTAAAATTTTTGTCACTTTCTCATGTACTATTTTGTCACTAAAATTAATTTTTTTTGTAGTGTTAAGTTTCATCATTCACTTGTTCCAAACTAAACATGAACACTTCTTTTCATGACATTTATTTAACAGTCTACATTAATCGAGTTCTTTTTTCCTTTATTCTTATTGATCAGATGCAAATTCAATAGACAAAATTTTTCATGCTATGTGTTCAAGTTTCTTACCAGCTAAAACCTTTATAGGTAGGTGATGTAGCGATTCTTGATATATCAGCTCAAACAATCGAGCAAGATGAATCAGCTGGTCAAAAGATACCATCTGCAGAGAGCAAAGGTTTGCATCAAGGCTGTCTTGTATATTGTGATTTTAGAGTCAATCGTTATGTCTCCTTGGTGCAAATCATGTTCATATTTTTCTTTTAGGGCCCATTTGGATGGATGGATTTGGGTTGGGTGGATTTGAAATCCCTTGTCAAATCCATCGTGCTATTTGGATATAAAATTAAATTCATTCATTTGAAATCCTGAATTTTAGTCCAATGGATTTCAGCCCAATTTTAAGTAGATTTGAAATTCCTCCTAAAACTAGTCATTTGAAATCCACTTAAAAAAAAGTACACATTGTATATTTTCAAAAACTACAATTTGATCACAGATTTTCAAAAAACCTAGAATTGCAATTCAGTCCAAAATTTTCAAAAAATTAAAATTTGCAATTCGGCTACTATTTTCAGAAATTCGAATTGCACTTTTGGTCCCTCAATTTTTGGAAATTGCAATTTTGACCCCAGATTTTCGAAGAACCAAGAATTTTCATAAATTAAAATTTTAAATTCGGACACTGATTTTTAGGAATTGAATTTGCACTTTTGGTACCTCAATTTTTGGGTATTGCAATTTTGACCCTAGATTTTCGAAATATCAAGAATTGCAATTCAGTCCAAAATTTTAAGAAAATTGAAAATTTCAATTCGGCCCCTGATTTTCAGAAATTTAAATTTACACTTTTGGCCCCTCAATTTTCGGAAATTACAATTTCACCCCAGATTTTTGAAAAACCAAGAATATTGATTCAGTTCAGAATTCTCAGGAAATTAAAAAAATTCAATTCGGCCCCAGATTTTCAGAAATCCGAATTTACACTTTTGGTCCCTCAATTTTCAGAAATTACAGTTTGACCCTAGATTTTTGAAAAACCCAGAATTACAATTCAGTTAATTTCGGAAGATTAAAATTTTCAATTCGGCCCCTGATTTTCAGAAATCCAAATTTTCACTTTTGGTCCCTTAATTTTCAGAAAATTGCAATTTGACCCCATATTTTCAAAAAACCCAGAACTGCAATTCAGTCCATAATTTTCAGAAGATTAAAAATTTCAATTCGGCACCTGATTTTCAAAAATCCAAATTTTCACTTTTGGTCCCTTAATTTTCAAAAATTGTCATTTGACCCCAGATTTTTGAAAAACCCAGAGTTCCAATTCAGTCCAGAAATTTCAGAAAATTAAGATTTGCAATTCGGCCCCAGATTTTCTGAAATCCGAATTTGCACTTTTGGTCCCTCAATTTTCAAAAATTATAATTTTTCCCCAAATCGATTTATGCGATTTTATCCCGATATCAACAACAAGAATTAACTCATAGAGCAAATTATAAGGCACGATTGGAAATTTCAAATAACACAAATGATATATACCAAACAATGGATTTCAAATGAATGGATTTGAAATCATTTGTAAAAGAATTTATCCAAACAAGATATTGCAAATGAATGGATTTGAAATCACTGGAATTTCAAATCCATTCATTTGAAATCCCTCTTCATTTCAAATCCATCCATCCAAATGGGCCCTTAGGGTCTTTCTTATTTTTTTTTCAGAACTATTGGAAACAAGTAGTTAGAAATCAGTTGGAAATGTGGACTTGTCTTTTATCTTTTATATTTGTCGAAAACTATTTTAACCTCTGAAAACGCAGGAATTTTGACTGTGTGATTAATGGATCTGTTTTATCTTATAATGTTCTTATCTTCTCGTCGTTTTTCAGGGTTTCAGTTTGATACAGAAGATGGAAATAAAGTTCTTCCAGATTTTCTGGATTCAATTATTGGGATGAAACGTGGTGAAAGTAGATCCTTTCCATATGTATTTCCTGATTCCTGGAATCAAGAAGATCTTCGTGGAGTTCGAGCTCAATTCAAAGTTAGTAACGTTTCTTTAATTCAAAATAATCTATTTCAGGACTAATTGTAATGACTCAAATATTTCTTAGTTCTATAATGTGCTGGACTATTTCTGTAAATGCTAACTTTATGCCTGATTTTGTCTATAGGTGGACTGCAAGGAATTGTTTTACAGAGATTTACCAGAACTGAATGACTCCATTGCTGATAAGATTTTGTCTGGATGCACCACCATTGAGGAGGCAAGTTGTCAAAGCTTGGATTTTACATTGATCAATTTCGCCTGAAACACAAATATCTCATTCGAAATTTGCTCTGCTATGTTCAGGTGAAGGAAACATTGCTGCAAAAATTTCTTGAATTGGAGCAAACAGCCAAAGAACAAGCTACAGACAATGCTATTTTGGACCAACTACATAAAGTATTCTCCATCTTTATGTCTTATTAGCCTTCTGGTCTTCAAAATAAAGCTATATATTTTAATTTTATGTCCCTAATTGCGCATTATCTTGTACTTTTGCTAGATGGTTCAAGTTGAAATTCCTCCATCTTTGTTCGAAGAACAAGGCAGGCAGCTTTATGGAGCCCAACTCTTGCAAATTCAGGTTGCTATTTAAAAATTAACCATTCTCATATTAACTGCAGTATTGTCACAAAATATAGAGTCATCACAACATTATTTTTGTCAGGCGAATATGAAACTTAATGAACAACAATTGTCATCTCTGTCAAGTCCTAGAGCAGTGAGGGAGTACCTGGAAAACCAGAAAGAAAATATAAATAATATTATTAAGCAGAATCTAGCTGTTGGCGACATATTCAAACGTGAAAATCTGCAGGTAGATATTTCCTATTCCTGTAATTTTTCTATCTAATTATTTATATCATTTTCTTAATCAAGAATTTGAGACAAATACTCCAACTACGGACACAAATCGAGTAAAAGTTGCATGACATAGAACCTTTACCCTCAATCAATTGTGTTAATTATGTGATCAACTTTTGCTTTAATGCAGGTTCTTACGGACGAACTAGTAAACGAGGTTGAGAATTCAATTGCTGAATTTAAACGCCATAACCAAGAATACGACGAAGAGCGTGTTAGAGAACAGGTCTTAATTAATAGTCTACTGATTCATATGATAAAGTTTTTGAATTGATGTCATTTCTCCACAGAATCAGTTATAAGTAATAAAGGTTTTCTCGTCATCATAAAAGAAATTATTACCTCAAACGTGTGAAAAAATGATATTTTTTTTATGATGCTCAGGTACAAGAGGTACTTGAGGGAGCCAAAGTGCTAGAATGGCTCAAAGAACGTGCAGATATCCAGTACATAACAAAGTAAGAGATAAGAGAATAGAGTTTCCTTGCTCGGTTTTGCACTTTCCGTGATACGAGGTATCAAGAATTTAAGCAGCTTTATATTATGCAAGCCCTTTTGAGTCAAGAAATTTCGGATTCGTTCAGTGAATAGGGCAGATTTTGTTAGAGCTTCAGTGTATGTATTTTTGGTACAATGGGAGAGAAGAGAGTAGTGTAGATATTCTTTTAGTTGATATGAAGTCCAATGATTCTTGGAGGTGGTCGAAGATAAAATTACGGTGGCATTTAAGCATTTTCTTTTCCTGCATTTGATCCGTGTTTAACCTTTTATATATATACTAGAAAATGCACGTGCTTTGCACGTGATTAACTAATTTCTTTTTAATCAAATTAGAAAAGTGCACGTATTTTGCACGTGATTAACTAATTTTTGTTGATTAAATTAGAAAATGCACGTGTTTTGCATTTGATTAACTAATTTCTTATGTTATTTGAATCATATCATCATTTTTAATCATATTATGGTCTAAATGACATACCACATAATTTATTTGATTAAATCGCTTTAAAGTTGTTATCATTTATAGGCTCTTTAATAAGTTATAATTTTTCAAAAACTTACAAAAGAAATATCAATTTTACCTGCTTTTACATTGATTGTTTATCATTCCTATTTTGTTATTTTCACCCGTTCGTTCACAATTTTTTTTATGGTTTATCTAGTTTATTTAAACGATCCATCTATTCTCCAACCTTCCTCGAAGTACGTGCCACCTCTATCTTTAGCCACCTCCACTGGCCATAAGTTTCTGTAACGATCTCTGAGGATGATAGGATTGGTTGAGAGAGCCTGCATACTCGTTGCAATGGCTTAAGGAATTTTCTAAACAAAAAGGTAAATGGATAGTCATTAATCAGTAGAATGCTGCATCACTTTGTTTTCCATAATTGCTGTCTCTCAGACAATAACATGGAAATCCACCTATGAGTCTGACTTCCTAATGAAAAAATTGGAATGAATACCAATTAAAACTTTTCAAAGTCACTTGTAGCAGTGCTTATTCTTGATCTGTGAAATGTTCCAGATAGTTAATTCCTCCTTGTAATGAAGGATTACAGAAAAGTAACCAATAGCAAGATTGTCAGAAAAAGAAGTAGATCTGTGGATATTCTTATATGCTAGAAAATGTTTAGAATCACTTGAAACTTTTGAAAACCATAACTAATCTAGAGTAGTATTGACACCTTCCGAAAATATTTACCATTTTTCCTTCAGCTATTGTTGTATGTGAAATGGCCGTGAAGAAAGCTGAACCAGGATCCATCTTTGTTCCAACAATCCTTCACAAACTCTGCATCCATATATTAGAATAGAAAATGTTTTAATCAAATTAGAAAAGTGCACGTATTTTGCACTTGTTTAACTAATTTTTGTTGATTAAATTAGAAAAATGCACGTGTCTTGCATGTGATTAACTAATTTCTTATGTTAGTTGAATCATATCATCATTTTTAATAATATTATGGTCTAAATGACATAGCACATAATTTATTTGAGTAAATCGCTTTAAAGTTATTATCATTTATAGGCTCTTTAATAAGTTATAATTTTTTAAAAACTTACAAAAGAAATATCAATTTTACCTGCTTTTACATTGATCGTTTATCATTCCTATTTTGTTATTTTAACCCGTTGAATATATAGAATATTTGAGGGAAACGAAGAATATGAACTTTACCAACTCATAGAACCGATATGCTGCTCTTGATTTGGACACGAAGTAAGGATTTTTGGGCTGGGGAACCACTCCCGACTTGAAGAGATCAGCAGCATACCAGTCATATAAGTTGCTTTTTCTGTATTCCCCTTTTTTAGGTGAAGTTGCAGCTCCAACTGAGACCATACCCAAATGACGAAGTAGTTAGGCAAAAATGCATGAATATATAAACAGTGTACAAGATAATTGAAAGAGGTGGAATACTTGTACGGCCTCTGTTTAAACTACTGCTGCCTGCATGATTAGTTTTTGATTTTGATTTGAGATTTACTTTCCTGGAAGTGTTGTCTTGCTCGTCATCATTATCTTCATGCTCCTCTTCATTTTCAACATACTCTTCATCTTCATCGTAGCTATCTTTCAGTTCAGTGTCATCATCATCATCATCTTCTTCTTCTTCGACTTCTTCAGTGTCATCTTCTTCTTCTTCCGCAGCCTCCTCTTCTTCTTCTTTAACAGTGAACTTCAGACCTCCTACGCATTCCTTTTCACATGCATTTATTCCAAGAAGTTTGAAATCGAACATGTTGTTACCCCTATACTTGAACACCATAGTATCCCCTGACTCAATAGAATATTCTTCACATCCAACCTTCCTCGAAGTACATGCCACCTCTATCTTTAGCCACCTTCACTGGCCATAAGTTTCTGTAACGATCTCTGAGGATGATAGGATTGGTTGAGAGAGCCTGCATACTCGTTGCAATGGCTTAAGGAATTTTCTAAACAAAAAGGTAAATGGATAGTCATTAATCAGTAGAATGCTGCATCACTTTGTTTTCCATAATTGCTGTCTCTCAGACAATAACATGGAAATCCACCTATGAGTCTGACTTCCTAATGAAAAAATTGGAATGAATACCAATTAAAACTTTTCAAAGTCACTTGTAGCAGTGCTTATTCTTGATCTGTGAAATGTTCCAGATAGTTAATTCCTCCTTGTAATGAAGGATTACAGAAAAGTAACCAATAGCAAGATTGTCAGAAGAAGAAGTAGATCTGTGGATATTCTTATATGCTAGAAAATGTTTAGAATCACTTGAAACTTTTGAAAACCATAACTAATCTAGAGTAGTATTGACACCTTCGGAAAATTTTTACCATTTTTCCTTCAGCTATTGTTGTATGTGAAATGGCCGTGAAGAAAACTGAACCAGGATCCATCTTTGTTCCAACAATCCTTCACAAACTCTGCATCCATATATTAGAACAGAAAATGTTTTAATCAAATTAGAAAAGTGCACGTATTTTGCATTTGTTTAACTAATTTTTGTTGATTAAATTAGAAAAATGCACGTGTCTTGCATGTGATTAACTAATTTCTTATGTTAGTTGAATCATATCATCATTTTTAATCATATCATGGTCTAAATGACATATCACATAATTTATTTGAGTAAATCGCTTTAAAGTTATTATCATTTATAGGCTCTTTAATAAGTTATATTTTTTTAAAAACTTAGAAAAGAAATATCAATTTTACCTGCTTTTACATTGATCGTTTATCATTCCTATTTTGTTATTTTAACCCGTTCGTTCACAATTTTTTTTATGGTTTATCTTGTTTATTTAAATGACCCATCCATTCTCAAATTAACCCATTAGTTGATTTTCACATTTGTTAATCAGTTCACTCATTCTCTTGACTAATTTTTTTTAATCAAATTAGAAAAATGCACGTATTTTGCACGTGATTAACAAAGAAATATCGATTTTATCTGTTTTTACGTTGAGTTTCTCATTTCTTTTTTGTTATTTAACTCGTTCGTTCACAATTTTTTTATGGTTTATCCAGTATATTTAAAAGATTTATTCATTCTCAAGTTAAGCTATTACTTGATTTTCACATTTGTTAATCAGTTTATTCATTCTCTAACTAATTTCTTTTAATCAAATTAGAAAAATGCAAGTGTTTTGCACGTGATTAACTATAATTTTTTGTAAACTTACAAAGAAATATCGATTTTACATGATTTTACATTGAGTTTATCATTTCTTTTTTGTATTTTAACCCATTTGTTCACAATTTTTTTTATGGTTTATCCATTTTATTCCATCAATTCTCAAGTTAACCCATTAGTTGATTTTCACATTTATTAATCAGTTTACTCATTCTCTCCGGTTTAACCCAATTTTAGTCTGATTTTACTTATTCTTTTGCTTATTTAACATATTTTCTCACATATTTCACCTTTTTTTTTTGCCAATTAACTATTTTTTTTCTCTTTTTGATTTGATCTATTTTTTTGTTATCCCGTGTTTAGCCGATGTCATTTAATTTTCCTTTTACCGGTTTTGCCCTTTTTTTGCCGGTTAACCTTGATGTATTATCAATTCACCATTTTTTTTGTTTGTTCTTTTATCGATTTGATCCATTTTTATTATCTCGTGTTTAGCCGATGTCATTCAATTTTTTTTTCCTGGTTTTACCCATTTTTTTTCCGGTTAACCTTGTTTTTTTTATCAATTCACCGTTTTTTTTGTTTAACTCGCTTTTCTTTCTATATGATCAATTTTCCTATTGATTTTACTATTTTTATCATATGTTTTTGATCGAATTGTTGATTTTAACAATTTCTATCTTTTGACTTTTTTTGACTTAAGCCAATTATACATTTTTACTTTACTAAATAGTACATTTTTTTATTCATGTAGCATGAATGTGACATAATTTTTTTTAGTCTCTTAATATTTTTGAGGTTCCTTTATAAGTAACTTTTTAACAACTTTTCAGAGAAATTTTTGAAGAAATATAGAATAATTTTTTTTTTGTTATCATTAATATTTTAATGAGTTGTAAAACTTTAAAAGATAATTATAAGGTTGATGTATGATAGACTTCTTGTCAAATTATACTTCTAGGATTTTTTTATTTACTTTTTTGCCATAAAATTAAATATTACAATATGATTTTAAAATAGGGGTATATTAGTCTTCACAAAAAAGAGAAGAAATTTCCTTAAGCCAACTCGTACTTTTATATGTATATAAAATAAATAATATATATATATATATATATATATATATAAAATGAAACATTATCATTTTTCTTTTGAAAAAATTGTACGGAATTTTGTTTGGAACAACATCTACATGAACATACATCCAGGCCCAGATTCGTTAATTGCTTGCTGATCTAGGCATGCCTCTCAATCTAGCAATGATGTGACTCTTATTACGATTTATTATTATTATTATAAAAGAAAACCAAATACTCTACCTAGCAATGATGTGACTTTTACCCCCTGATTTATTTATCATCCTTTTTCCTATTACATCATTTGCATGATGAGGATAATGCCTTTCTTATTCTTACGTGGCTAGTATTAATATGCTATACTTCCCCTCACCCACAATCCATACAATGGGTCCATATGTTTCTATTCCTATTACATTAGAGGACATTCTTTATGAAAGTACATCGAAAAATATAATAGGAATAAGAATTTAAGAATGGATGAGCATTAGTTTATGCATGGTTATGTAAAATCTGAATCACATTATTTTGTGATTTTTTTTTGCATTAAACTCTTTTGTATTTTTAAAATATTCAATCTCCATTATATATTAACACTGTTAATTTTTAATTGAATTGCCTAAATTACCCCTGTATAAAATTAAAAGTATAAATAAATTTTGTGCAAACGTTCATAAGTACAAGAAAGTTTTTCGCATACATTCAAAGGGGGGGAGGGGGTGCAAACGTTCAAAAGTACAAGGGAGTTTGCCGCAAATAGAATATTGCAAAAATTAACGGTGTTAGTAACTAACGGAGATTGGGCAGGATTTTTGAAAATACATTGGAGTTTGGTAAAAAAAAATTCGCGAAATAATTTGTGCAGATTTCGCATAATAGGTAGTATCATGCATTTATCCTGGTGTTCTTAAGATTTTATTCTTTGATAAGTTTTCAGCTTTTTTATTTACTGTTACTATCCTTTTTTCATGAATTTTGTTTAAATTTTTTCTTTAAATTTATTTTGTGAAAACCTTATGAATTAATAGGCAACAGTAATCTTAATCTTTTACACTGATCTACAAAGCTGAATTTTTTTTTTTTTAACCTAGGGCATAATGATTTTTTTTTAATGTAAATCAAGAAAACACTTTTAGAAAATATCAACCAAAGAGAGAATTAAATTTTTTGATATAAAAGAAGTTGTAAATATTATAAATCAATAAAGGACTTTTTAATTGTGACACTTTGAGCATAAAAAGAGATAATTAAAGACTTAGAAAAGAATAGTAATTTATAATCAGATTTAAAGTTTTACTTAATAAAAACATAGAGAAATTTATATGTATTAAAGTGAGATAGAATTAAATAGTTGGCAATGCACTATTTATAAAAATTGACAACAAATAATATCTTAATGAAAAAGGGCAATTCAAGAAATTATAATTTATTGCTCTATATTGTCATAAGATTTTAAGTTCAACAATCTCCAAATGGGAATAAAGAAAGCTGATATGCATTTATGGAGCTCCGCTCCAACTTAATTGTTGGTAGGTATTACGCTAAAAGTCTCACCGCCGAATTGGAATAAAGGAACGAAATTTGATGATATTTCAATCATTAACTTGCAAATCTTCTCCCACTACCGAATTATTTAAATTACTACTACCCTCTTTCTTCTTCGGGTTTACTAACTTTTGACAGCTGTTTATTAGGTAAAATTTTCACCAAAGAACGCCTATTTATTTCCCTCTTTACCTGTCCAACGGATGTAAAAAACACAATCTCATAATTGCATATACCATTTCAAAATAATTATGAAAAAAAAAATTAAAAAACTCTATAAACAAACTTGTTTTAATTTGAGATTTTAGTACATGTAATAAGACTGAATTTGGACTAGAATGCCAGAATGGCTTACGTTGATAGTGAGTAAATATGAAAATTATATAAACTAACAATTGAAATAAAACAAATTACTATTATGAAAAATGTTTTTTTTTATGAGACACTGTTATTTTTGTTAATAATCACCACTTTGACTTGGACCCAAGTCATACCAAAAGGGCAAACAAGTCTTTCTCTTCCTAGTCTCAGTGTCATGTCCCGTAAATAACCCCACAAACACGGGCGATAATATCTACACCAAGGATTTCTCACTTTTCACGACAATAATGATAATATACTATAAGTCAGACGACGACGTATACGTACGGCCCCACACTTTCACTCCCATAACAATTCCCCCCTTCTGGCGATTATAGAAATCCTTTTTTCTTCTGTCCTTTCTTTCCAGTCCCAATCTTCTACTGTTCTACAGTCGCTGTCCTTTCGAAAACACACACTCACACACTGAAGAGGACACAACCAAAAACACTAGATCTGAGTCCGAATCCCCATACCCGACCCGTCATTTACATTCCGGTGAGCATTATATCTTTATTCCAGTTTTTTCTTCGATTTTGTTGATAAAGTGAGAATGATTGCGTGTTACTGAGTCTATGATTTCTAGCTCGGAAAGTTTACTTGATTCCATCAAAATTGTTTCCTCTAAAGATCTAAGAGTTTGAAGTGATTTTTAACACTTATTTGTAGTGAATGTAGTATGTGCTTCGGGATTTACTTGATATAGTTTGTTATCTTGGTTGATAAATGCCGTTTTAGTGAGGGTTAGTTTCTGAAATTGTGCATTTGGTGCTTAGTAAAGCTTTTGACTTCAGGTCTTCTTTTCGTGGTTCGGATTTTTGTTATGAAGCTCAAGCGATGTTGTATAAGTTCATTGTTAGTTTGTTCATGTGAAAGTATGAAATTATATGCTTTTGCATCAATTTTAGCTTCTACCTGTAAGGGGAAAAGTGAGGTTAACATGGTGATATTCTTGCAAATTCTTTTTACTTGTCAAGAAAAAGAGTAAAGGTAGAAAGGAAAAGAAATTAGTTCTGAATAACAATTAAGCAGATGGGAGGCATTTCTAGGTTGCTTTATTGAAATTTGGTGCTGACGGGTGATTGTTCTACTCTGACTATTTCTCAGATTTTATTAGATAAAATAATGTACCTGTATGATTGTTCCCAAAGTTTTATGCATTAAGACCTACTGGATAAAGTTTATCACTACTCTCAAGTAGAGTGCAATCACACTGATATATGACATTTTCTCAGGTTCACCTTGAACATTACAGGAATGGCAGCAGTGAAAGCTGAAAATCATCATGGACAAATTACTTGTGGATCCTTACTGCAGCAGTTGCAGGCAATACATTCTTGAATCCTATGAATTTCTCTATTCATGCTTATATTTTCAGTCATGCCTGAAAATATCATGGATTCACAAAATTCTTGTTGTTTGATGCAGCAAATTTGGGATGAAGTTGGCGAAACTGATGAGGAACGGGACGGAATGCTCCTTCAGTTAGAACAAGAGTGCTTAGATGTATACAAGAGAAAGGTTGACCTGGCTGTGAAATCCAGGGCACACCTTCTTCAGACGTTGGCAGATGCTAGATTTGAACTCACGAACCTCCTATCAGCACTTGGGGAGAGGACCTATGTTGGAATTGTAAGTATTTACCCATCAGTTGTATGGAAACAAACTATTAGATTATGCAAAACCACAGAAGTGATAATTACGCGAGGAATATTATGCATTTGAGAGCATTGGAGCAACATAAATGTTGAGTACCTTTACTAATAAAGTGTTTCTTGTTCTCTTTGATTTCCTGCACAGCCTGAGAAGAAATCAGGAACAATCAAGGAACAGCTGGAAGCTATAGCTCCTGCATTAGAAAAACTTTGGAAACAGAAGGATGAGAGGATAAAAGAGTTTTCTGATGTTCAATCTCAGATACAGAAGATATGTGCAGAAATTGCTGGAACTAGTGAGCATGTGGAGAATCCAGCAATCGACGAGTCTGACCTATCCCTGAAGAAATTAGAAGAATTTCATGCTCAGCTCCTAGACCTTCAGAAAGAAAAGGTGTGGTTCTGGACTCACCATAGATTAACTTTTAGATGCTTTCATGCAGACTATCTAAGCAGTAAATTTTTTGCAGAATGACAGGCTGCACAAGGTTCTTGAATTTGTAAGCACTGTACATGATCTTTGTGCAGTCCTTGGTTTGGACTTTCTTACTACGGTCACAGAAGTACATCCAAGCCTAAAAGACTCTACTGGTGTACAATCTAAAAGCATAAGCAATGACACACTATCAAGATTGGCTAAGACTGTTTTAGCACTAAAGGAAGATAAGAAGCAGAGATTACAGAAGGTAAGCACATGAGCTTCAAGCTAATTTTTCCAAGAATAACACATACAGATGAACTTTCTGACAGTATTTGTTCCATGGAGTTGATGATCTATATTTTCTATTATTTTCTTGATATTTCATTTTTTTATAGGTTTCTTTTGGATGGAATTCAAATGTTATCTAGGAACCGCTTGTAGTTATAATTTCCTATATTCCTTTATTCAAGAAACTAATACCCTGTGAATCTTCTTTCTGTAGCTTGGCGATGTATTCTTTACCATGTCTTATATGCAAATCAACATTATGTTTTAACTGATGCCTCTTTACAGCTGCAAGAATTGGCAACTCAGCTAATTGACCTTTGGAATTTGATGGATACACCCCCAGAAGAACGCAGCTTATTTGATCATGTTACATGCAATATTTCAGCTTCAGTGGATGAAGTTACTATACCTGGGGCGCTTGCGTTGGACCTTATTGAACAGGTAGGTGGAGTTCTTTACTTTGTAAGAATTAATATGCATAGAAAATAATAGTCATTCAGTTATACTTATACAAACATTCCTGCTTTTAAAGGCTGAGGTGGAAGTTGAGAGGCTTGATCAGCTTAAAGCAAGCAAAATGAAGGAAATCGCTTTAAAGAGACAAGCTGAGCTTGAGGATATATTTGCTGGCGCTCACATAGAGATTGATACCGAGACTGCTCGAGAAAGAATATTATCGCTCATTGATTCCGGGACTGTTGAGCCTACGGAGTTATTGGCTGACATGGATAATCAGATAGTAAAAGCAAAGGAAGAGGCTTTGAGCAGAAAGGATATATTGGATAAGGTTGAAAAATGGATGTCAGCTTGTGAAGAAGAAAGCTGGCTTGAGGATTACAACAGGGTAATTATTTTGTACTTGTTCTCCTCTTTTTTTGCTCATTGATTTGCAGTTATTTTTTAATCTTGCTTGCATGCGAGCAGCACTTGAAATATCAGAAATTTCTTGCACATAGGTCTTCACACAATTCAAAAATCAGAAACTCATTTTGATAAATCTCTGATGACAATGTTCCTGGTGTCATGCTTAAGTGGCTGAATTTTCTGTAGAGTATATTATATTTTGATGAGTGATTGCAGCCATTAAAAATTGGATATCTGATATATCAATGGACTACAATAGCACTCGTATTGTCTTCTCCTACATTCCGGTTCATTTAGGACATCATCCAATACTGGTCCATGTGATGTGCATTATTTTATTACTTTAACTCTATCCAATCATTTCGGTGGTCTTAGGATAATTTGATCGCTTATTTTCCCCATAGCATATGTAAGTTATCTAAGGAAATTCTATGCCAAATCTGGTTTGGCCAAACCCAAACATTTACATAGCAAGTGTAATACAATTGCTTTATGGTTGATAACACTCCTAGAAGAGTGACCAATCACATGTGTATAAACTTGCATTGTGGTTGGAAAGGTTTTGGTCAAACCCGGTTTTGGTAAGAAATTCCCCTTTGTCTAAGTCTTCATTTAGGCAATTAAGTAGAATGTTTCAATTAGATGCTTCTGTTGAAGAATAACTTTGCACGTTTTTGTTGGGGGATAAGGACTATGTAAGCTGCAATAACTTTTAAAGTGCATCTCAACTTGCTTTAAGGCTTCTATTCCAGTTAACAGCTTATTATAAACTACTAAAAAGATTAACAATCACTTGTTTCTCATAGTTAGCTAATCATATGCATTTTTTCTGTCATTTGATTAAATTTGGTAATTAGAGGAACTTTTCATTGATGAAACAGGACGACAACAGGTATAACGCAAGCAGAGGTGCACACTTGAATCTTAAGAGGGCAGAAAAGGCACGAGTCTTGGTAAATAAAATTCCAGGTATTTGTTGAACTACGAAATCTCATATGCAAATAATCTTTTTATTCAAAATGGTTCTCAAGGTAGATGGCATTTGCACTTCTTTCTACTAAAAGAAGAACTGAAATAGATAGTACCATCTTAGTGAGCAAGTGATTTATCAACTTTCATAAGTTATATTTTTCTATGCTTTCCTTTGTATTTTGTAAGGACTAAGGAGTAGCCTAAGTTGCAAACAGCATTTCAGGAATATCAGACAGCTGTATTTGAGAGTGTCAAATAAGAATTGTTTATGAAGGGAGAGCATCCCAATTGCCTCTTAATTCTCTACACTCAAAATGAAATCAAACCAGTATTTGGGAACCTTGTAAAAATAGTAATGTTCATATGGCATGAAGAGCATCTCAAAAGACAGAAATAATTATGAAACAAGATACTCCATTGTAATGTAAAAAACTGTAGACTTTTACAAGGGGACATGGTGGCTTAAGTTAGAGCATGAGAATTGAAAGAAGATTGTGCGACTTGGGGTATAAACATTGATGCAGTCATATTAGTAAGAAGTATTCTGAGAAGCTTACTAAGGATCACCTAGGCATTGTCTCATGTCATCACATGCAATTTTCTTTTTTCAACTATTATCATCTTCTTCGAGTATGAACACAAACCATGCAATAATATTTATAATGTATTATTTCTACTCTGTTTGGCTGTGCAGCTCTAGTGGAGAGCTTAATTGCTAAAACTCGTGCTTGGGAGCAAGATCGTGAATTGAAATTCACTTATGACGGTGTTCCTCTACTTGCAATGTTAGATGAGTATGCGATGCTCAGACATGATAGAGAAGAGGAGAAGAAGAGGATGAGGGTAAAAGTCTAATTTCTTCATCCATACTTTGTTCCTGAATGGTTTTTTTCAATCACATGAAATTTGTTCCCATTGATTACAGGATCAGAAAAAGTACCATGAACAGTTTAACAAGGAACAAGAGGCCATGTTTGGTTCAACACCAAGTCCAGCACGACCTGTTAGTTCGAAGAAGGTGGGTGGTCCACGTGTCAATGGAGGGGCCAATGGGAATAGTAGCAGACGGCTCTCTCTCAATGCTCATCAAAATGGTTCAAGATCCATAAAGAGGGACACCATGAGCAGGCCGGTTGCTCCCGTGAATTATGTAGCCATATCAAAAGAAGATGCAGCATCACATGTTTCTGGGACAGAGCCCCTTCCAAATACACCTTAGTGTGTGTAAATTAACCGAGAGATTTGTTCAGCTGCCATGTATGTTTTGTGATATCTGTTCTGTTGTTATACTTTACTAGATTAGTGTTTGTAGGAGGGTGGAGTACTTGTTTGGTAATGAGTGGTTTCAGGGTAGACTGTAGAGACTGCAGTGCATGTTTACCTTTATTGATATATACTATTATTAGTATGTCAAGTAAGTAGTGACATTAAAATTCAATAATGTTAGTAAGTGGTGATGTTTCAATTCATTAATGAGTGTTAGGCGAAATGGGCTGGTATTCAAGGGACCAGCTTCTGGTTGGGTTAAAATTAATGATGCTTAAATTCAGATTTTATAAATAGTCCAATTAAATAAATTATCATTATTACACCAATAAGACAACATCAAAATTAACAAGAACTGACGCCTTTTTGTATGTTTTTTTTTCTAGTTTCCTACAATTGATTTAAGGTATGATTTTCATTTGATGCTGTCCCGCATGTAGGTCAACACTATCTGCCCATAGGCCTCTTTTTCGGTTTTTTATCTGCCCATAGTTGAATTACAACAATTGTTTGTATTTCAATTTTTTGAAGTAAAATGGTTTAAATTATAGTGCATAATCACACTAAGATAATAATAGATCGATTAAGTGCAATTATTAATAAAGCACAATTCCAAACAGCTTCAATTACTCAAATTCAAGATTATCATAACAAGTGCATTTTTATTTTTCTTTTTTTATTACAAAACTGTGATTTAAACTTGGAAAGTGAAGATTACATAAGACCATCTCCAATCGATGCCGGCATGAGGGCATGAGGGGGAGGGGGAGCTGCCATCGGTTGGAGATGGCAAAGGGCAAGAAAGCGGGCAAATTGGGCAGGTCGGGCAGCGGGCTGGGGCAGGCAGCAGGGCAAGCAGGCGAGGGATGGTCGACCGCCTGCTTGCCTGCTGGCAAACGCGATTCAGTTTCATTTAATTCACGAGCCCTACTTCACTTGTGTGCTTGTGTTCTTCGTCGTTCATCAGATATTAATATTTTATTGCTTGAATTATTTGCACCTCCTCGCTTCTCAATCCCGATTCAAATTCAATTATTGTGACGTGCTTGCTTCACCTACGTGCTTGTGTTATCGTTCATCAATTGATCAATATTTTATTGTTTGAATTAGTTACACCTGGTTGCTTATTAATCTCTTGATTCAAATTAATCTTGTTACGTGCTTGCTTCCCAACCTGCTTGTGATTAGGGACAAAATGTTATTTGATTTTTTTTTAAATAATTTGATTAGGGACAAAATGTTAAATAAAAATTGTTTTAGGAGTAGAATGTGATTTGAAGAACGGCAAAACCTTAGCTTGTCCGAATTTAGCTTTTCGGACCGACATTCGTGTCCGCAGGTCGCGCGCTCGCACAAGTCTTGAAGTGAAATCCATTATTAAAATAAGTTTGAGTGGAGAGAGTGAGAGTGGGGAAATTTGTGAAATTGAATTAATAGATGTTAATTGCCCTTCGGTTGGAGATGAGTTTTTTAGATGGGTCGAAAAGACATGAGGGCAAGACAATTGGGCAATTGGACAATGGCTTCGGTTGGAGATGACCTTAGTCAAGACAAGGGCAATGAAAGCCATTTTATTCAAATTTCAATATAAATCTACTATGTTATTTCTTGTTTTATTTTAGAGAGATATACTATGTTATTTCTGATTTATAATAAAATGTAATGTAAATTTTTATTTTTAATTCCATTAAACATATACACTTTTTTCAACCAGACGATCAAGTACTATATATCACTATCAGTATCAATATTAGCTAGTAAAACATCTCCAAATATCAGAAACTAAGTATGATCCAGTGTGATATAATATTGATGACGAACTTAATAAAATAAATCAAATATTGAATAAATTTCAAAATAATATACTACATAATGTGAAACTTAAAATCAATTAATGTTTGGTTCAATAAAGAATAATTCTCAGAATGTGGCAAATTCGAATTTGAACATATGCGCAACCGAGTCAACCCAGTTTATATGACTTTGATATTGTTCCAAAAATATTATAAAAAGCTTAACACTTTTTTAATTTTTTTTAGGACTTTTGATAGCTTGCACCCTCGAAAATGAGCATTTTCGTAGATTTCACCCTCGAATTTAAATTTTGGCAGATTGCACCCTCTAAATTTTTTCGGCCAATTAATTCGCCGGAAAATCAAAATTATGATGTTGGCAAGGGTATAATTGTCTTTTTAATGCAATTCCCTCCAAAGAAAATTATTACCCGCCAAAAAATTTAGCCCACTAAATTAAATGTATAGTTTAGGGGTTAATTTGTCCATTTACACATTAATTTAATCTAAATTCCTAAAAGAAAAATATAAAAACCCTGCTCTAGCAACATCGATTAGGGCTTTATCACATTCTCACTTTAATTTTGCCTTATTTTTGCATCACATTTACTATAAAGTTATATGTAATATTAGGTATTATACACCGTTTATTGATCAATGGGGTGGAGATTGCGAGTACTAGAAGATGAAAATTATGAGTTCCTCATTCCCTTGGGTTGTCAAGCTCCACATTATGGTAAGAAAATCGATTATTAGTTTTTTTGTTATTCACACATATTTCCGGGCACTGTTCATTTCATAGTACTATATTTATGTATATTTGTTTGTCTCTTACATACACTAGAGCCATGTTTGTTTGGGTTGTTTATTTTTTACTTATATTGACCTGGGTTGTTTGTTTTTAAATATATTTGTTACTTTAATGATTTTTTTGCATAAAATTTATTGCCGTGAATGTTTGAACAAAGTATGATGTTTAGCATGTGCAGTCAAGACACATTTGTTGCTCAAAAATTGTTGAAAGAAAGATTTAAATGTTTTGTAAGAAAAATGAAAATTTAGGCACAAAATTTGAATTTTTGGAGTGAATTTAATTAAAAAGACAATTATACCCCTGCAAACATTATAATTTTGATTTTCCGGCGAATTATTTGGCCGAAATTTTTTAAAAGGTTCAACTTGCCAAAATTTATATATTTTGAGGGTGCAATCTGTTAAAATTTAAATTCAAGGGTGCAATTTAATAAAAGATCCATTTTCGAATGTGCAAGCGGCCAAAGTCCATTTTTTTTATGATAAATAAAAAAGCTTAACACTTTAAAAACTTTTTTATGTTCTCGGAAGTTTACACCGTCCAGAAAATAGAATAAAGGTCATAAACAAAAGCAAACGAGACTAGCGACGTCGTATTCTCTTGTTAAGCATCTTCCTGCAAATCTTGTTCAAATTTCCTAAGTCCCGGCGACGGCGATGGCGAACGATAATGAACCGGCGAAACTCCTTCTACCATACCTTCAGAGAGCTGATGAGTTACAGAAACACGAACCTCTCGTCGCCTACTACTGTAACTTCAATCTCTCTTTTCTTCTCTCTGTGTTTGTAGTATTTAAATTCTTCAATCAAACCCTAATATTGAAGAAACAATGATCGCGATAGAACTTGATTGCTTTTATTCAATATAATTTAAGATCGTTTGATTGGATTATTTATAATTTAATCGCAATTTATTAATAGGTCGATTGTATGCGATGGAACGAGGATTGAAGATTCCTCAGAGTGAGCGTACTAAGACTACCAACGCACTACTTGTTTCCCTCATGAAGCAGCTTGAAAAGGTTTACCCTCTCTCTGTTTCTCTTTATTTTGTTTTCCTGTTTTTGAATTTTTTTTATGATTATAATCTGAACAACTTGTTACCTACCTTGCAATTAAATGAATTTAATTGTCTATGGAAGTCCATTATTGTGTATACCTAATATCTCTACTAATCACTAACCTTTTTGGCCATTATACTTAATATGCTGCAAGAACTTTCTAATTTTATTTCAGCGTGAATTACTAGTAATATTAAATTTCATGGTGTGCGTGGAGTTTTGAAATATATAGCTTTGTGTAGGAAAGGGAGAACTCGAGCCGAGAACTATCGAACTTTGTTCATCCTTACTTTGTATTTTGTATCGGGTTTGAAATTGTCCTTGAGATTGGTTTTATTGTTAAACGAACCGAGCTTGAATGAGCTTTTATCTCACAAGCTAGCGTCCATTCATGTAGTTTGTTAATTTTTAGAAAATTGAGTCGAGCTCGAGCCGAGCTTCATATGTTATCAAACAAAAAATTGTTCAAGCTTGTTTGATATATATAATGAACTGAGCTCAAACGTACTTCTATCAAATAAGCTGAAGGAGTACCTAAGTAGCTTGGTTTGATTTTCAGTCCTATGTAGCTCAGCTTTATGAAGTTCCTCATATATACATATATAAATAGTTGTATTTCAGAGTTTTGTCAGTCCATTATATGAATTTCTACTTCATGGTTACCTGGTATGAGCGCTCCTCTGTGGCTTCTCTTATTCGCATTATCTTGCAGGATAAGAAGTCACTGAATTTGGGGCCTGACGATAATCTTCATGTGGAAGGATTTGCCTCGAGTGTCTTCTCAAAGGCAGACAAGCAAGATAGAGCAGGGCGAGCTGATTTGTATGATAAATTCCTTGCACCTATTTAGTTAGTCATACTTGGTGAAATGTTTTCTGTGGTTTCACAGCAATTGAATAGATTTTTTCTTATTCTCTAGAGGACCATATATACGTAATTGTCGATAGTCATCCTTTTCAAATTACAAGGTGTTTAAGTTCAGATATAGTATCAAATTGAGGAATTTAAAATATTATAGCATGCATGATACAGTGGAGACCTTGTGTGTGGGCTATTTAATTTGAATTTATGTGATACTTAGTCTATAAGTTTATTTGCCATACTTTCTTGGTGAATTTTTTTCGGACAGTCCTGTGACTCATACTCCTTTTGTTGTGTATCTATACAGTGATTCAGAAACTTGAAATATTTAAATTACAGGAACTGATAAAATGTAAAATTGCTTTGATGCATTATGCAATATGCTCTGGTTTACATAAACCCTTACAAAATGCTTGATATGCAGCAATAAAGCTGTTTTCCACTTTTAATTGCCACTTGGTATTTTGTATGCTCACCCTAAATAAAATCATATAAAAATTTACAGCTCGTATTATTTTGCTCTGCTTCTTCCAAGTTACTAATTTTCATTTGCTTGTTACAGGAATACTGCAAAAACTTTCTATGCTGCGAGCATCTTCTTCGAAATTCTCAATCAGTTTGGTGAACCACAGCCTGATGTGAGTTTCTCAATGTGTTTCCGAGTACCTTAAGTGACGGTTATCTATATGTTGGTTTTATTTGCTCTAATGTAGATCTCCTTTATTTTTAGCATTTATTTGCTTGTTATACCATTTTTGTTTCCTAATCCTGAATTACCTCTGTAACAGCTTGAGCAGAAACAGAAGTATGCAGTATGGAAAGCAGCAGACATACGGAAAGCTTTGAAAGAAGGAAGGAAGCCTATTCCAGGTCCACCTGGTGGAGATAAAGATCTCTCAGTGCTATCAAGCACATCTAGTGGTGAATATGTATGATTTCTACCCCTGTGATTTCATTTTATTCAATTTTAACTCTTCGTATTTAAGAAGAAGATATATAATTCTTTGTTTGGTGAAAGTATATAAAATTTTGTATGGTGAAAGTATATAATTTTTTTTTCTTCTTATCAGATGCAAATCATATTTCTTTTTCCGTTTATTAATGATTGATGCATAACATGGTTCCTTTTTTTTTAACCAAACAATTCGTGGACTAAGAAATTCATCTTAAATCAATTTAAGAATAATTGTTGTGATTATTTGACCTTTGAGTTCTCTCTTTACAGGATATTGAACCGAGCAGAGGTGATTTTGACATCAGACCTGACCCCAGCAGATTAGACCCCCCTGCAAGAACTGTGCCGGATTCAGATTCTTCACCTCAGCCATACAATCAAGACAATTTTCAGCATTCTTCAAAATTCTCACGTCAAACATCAAATGTTCCACCCTCACCTCCTTCAATCATTTCTCCATCACCTCGTTTTCCTACTGATGATTATCCATCTGACAACTTTCAACCACCACCACCACCACCACCACCACCACCACCACCAACAACAACAACAAACAACTCCGATCATCCCGTTTATCATCAGTCGTCATTTCACAACCATCAATTCCATCAAGAATCTCCCCAGAATTTGCCACAACACTACCCTTCGTATGATGTACCCTCGCAATATCCCAATTTCCAGTCATACCCTAGTTTTACTGAAAGTAGCCTTCCTACAGCTCCATCTCATTACCCTTCTTATTATCAAGGCTCTGATGTTTCCTATGCTAATCCACCACCTTCGAACACTGCACCCTATCCTTCAAGTGCTCAATACAACAGGAACAACGGTAGTGTTTCAGAAGCTTCTCCACCTGCAACACAAAAATATGAGTATGACAGCAGTTACCAGCCTCCACCTGAGAAAATCGCTGAAGCACACAAGGCTGCCAGGTTTGCGGTTGGGGCCCTAGCATTTGATGATGTTTCAATTGCAGTTGAACACCTTAAGAAATCACTTGACCTGTTGACAAATCCATCAGCTGGGCACTGAATCCTGGTATATATATGTCTACCCATTGCATGCTTTGATTTGTGAAGATTGATTATCTTGCTGTATGGATGTTTTCGCATGTTTTGAGTCGTGGTGAAACCTTGGAAGTATGAACACTTGTTTCATCTCTTCCTAGATGCTTTAACTTAATTCAGTGGTTCTCTTTTTTGTCTTCTGCAAAAGAATTGAAAAATAACTGTCTTTATCCTTGTAATCTTGTTAACTTCATGCAAAGACGAAAAATGTGCCTTTAAAAAAATAAACAAGAGAAAATACAAACACTGAATCTAGTTTTACAGGTGGAACAAAGCCTCCTCTGATATTGATTCCACGATATTATCGATGCTTAACTTGCTCAAATTCAATTCAGACTCATCTGCATTGCAATTAACTAACAATATTTCCCTATGAGGATTCGTCCACCTACAGATACCGTTCCCTATGAGAATTCGTCCACCTACAAATACCGCCAAAGTTTTCATTCGCATATAATCTGATTAATCTCAATATCATAACACTTATTATACTGTCCAAGTCTTGATTCAGTTATTCAATTTTCTCTAAAGAAAAACGAAATGGGTGCAAGTTTCTGTGGTTTCCGAGATAGTTCCAGTCTCAAAAGATCGTCCAAGAAAGATGCAGAAAACGGAAACTATGGGCTAAAAACATCGGTAATGAAATTCTTGAAACGCAGAAGCTTATGGGCTGGTATGAAAATAGAGAAGAAGCAGTTTCATCAACAGGAAAACGATCTGAATCTTCCCAAGAATAACTGCAAAATTTTAACACTTGAGGATTGGATTATATCATCACCAGGTTTTGATAAAAATAATTATAGTAATATCAGTGGAGGTGATTTTCAAGTGTCTAAGCCTTGGTCGAGGAAAATTCATCCATCATTTGTTGGAGATGAGGAAGGAGGAATTGAGGAGTTGGAGAATTCCAAGATTGGGAAACTGAAGAAGAAGGTGAGTTTTAGATCACCAGAAGTGGCTGATATATTCGTTTTGGATTCAAGATGAACTTAGTTCGTTTTCTATCACTATAATAATAATTAGCCTACATGCTTTGTTCCTTCTATTGTATGAAATCACTTCATGTTTTTCAACTTCTCAAATAATTTTATTTAAAAAATTCATTGGAAGCACCATATTTAAGGGTTCTTAATCGGATCCGATCGTAAATTGAGATTTTTGCACCTCCAAAACATGAGAAATAGGCACTTTGCACCTCTAAAATATGAAAAACTCAGTACTTTGCACCCTCTTTTAGTTTCCTCCAAAAATCTAGGGGCAAAATAGGTGAATCATTTTTTAATCCTTAGCACTTTGCACCCCCGAAATATAATTAGCACTTAACACCCTCGAATTAAGAATAACTCAGCAATATGCTCCCCGATACACGAGAAACGTACACTTTGAATTTCCTAAACACAAAATCATCCCTTAGCACCTTAAATTAAGAAAAACTCAACAATTAGCACTCCCTCATTTTTTGGGCAAAATTGACCACCGGGGTAAACAATTTAAGGGCAAAAAAGGGAATTCATTTTCTTTTTTCCTTAAATTTGAAAATATGATTATGAATACTAGAATGCTCATTTTTCTCTCCATCTTAGAATTTATTTATGTGATATGATTCAGTCAATTTTATATATTAACTTTCTTGAAACTTTTCGAATTCTTTTGTATATTGTGAGGACATTTGAAAAATTGGTAATTAAAGAAATAAGATAAAATAGATTTTGCAAATGAATATTCTAGTATTCATAATCGTATTTTACAAATTTAAGAAAAAAGAAAATGGTACCTATTTTGCCGTAGGTTTTTTATCCCCGTGGTCAACTTTGCCAAAAAAACGAGGGGTGCTAGTTGTTGAGTTTTTCTTTATTTGAGGTGCTAAGTGCTAATTTTGTGTTTAGGGGATTCAAAGTATACATTTCTCGTGTTTCGGGTGAGGGGGGGCAAGTTGTCGAATTGTTCTTAATTCGAGGGTGCTAAGGGCTAATTCAATTTTAGGGGTGCAAAATGCCCATTTCTCGTGTTTCGAGGGTGCAAAGTGCCAAAGATTCAAAAATAAATTACCTATTTTGTCCCTAAATTTTTTGAGGAAAATAAGAGAGGGTGTAAAGTGCTGAATTTTTCATATTTCGGGGTTGCAAAGTATTAAAACTATATTTTGAGGATGCAAAATAATGCCTATTTACCATGTTTGGGGTGCAAAGTGCAAAAAACCCACCTAAATTTAAACAAATCCAACTTGAGTCCGACCTCTAATCCAAACTCCTAGGCTGTACATGCATCTAGTTTGCCTAGGTTTGGTTTCACTCAAATCGGGTCAAACCCCATCAAGTAAAGAGTTTGAAGAGGTCTCAGGCGAAACTCCAAGTTTCAGACAAATCGAAACCTACACAATCCTACTTGAAACCTATAAAGTCATTGATTTGATATCTGTCATCTATTTTTTACACATAAAGTTATTGATTTGACATCTACCACCTACTTTTTTTCTCCAAACCCCAACAATCAAACCTTAATCCAAGTCATATCTCAAAGTTTCAAAATCCACTAACTATTATTTAATAATATTTTACAATCTCAATATTCCATTGAAGCCATTATCCAAATCGAGTTTCAAAGGTTTCGACAAAACCTCTGAAATCAATTATTGAGACCAAACCGAGACCAAACCCAGCCAAACTACTTCCATATTAACCCCTGTATATCCATATGCATGTATAAATATGTTATTTGAATTTATTGACTATTAGTTGATACTAAACAACCCAAGCGTGAATTCATGAATTTGTCGCCAAACATTACTACACAACTAATAAACAATCTCGAATGCTATTTATTACAGAGCCTTTCTTTCTTCTTCCTTTTTTTGGGTCACAGAGTGCTCCTTTATTTTCTGTCACGGACTTGACAATTGACACAACATAGTCCAAATTCAAAAAAATCAGACAAATAGTAATTAAGCTTTCAGTTAGAAATGAATATTTAATGAGGGAGAAATAGTATTTACTAGCATGTGAAAATTAAGATGTACTAGAGAAAGAGGGGGGAAATAATTTTAGAAAGTTGCTTAGACAGACAAACCTTTTTTGTTTGGAATCAAATGCATTATACAAGACACGTTGAAAAGCCAAAGTCACGATTACAAGTCTGTACTGATCAATAGACACAATCATAACGTATAGCCACACAAAGGACTGGAAAGGAATTGAATTCAAAGTTTCTTTTTCCCTAACCCCCACCTAATTTGCTTGGATTTAAGGGAACACCAAAAACTAACTCCAAACTGCATGTAACAGACAAAAAAGCAAAGCTAATTAAGGGAGTAATAAGCAATAAAGATCATTATGTGTTACTTAATATTAATTTTGAACAACAGTATATAATATTTCTTTTAATTTAGGAGAAAAAGCTAAGTGTATGTATTATATATACTACTCTATCTCCATGCAATTTTTATGTTGTTTTGTAGTTAATTCTCTAATAGCTAGCTAGTGTCACACTTTGAAATTAAGAGTCTGTTTGTTTGGCGTTTCCCAAAAAAATTTCGTGTTTGGGAAATGCCAAATAAACATGTTTTTTATTTTCTGAAATAAATTTTTCATCTCTCAATTTTCTCAAACTACTTTCTCAAAACCCAAACAAACAACAAATTTTCTTATCTCTAAATAAAACCTATACAAACTCTGCTCTGATTTGACATAAAATAACATATCTCTTACACAATTTATCTCACAACAAATCTTACACATCTTACAACTACAACCTAATTCTTTCAAAAAAAAAAATCTACATCTGCTTTATTTTTCAAACCACTGTCTCAAAACCCAAACAAACAACATTACGCAAATCGAAATTATTTCACAAACCTCCACTACTCTCCCAAACTACTTTCCCAAACACCAAACAAACAGGCCCTAAGTGTTCTGGTCTATATATCATATAAACTGTTCGTACGTTAAATATTTGTTGAATTAATCATGATCAGAGGGCCGGGCCGGGACATCATGATAGGAAGTGTTCCGTCCGGTCTATATATTAATATATATATATATATATAGTTCATACTAGCTAGCTTCTTCATTTTAATTTGCAGACCCCTTCCTATCTATCGAAAAAGACATATATAATCAATCACTTTGATTAAATAAATTTGAACTTTTTATCTCATCCACCTAAAGAAATTATTAACGAAGGAGTGAAATTTACAAATAATTAATGTCAAGGTGAAAGCATAAAGTATAGATTTCTCAAAGTTTTATATCACAAATAAAAAAGAAAAAAGGGTACTAGTAGATCCAAAGGATATCAACTAGACAAATTCCCATTTCTCTATATTATTTTTGGACACTAATTAAGGTAAAGAAAGTGATGCAACTATGTGAGAGAATTGAAGCTGCTCTAGTAGCTCCTTGGCTTGACTCGTGGCTCGGCTAGCCACGCGCGAGAAAACCTCGTCACTTAGTTGATCACCTATGTGTGCATCTACCAGGACACCACTCACGCTACGGCAGCTGTTGGCCAAGGCACGACCGATCTCAGCCGCGTCATCGGGGTGGCTCACCACGAGAGGGCTTCCGCCACTAACAACCTCGAGCTTGTTGACGACGAATGAGCCGTCGGCTTCAACCACCTCTTTGAAGTCCTCAAGGCTTGGTGCATAAACTGGAATGTTGAAGCTGTCACGTTTTTCGCTAGCAATTAGGCCCTGCAAATTAATAATTCACCAAAGCTAGATAATTAATTGAGAGTTCTAAACTATAATTCGCATAGACTAATTACAAAATTTTAAGTGATTATATATATCTACGTTGTCATGATTATATATTTGATCTATTAAGTTGCAATAATTTTGTTCTGTCGATTTAATGATGTTCATAATTATAATAATAACAAAAAGTATACTCGAGTAGTCCCTAATTATTGACAATGTGTATTATTTAAGTCGATATTATTTATAAAAAGTTAGAAATAGAAATATTAAATATTTAGTTTTGATTAGTAACAATACAACTTGTCACAGTAACTTTAGTGATAATCTTTTTGTAATTGTCGGTACATATAGTTATACGTAAATTATAGTCACTTTGATTTCGTGCAAATAAATTAGTATCAACAATTTTTAGATGATGTTTTTTTTTTTTTGATAATATAATAACAACTGTTAAGCAACTAATTAATAAAATTACCTAGACCTCAAAAAAAAAAAAATGTTTGACCTAAATTAGTTAAATATTTATTCAAGAAATAAATGAAATTTAATATTAAGTGTTTAAAAAGCAAAAGGATATAATAAAGGATGGTTGTTACCTCTTGGACTAGATCATCCCAAGCATCCTGAAAATGCGTACCAAAAAGAAGTCCAGCTCCACCCTGATCAGCCGGATCCGTACCAGTCCGGCCAAGACAGACCAAGAACATGGACCCTCCACTTCTGATCTCTTTGGATCTTGATCTTAAGAATCCAGCCAAATCCGCCTGAAACTGTTTCTTGTACGCATTTGCAGTGATCTCATTTGCTCCGTGGATGAATATTCGTCCTTCATTGTACGCCGTTGATTTCTTGTCTAACACCACATCCGGAACCTGGGTGCATGAATCGGGTCCCACACGTTACTTATATTCATTCTTATAAAATACTAAATTAATTATGTACGTTGGTCCAAAAGGTGTACACGTATACTTTCATGCAAAATTAACACATTATATGTAGCCATTAATTCCTTTGACCTAATCTTATTATATATTGTCATGGGCGATAATTTAAACAATTGACAAAAATTAACCCCATAACTTTACAAACCGTTTATGCAGCTCTCACCAAAACAAAAAGAATGATAAGAGTGAGGAAACTTTTTGCTCAAATTTTATATGTTCAGACTCATTCAAATACGAAATAAATTGTATTGTATTGTATTATTTTTATTGCATGATCATATAAATATTTTCAAAATAGGTATATTACACTTATGAATATTTTAATTCATCGTAACAAGCCTTATCCATAAAGTGATCATACCCCCAATACATATGCTAATTTTTAAGCAAAAGTTTCGACCACTAAATTAACTGCTATACATGTTAAATAAATAATTGACTAGTTGAAGACATATATTTGATTTGTAGAATATTATGGCACCATATCCAATCATAAATCATAATATTATTAAATCATTTCATGCATACGTTGCATCATGTCTTTAAATATGCATGGTGTAACAACAAAATTATGATATATATAGAGAAAAAATTTAAATCACGCCATGCTTTGATCATGTAAAAATAAAATATAGAACCTATGTATATAATGGGAAACTTGAGCTAGTAGATGGTGTGATTATGTAATTAATTAGCCCACGACACTAGTACATGTATTAATTAGATGGTGATACATAAAATAATTAATTTCAAGTAAATTATATATCCACGTTAGCTAAAAAAAGAAATATAGTAGTTGTAATAGTGTAAACCAAGTCAAAAAGTGGTTTTGGCTAAACAAGGAGCTATCTATTGTCTAATTGTTTTTTTTACCAATCATCTTTATGCAAATATATTAAACATATAATAATTAAATTGAAGCTAATAAAAAAAAAATAACGGATTCAAGTAAGATTTTTACTAAGTAATCGGGAATTTACTTTAAATATCTATTATTAAAAAAAAAAAAATTGTGAAAATACCTGAGATAGCCAGTGCAAAGAAAACGCGGAGTAAAAGACGTCAATGGACTTGGCCGGAAAAAGGCGCTTGTAAAAGGAGCCAGGAACACCGGCGGCAAAATAAGAACGGTGGCTGTCAGAAGCAAGACATTCCTCCATACTGTCTCCGCCGTAGGAAGGGAGGAGCTGAAATAGTGTGTTGAAGTCATTCGACGGCAGATCGGAGAAATAGGCGGAGAATTCCGGCGTCTCAAAACCTTCCGCCTCGTAACGCTTACTCATATGTTTGATGATAACATCCACCATGTATATGGTGTTGCTTCCACTCGAGCACCCCAGGTCCGCCACCGCAAACGGAAACTCCGGCGAGCTCAGCCGCACCCCGTCTAAGGTTTCTTTCAGAAGATGGAGCATCGACAGAGCATGTCGCGCCTGCACATTAATTCATATTTTATCTTTTTTGGTATTTTGAGGAAATTTTTTATTTGAAACATCGGCAAATCAAAGGAACATTTTTTTCAAATATAAATTTATGTGTAATTGACATTTTGCACTTTGAAATGTGCATCAATTTATCAATTTTTTGAACCTCGAAATTAATTTTTTTGCAGTTGAATATTTCTGGTTATGAAAATACAATAATCATTTTGCAACCTAGCTAGCAGGTGCATTTCGGCATAGAATACCCAACTCGAGGGTGTGATCCATGTATCAAAATTTTTATTTAATGTGCAAAATTTTGTATCTAGCTATGGGATTTAAAATGTTAATTTACTCTGTAAAAACTTTTCGTTATTGTTGGTGGAAACGTATCATGAAAAATTTGATTAAATCGAAGAAAAAGAAGATTATTATTAACCTGAGCCTGAGAGTTGTTGGCGTAACTCGCTTCTCCTTTGCCTCCTTTCATGCTAAACATCCTCTCAAGTTTCCTGTTAGAAACAACAACATCATCTCCAATGGTAGCCATTTTCGTATACGTACAATTATTTATATATATATATGAACAATTTGATTGTGAGAAAGTGAAGCTACTGGCTAGACTGTGTTATGTTATATATAGGTAGAGATATTTAGTGAATAGAGATTCACTTGTTACTTTTTGGAAAGAAAAATTGAATTATGATGGAAACATTTGCAATCTCTATAATTTATAAAATATTGCCTTAATTAATTGTATGATTAATAATATGACAAATTAGTAACCTGACATAAAATGAGAAAAAATTATCTACAACCCTTATTAAAGGTTAATTTCAAACATTATCTCTTTGTTTTGTACATAAACATGAATTAAAAATAAAGATAATGTACTAACTACTTAATGATTCTTTGGGAGATTCTATTTTTTCTTTTAAGGTAAAAGATTAATTATGTTTGTAAAATATTTTGAGTTATCCTTTTCTCAATTATATTAAATAATTTTGTATAATTAATAATATGACAAATTAGTAACCTGACATAAAATGAGAAAAAATTATCTACAACCCTTATTAACGAATGAGATCATAAAGGTTAATTTCAAACATTATCTCTTTATTTTGTACATAAACATGAATTAAAAATAAAGATAATGTACTTACTACTTAATGATTCTTTGGGAGATTCCATTTTTTCTTTTAAGGTAAAAGATTAATTATGTTTGTAAAATATTTTGAGTTATCCTTTTCTCAATTATATTAAATAATTTTGTATAATTAATAATATGACAAATTAGTAACCTGACATAAAATGAGAAAAAATTATCTACAACCCTTATTAACGAATGAGATCATAAAGGTTAATTTCAAACATTATCTCTTTGTTTTGTACATAAACATGAATTAAAAATAAAGATAATGTACTTACTACTTAATGATTCTTTGGGAGATTCTATTTTTTCTTTTAAGGTAAAAGATTAATTATGTTTGTAAAATATTTTGAGTTATCCTTTTCTCAATTATATTAAATAATTTTGTATAATTAATAATATGACAAATTAGTAACCTGACATAAAATGAGAAAAAATTATCTACAACCCTTATTAACGAATGAGATCATAAAGGTTAATTTCAAACATTATCTCTTTGTTTTGTACATAAACATGAATTAAAAATAAAGATAATGTACTTACTACTTAATGATTCTTTGGGAGATTCTATTTTTTCTTTTAAGGTAAAAGATTAATTATGTTTGTAAAATATTTTGAGTTATCCTTTTCTCAATTATATTAAATAATTTTGTATAATTAATAATATGACAAATTAGTAACCTGACATAAAATGAGAAAAAATTATCTACAACCCTTATTAACGAATGAGATCATAAAGGTTAATTTCAAACATTATCTCTTTGTTTTGTACATAAACATGAATTAAAAATAAAGATAATGTACTTACTACTTAACGGTTCTTTGGGAGATTCCATTTTTTCTTTTAAGGTAAAAGATTAATTATGTTTGTAAAATATTTTGAGTTATCCTTTTCTCAATTTGTGACCTTCTACTCACGGTCTATGTTTTGTAATTATTAAAAAGTCTATTTCTAAACATCTATCAATTCTATCTTATGGAGTGACAAACAATGTCATCCGCCTATACACCCAAACAATATTTACAAATGAGTCTTCTATATTGATGAATCAAGCAAATGTACTACACTGAGCCAATCTTCTTGTTCCATGCTAAATAGAAAAAAGATAAAGAAATATCATCATATTCAAAATGATATTAACAACAATTAAAATATACGTACTACATAAAAATCTATACTTTCCATCTTTAGATTAATGATTCAATTTTAGATTAAATTTCTGATCAATTTAAGTCTTACTTTTATAAATATATATATATATATATATATATATATATATATATATATATATATATATATATATATATATATCATCATATTCAAAATGATATTAACAACAATTAAAATATACGTACTACATAAAAATCTATACTTTCCATCTTTAGATTAATGATTCAATTTTAGATTAAATTTCTGATCAATTTAAGTCTTACTTTTATAAATATATATATATATATATATATATATATATAATCACTTCAAGATTTAAAAATAAATTTTTCATTTTCATTTTACAGCCTCAGCATTTGATCCAACATTTCACCTTCTAATTACTTTAGAGTAATAATAAAAGGAAGTGGGTTCTTCACCTGATCTCTGCACACAGATCCTATCTATCATTTTCACCAATATGGCGAGTTAAGAACCAATAATTCTTTGAGTACAAATCATTATAAAACTGAAAATTAATGATGTGAAGATAAGAAATATATCAAATAATTACACTAGCTAGCAAGAATGGTGAGGCAAGAAGAATCAAGGTCAGGGCATCATGAATATTATATTGATATATTTCTTATCATGGGAGAAGGATGTGGGTTGTGATGGTTTTTTTTTTTTAAAACTAATCTATTTTTTAAGTTAATAATATATTTTCTTTGACAATGTAAGAAGAGTGGGTCTTTTATTTTTAAGATTATTATAGTAAAATATATTATTATTTATAGGCATTCTAGTGTCTCCTTGGATATGCTCTTGAAGCTAGTAGCAGCCTTTGGTACAGTAATTCGTTCAACCGTTTCAGCACCTCCAGGAGTTGGGGTTGATCTTCATGCAGAGGAGAGGTAGTTTAGAAGTTTTTTTTTTTTTTTTTTTTGAGGATAGGTAGTTTAGAAGTTACAAAAGTTGAAATATAGATGTAGTGGGAGATATGGTTTCTGAAAAGAGAGAAAAAAGGGGGTACAGTTATAAATTTTTCTGAAAATTAAAAGAACGTATAAAAGAATATGATGAAGTTGTTTTACATAAATTGAATATTTTTTATAAATAAAAAAAACTCAACAAAAAGGAGAAAAAAGAATTTCAGTCAAAATTGAACTCTTTGACCAAAACACCCCCTGAAATAATAGTAAGTAAGATTAAAGAAAGGAAGATTTGATAAAAGTTAACAATCAGGGTCATAGCATAGCCATATTGGTATGGGCTTCACATGCAATATCAGAAAGCAGGCCCAAGATTGACGCCGGATTTTACTTTCATGTTTGGATATCTCTACGTAATTAATTTAGTGTAGATTTTCTTTTTCTTTTCTGTATTTTAAATATTAATTAATTGCTATAACTGAATAATTATTCAAAATGTATATCAAGTCTTCTAGAAAATATTTAGTCTCGGATCGGATGATTAAGTCAAATGCAAATTCAGTACGTAATTACATAATCAAGAGTACACGTGAAATTCAGGAATGGATGACAGAGAGATTCGAATACATTCCTTTTTCCTTTGGCCTGAACTCTAATACCATATTGAATGATCAACTCATTTAAAAGCTTAAACATTTAAACTTTTATTTATCACTTAACAAAAATTGAGTTGCTACGAAATGAAAAGAATTTAAAAAAAAAAGTTAAACAATATAGATTTTATCATGACATTTGATTAGAAGGAAATTGATTGATCTGACAACAATAATATCTGCTCTGAAAATATCATATGTTTTAATAATTGATTGATTTCCTAATGCTTTTTTTTTTAAGGGAGATTTTGATAAACTATATATATGACCGTCGTCGGTTGGAACCGTTCTGGCCTCCATGTTTGGAACTTTTGTTTGGCTTATGTGGTTGGTTTTTCACCAATCCAAATCAATGAATCAAACTATATATCTTTTTTAAAAATGAATGGTTTTAATATATATATCATCTAATATCTTTCAGTAAATATTCAACTTCTAAAATAGATTTAAATCACAATTTTCATTTTCAAACTCAATTAATTATTTAATTAACATGATTCCAATAAGAAGTTAAGAACATTCAACTTCATGAAGTCGTGTTTCATAATTGTTTGCATAAATTATCAGAAAAATCTTGAAATCACACCCAGTCAATCTTTCTCACCCAAATTCATCCAAACAATTAATTAGATACCATAAGTATGTGGGCTTAGAGTTTTTGCCAATTTGGCCGAACCAGCAAGTTAATCAACTACCAACGGTAAACCTAGTTTATCGCCTATGTTTAATCAGTTTATCATGCATGATTTAGAAGATAATTATTGTTAGGAGGCACATGACATTACTAATTGGGCAATCTTGATCTTGTCTTATAATGGAACTCGAATCATTAACTACTTATACTTCTCCCGAATACGTATTAAAGAAGAACAACAAATTAAATCGTAATTATTAACAATTCAACTAACTTGTGACCGCAAATATATTCTACCTTTTATCAACCTATTTGATTATATTATGATACATATATAATCATATTAAATACTACCATAGTTTAGTTAAAATAACTTTGACTTATAGCTAACTACTTTTACTCTTTTTCTTTTCTTTGGTCAAGATCGACTTTTTCTCCCTTTTCTAAGAGCGCGTCATTAATGGGATATAATTAAGACAATTTTGACGAGAAACTTTTAAGTAAAAGAAGATTAGGGGCCGGCCGGGACCAATTCAAAAGCAAAATGATGATATTATATTTTCTTATATTTTCTTTTTTCTAACCGTCATCCCAGAAATCAAGGTCTGATTTCCACCTAATTGAGTAATTCCATGCAGAACATTTAACTAGATCATACTCCCTCCGTTTTTTTTAATACCCTCCGTCCCAAAGTTTTTGCTCCCTTTAGGTTTGGCAAGGAGTTTTAGACAATTTGTTAAAAAAGTAGAGAAAGGAAGTTATATTTTGGGACATCCCAAAAAAGAAATAAGAATAAAAACAATGGAACCGAGGGAGTATCATTTTAGAGTTTTGCATATGTTTTAGGGAATCTAATAAATAGCATAAATTTTAGAAAAAAAGCAAAAGATGTATCTAAAATTCCCTTATTGATTACTAATGATAAAAGAGAGAAAAACAGCGAGATTATAAGATTAAAATTAATAAATAAGGGTGAAACTGAAAATTAGATAATTAATGTCGCATTGAAATCTTAAAGCGAAAGATATTGTGGCACAAAAAAATTTCTCAAGCGACAAATGAAAATAAACGGAGAGAGTAACTTTTAATTATCTAAAAGATAGATATATTACAAATTTTAATTTGTTGGATTTAGTCTGAATTATAATGTATAAATGTAGCAAATCATTTTCACGAAGCTTCATAAAAAAGAGCTATGTTATATGGACGAATGGAAAGGTGGCACGATCAAATTCATGTTATCTGTTAATTGTAATTGTATATATATAATCATTAATCCAGTACTAAATATGTTAAAGTTTATATTATAGTTTAGTAGATTAGTTTAATGTGATATTAAATAATATTTCACAATTATGTTATAGCTTAAAGATTATTGGATATACAAAGTAAATCAGAAGTATTATTGTGAAATTTTGAGGTTGAGTTAGGCCCAAGCCAAGTAAGTGGACTTAACTCAATCCATGTGTTGAATTCTAATAGAAATAAGCTCAAAATCAGAAGAATGAGCTAAAATTGAAAGAAGTAAGTTGGAATTCAAGAAGAAAGGAATTCCCGCCGATGAGGCCTTAGCCAAGTGGTTAAGGATGAGGCTCCATGACCAGGAGGTCATGGATTCAACTCCCATGAATGTGGGTATTTTCTCTAGTTTCATACTAATCTTTCTCTAGTTTAATACTAGCTAGTAATTAGTTCACCTTGTTATCATTGCATTGGAATAATTTCGATTCGATATAGTGTTTGATGTAACAATGTACTCAAAAAAAAAAAAAAAAGAAAGAAAGAAAGAAATTCCCAATTCAATTTGGAGATTAGGTTATTATACTGATCGATTTATTGATTTGTATAAGTGTTAGAGCGCGTACTGTATATAACTGAATTAGAGTTGTTAGTTATTTATTTGTAATTACGTTTTTACCCCTGGCAGTTCTTATATATAGGAGGGGCTTTTCTGCTGTTTGTACACAACATTTCATATATACAATTTATAATACACAGTTTACGTTTATACATTTTTCTCTCATTTTCTGCACAATTAATATCTCAAATATATCCTATTATGCACTTCAATATAGATATTTTGTGAAAATACTTTTTATTTATATAGAGTGCAAAGTATATTTAACAACAACAATTCGCAAATGGCTACTTTCTAATACCTGAATACCATTTTTCTTTTCTTTTATGAGTGAATGATGGATACGTCAATCAGAAATTATATGAATACATTCAATCACCTGCACTATGATATAATGAAAAATTAACTATGTAATTCCTTAGTTTTATTTTAATTGTTCACACATATTAACAAACTCTTTAATTATTCACGTTTCTAAAATAAAATATAAAAAATAATCCTTTCTTGATTGATTTAATTAATGTTGTTATTCTTTATATATATTAACAAACGAGTATCAAATATGTTGGACATGTTTGTTTGGTGGTTGGGAAGGTAGTTTGGGAGAGCAGTGGAGGTTTGTGAAATAATCTCGATTTGCATAATGTTGTTTGTTTGGGTTTTGAGAGAGAGGTTTGAGAAATAAAGAAGGTGTATGTTTTTTTGGAAGAGTTAGGTTGTAGGTGTAAGATGTGTAAGACTTTATGTCAAATCGTGTTTGTTGTGAGATAAATTGTGTAAAAGATATCTTACTTTATGTCAAATCAGAGTAGAGCTAGTATATGTTTTGTTTAGAAATAAGAAAATAGTTGTTTGTTTGAATTTTGAGAGAGTAGTTTGAGAAAATTGAGAAATGAAAAATTTATATCAGAAAATAAAAAACATGTTTGTTTGGCATTTCCCAAACACGAAATTTTTTTGAAAAACGCCAAACAAACAAGCCCATTACATTTCACAATGGCTACGTTCTAATCAAGCCCTAGCTACTAGTTACTCTTTTTCTTCTTTTTAGTTATAAACATAAATAATTACTGAGTACATGATAATCATGGCCGTGAAAATCGCCAAATCACGTGAATTTGTGCTCTAAACAATCTATCTAGATATTTATTTTTGTAGCCTTTATCTTTAACGTTCAACCACCCACCTATGAACCTAGATAGCTACAAAAAGAAAGTGCAAGATTTGTCTGTTAATTTGTCTACCTATTGGAGACTGTGTTATGACATTAGGTAGCACGCACAGTACTTAAGTCGCGTTAATTTTCTTTAGGAAACACACTTTTCTTAATTATAAGATATATAAGTTTTTCAAATCTGGCATTAATTCTTCACTAGGAACAGTGATGGATCCAGGATCCGAGAATCGGGATAGTATATTTTATTTGCTCAAGAACAGAATATCAATGAACAATATACTGAACTCGAAATGTTAAAGTAATTTAATAAAAATATTTTCGAAGTTGTACCATGTTCTCTTTTATCATAAAATTCATCTAAGATATAATTAGTACTCAAATTCTCAACAAATTTATTTTCAATGTAAATACTCCAACAATATGGACTATATATATAATAGTAGTACTAAAATCATTTTCCCAAAATTCGTGGGGGGCCAGCACCCCTCCCCCCAAAAAAAACCTAGTCAAATTAAGTCTAGTTATTAAGTCTAGTCAAATTAAATTTCTTTTTGTCCTAAAAATTTCAGGGATGAAAGTTTGGTCAAAAGGATTTTCAAACGCAGAGCAGGAAGCCATCATTGCATTTGCATGTGCTGAAATTATGTCCTCCAAAATTAAATTTTGTTCACCGCGCGATTCATTCTTCATAGATGGATAACATGACAAATAATTAATGATTTTCTATTGAAGTCGTTTCTAAGGCATTTCAAATTGTTGGGTGTGAATGTTTGAAAATCTTTAGTACAGTAATTTCATGCAAAATTGTCAAAAGGCAAGTTTTGGTGTTCAAGTCTTAATAATAAAGGTCAATGATTCGCGCGAGTATTAACGATGGATACCACGTATGTGAAAGTTTCCTAAATTAGAATGGGGTGATATATGCACCCAAGCAAGATCTTAATTTGGGTTTGTTGGGCTGATGTATAAATTAATTAAACCGATTATATATAGTAATCGAACATCACAAAGTATAGTTGCTTATAATTAATTAAATTTTAAGTAGTAAATGCATACATGTCCTCATAAATAGGAGGGTATTTATAGGATAGTGTATACCCGGATCATTCCAATTAGTAAAGAAGTGACTCTTGAAAAGTTGTGTGATTTTCATTTGTCCTTGATCGATCATCACATATATTGCAAGTGATCCAAAAATGATCTCTTAATTAATGGACATTAATAAGTTTGCCCCATATGTATTATGGTTGGCAATTTAACCCCATATATAGTTAACAAAGAGTGAAGCAATTTCGGAAATTTTTTGGTCCAATTGGGAGAGTGTATGTATGCCTCACTTGCGGGTCTATTTAATTTAGTCAATATTACAATTTTGGGACTTTTCCATTTTTCTTAGATATTTGTCCAAATCCCCTAGTTTAAATTCAATAAGCCCGCGAGTGAGTGAGGTACATTAAATTGGGCCGAAAAAGAAATTGCTTCAATTTTGCAAGTTATGTGGTAAAATTGTCAGCCCGAATACATATGAGACAAATGTGTATTTCTTCAGAAATTATGGATTCATTTTTGTCCTTTCCCTCCAAAAGTCAACATTCTGCAATGGTGAAAAGGTTCTACGGAAGCCACATTGATGGTGGGTCAGGTCTTGATCACGAGATTTTGGCCGAGCCATGTCAATTTGAATGGTTTGAAGGGCTCAGATAACATTTATTATTTTTTGACTTATCGTTATAACTTATAACATTGCATGTATGAATGCCACATAGGTGATACATACGAGATATGTTAATTAGATTATGAAGGGTCCAGTTTGCGCCACATCGATCTATTATCTTGTCTCTCCTTTTGTTTAAGTTAATTTCATGATCACTTACCTTAAGTATGAGGTATTTTTAGCAATAAACCTATAAGGTCTAGAGTTGCATGCACCAAGAAGACATTTTCGTTTGCGTATGGAAGCTATAAATAGTAGTATATACATCATCGTGTCTTTTTTCAACTTTTTCCCGAGCTTCTCCATAACATATACCAAAAGTATGAACCTCCCTAAAGGTAAACCACAGAACTAAAAAATAATCATTAACCGTGAATGCGATGCTCATTTTTATAACACACAATATAAAATAGTATCTCCTAAATTATATATGGAGTATCATGAGAAGTAATAATGCATATATATATATATATATATATATATATATATATATATATATATATATATATATATATATATTAATAAATATATATATATATATATATATATATATATATTAATAAATATATATATATATATATATATATATATATATATATATATATATATATATTAATAAATGGTTCACCACATTAATTGTATCCAAGAAATGTACAAATTAATAATTTCTCCATAATTACACCCTTGCTCTATGATGAAGCTACATACTAGATATGATAAATATATTAGGGCACGAGCCGCAATTCTATGAGTCCACATTTCCAAATAATTCATTATGCAGGGATAAAAGGAACAAATTCCCTCTTATTGTTGGAGCATTTCATCTTTTGGTTGTGGATTTATCAGGCAAAAATCAAACATGGGCCAACACTACAGTTAATTCTTATGTATAGATAGACCCTATCCTCTATTGCATGTTATGTCAAAATTTTAATTTTAATTAAGGTAACTTAATTTTGAAGAATAATTAATAAATTAAAAGACTTGTATTAATTGTCGTTGAATTAATAAGCAGCCATCACTTCAAGTCTCAGGATCCCGAGGCAGAGGTAACATATATAACATAGATAATGCAATCCAGTGCTAAATTCAAGGTCGTATGTGATAAATTGATTTGTTTGTTCAGTTAAGTGTTTCCAAAGTTAATTAAGCGTAAAATGATAGGAGTAGTTAATTCAAGAGAAAATTAAATGTATCTGATACAGGGGCGGATCCAGGAATTTGGGTTGGGGAGGCTAAACTTATACACAAAAAAAAAAAAAAAAAAAAAAAGCAAACAGTTAAGCATAAAGTTTATATTATTCACATAAAAGCCCAAAATATCTACATATTTATTTTAATAATTGACCACGACAGTTTTTCATCTTTTGAAACCGGTCCATGATAGCATCATTTGAAATACTACTAAATATGTCTCTCTCTAGCTATAAAGACAACTAAACTATCATTTAGCCATTGATCGCTCATTGGGTTACGAAGTCGATTCTTTACTATCTTCGTAGCCGAAAAAGCTCTATCCACTGATGCAGTTGCAATGGGTAGAATAAGCGCCAATGTCACAAGTTTGTAAACCATCGAGAATGCGACATGTCTTTTAGTTGCAACCATCTTCTTAGCAAGATCACCAATCCTTTTCAAACTAGAAAAATCACCACTTGATCGAACATCCCTAATATAATTTTCAAGTTGATTGGGAAGAGCCGAGAGTTCAAGAAAAGAAAAGTCATTTGGATAAAATTCGGTAAGACGAACAAGTTTTCCTTTGTCAAAAACTTCAAAGTGATTGGATGTGTTTAAACATGCAATACAAAGAAGCAACTCCGTGTTTACTTCATTGACACGGTTGTTCAACTCTTGCAATTGTCTATCTATCACCGAATTGAATCTCTCAACTTTGTAATTATGCATGTTCGATAGTCACTTGTTCAATCCTACGCTTTGGCCTCCCATATGGAACATAAACATTACTCATTAAAGGAACTTCAATTTCATGTTTAGAACAAAAAGAAGTAACATCCTCCAACAAAGTTTACCATTCATCATCTCTTGTCTCTTGAAGACGATCTTTAGCTAATTTGACTAATTTCATAGCATTCACTATATCTTGATATTTTCTTTGTAAAGCTTGAGACAAGTCATTAGTGATCCCCAATATCGACGCCATCAAATGTAAATTGAAGACAAAGGAAAATGATTGCAATATTATTGGGGCTTACAACTGGAAGAGTAAGTTATTGTTAAAGTGGATATATTAATTGGACTTGAAATTATATTTGGGTTATTGGGCTAATATATTAAATTTTTGTTAAAAAAATAAATTACAACACATATATACCCTATGTGGATCCGCCAGTGATCTGATACATACCACAATTTTCCAGTCCTTGACAAATTTTATTTTGCGGTCAAATATTTGAAGCATTCAATTAAAATTTTTCGAACTAGTTAGTATCAAATTAAGAAATATTTGTAAATATGACTCACAATGTTTTTTTTAACTCTTTTAAAGGTCTGACATAATTTAATGGCTCAAATATTTGACGGCAAAACTAAATATATCAAGGGGCGTCAATTAGGTTATGAAATGTAGATGGTTTGATATCAAATATCACTACAAGAAAAATGGATTTTAGTGACAAAATATTAAGTGACATTGTTGAAATTGTCACTTTTTGCATATATATAGTGACAAAATTATTAATTATGTCACAATAATAATAGTGACAAAATATATTTCTACGTTGTCACTAATGACTATTAATGACAAGTTTATGGAAATTAAGTTGTCACTATTGACAATTAGTGACACCCTTTTAGCGAAAACATAGTGACAATAAATGTTGACATGTTGTCACTATAATTTAGTGACAACTTTTTAGTTGTCACTTTTGGGGTGACACTAAATATCAATAATGGCAATTTTTCACATTTCTTGTCACTAGCTAGTGTGTCTATATATACCATTTTAATAACAATTTTTAATATCTTGTCACTTTATCATTTACTATTTTGTCACTAAAATTTAAATTTTTTGTAATGTATATAAAGTAAGATAAAATATAGTGTAATTCTCTCGATAATATAGTAACCTAAAAGATTCATGTGGTGTAATATCAAAGTATCGTCTAGTGAATAAAATAAGTTTTATTTTTCTATATTCACATCGAGGAAAAAAAATATTTTAGCAAAATTAATTTTAGGGCCAATTCCAATTAATCATCATTATTAATGCTTTTTTCCCTGGTATGATACTAAAACACACTACTAAAATTTTCAAGATTCAGTTCTTCTAAGATATATTGGAAGAAATTAATTGTTTTAGACTAAATTTTCTCATGAACTTAATTTGAACGTTAAACTCACCCTAGCACTAGTGGATATTATTTTCCCCATTTACCCTCAGCTCTTTCAGAAATTTAACATCTATAGAAAAAATATTCTTCTCATTTTTATAGTTTTGATAACCAAAATGATGCTGTCAATGATGTCGACTCTTCATTAGGTATGTTCCTCAAAAAAAAAAAAAAAAAAACTCTTCATTTGGTACGTATTCTATAGACGTGCATTTATTTAGATATTACAGTGTAAATTAGTTAAGACATACAGCAACATCTTTAAATTTTTCTGTACTGTTCTGTACTGATCAGTACAATCAAAAAGGTTTATTTGTTTGGTGTTTATTATGTCAGCTTGTAAAATTGGAATCACACTGTTCCCTCTTCATTCCCATTCTCTCCAGCACGTACCCGACAGACCAATTACTGAACCCAATTACGTACTGTTTAAACAAAGAGAAGCATATGCAATCATGTATACTACTAGATCTTGATTAATCTTATCTTTTAATAGATAATTTTTTTAAAAAAAAAAATGAAACTACAACTGTAGATTTGGATATATACATAGTAATAATAATGTATGATGCAGTGCAAGAACTCAAGTGGAAAAGAACTGGAAAAAGTAGACATGCAGCATGTCATTATATAAATTGTGCATTTTGTTTAAAGTGAATGAAATAATTAATGTGATCCCCATTGAGATGCCAATGACATATGATTACTGTTTACGTGCCCCACAAGTTACAAATTGTTATGTGGATCTGTATGGTTCCACGTTTCATAATATAAAAGAGAACATCGTGAATTCATTCTGGTAATGAAAAATTATGAACAATTTTGAATCAGATGCGTTAATATCCGTTCAGGTTATCGGAAAAATTAAATCTCTATATTAGTTCTAAATATGTTATACTCTTACTATATTATTATATAGCAAAGTAATGTCCTTCAATTTAGGCCTAGGGAATTCAAATTTGACCCGTATTTGGTCTGATCCGTTTATAAAAATCGCAATTCATAAAATACTTTGAGTGAATATAAATTTCGGCCGATCTCATATACATACATTATATTTTATCTTACCATCAATTTAAGACAACATTAGTTAATAATTAATTCATAATATTATTTTTATGCATATTTTCCTCAGAACATGAATATTAGTTAAGAAAGTTTGACTCTATAAGCTAGATGAGATGAAATTGTAATGTTAACGAACTTATTAAAAAGTTTGAATGTTAAAAGTGTATAATTTATTGTATTAAAAAAAATTGGATATCTAATTGAATTTTGATAAGATCCAATAAAGTCGAAGTATTCAGATCCGAACAAAAATCTGGGTTTGAGTTGAACCTGATTCAGCCGGAATCTGGTCCATTAACAAGACTAGCTATCCTGCATGAAATACAACAGAATTGGGCCAATTGAGAGACATCCAAATAATTATTTGAGCCCAATAACGTGTGATCATCCACAATACATTGCATTTGCTGGAAGATGAAATAATTATGTCAGAGCAAGAGAAGTTTGATTTTCATTTTTCCATACATAAAATGTGGTCAAGTTTGGATAAAAATAAAATAACGGAAGTTTGAAAGTGTTCTGTATCATCAAATTATACCATTGCTGCGGCTTGAGACAATAAGCTGGCAATAATAATGTTAGGGGTGGGCGTTTGGGTCGGGTATTTTGGGACCCGTTCTGACCCGTTTGGGTATTTCCTGATTGGGACAAAAAAACGGGTATTTTGACATTCGGGTTCGGGTACCCGTACCCGAAATATATTTTCGGGTTGGGTATTGGGTATTAATTTCACACCCGAACGGGTATTCGGGTACCGTTCGGGTATTTAAAAAAAAAAAATTTTGGCCCAATTAAGTAGTGGACAGCCCAAAAAGGAAAAAAAATATCTAAACTGCCTAACTCTAAGACCTAAGTCTCTTCTAACTCCTTTGACGACCTCTCCCCAATTCACACACAGTTTCACACTCTCAAAGTCTCACAACAGCAGCCGACATTTGAACAATTGAACTTCCAAATCTGAAAATTAATTTTAGTGTTCATACTACTCAATCAATTAGACATGTATATTGTTTTGTTTTGAAGTTATTGTGTACAATTATTGTTTGAATTCATTAATTTACAATTTTACGTACATATATGTTGAAAAAAAACTCTTGGAAAAAAAAAGTGTGAAATTTCGGGTACCCAATACCCAATACCCGAAATACCCAAAAATTTCGGGTACCCGCCAAATCGGGTAGGGTTTCGGGTATGAAAATTCACTACCCGCCAAGTCGGGTACCCGACCCGAAATACCCTACCCGCGCCCACCCCTAAATAATGTATTTTGCATAAATCATAACCAACCTTACAATTATAATTACAAATAAGGTTAAGGATAAATAAAGTTAATTAAGTAGATGACGATATGAGACTGAACTATCTTCACTTCAACCTGCAGCGCCTATGGTCATGTATAAATTACTAACTTAATTAGAAATGATCTCAGCTGCAGATAATGTACACCTCATTAATTAATGGATAAGTTTATTTTATGTATTGAATTTGAATCATGAGTTCGAGCAGCGAATTCACGAAATAATTTATCGATACAAACTTGTCAGGTAAATATTGTTTAAAAGAAACTAGGAAAGCATTTTCTAAAATGTTTATAAACTTGAAATATTAGGACAAATTATTTCGGGAGAAAAAAGTATTGGATTTGGGACAAATAACGTGACCCTCGCGTTGAGTTACTGGGTTCGAATAAATAATTCCACATAAATGTCGTTTTTTTTTTTGGTCCATGAAAGACCAAAGGAACAATAATTCGTCCGACTTAATAATTCAAAAAAGTTTAATACTCCATAATAGAAAAGGTCCAGCAATATAAAAAGTAGGTGTAATTGATATGTGGTGCGTATACAGCGTGGCGAAGACGATGAGTAGGACCGACGAAATTTGCCGGTAGCTGGTGGCTCCGTCAGTCGCGTCAAATTGAAAATTCTTTTGTAAATTTAGATTGAATCGATACCTGCACGCTATTATCTAATCCCCTTCGTAATTTAACTTGCACGATTCCACGGGGAAGGTCGCCGATTCCGATCGATAAGGTAAACCACATGTTCCTAATTGTCCTGCAATGATAGGGTTTTGATAATTAGCATATTTACTGAAGCGAATATAATGTGCCGTGCGCATAATTCAACTTCTGCGATTGAATGCTCGATCGCGCGTGCTTTTGTTGGAGTTTTGCTTTTTGAGGACGTTATATTTTGTTAATGTTGTTGAATTTCAGAATTCCTGGACTAGATGTGCCGATTTTTTTTAATCCTGGAATTTGTTGGAACTTTTGTGTTTGGTATCATTTTGAATTTTGCATTATTTTTTGTTTTTGAACCATTTATGCTGTTTGTTTCATTTAAGAGTTATTTACAGGTTGTTTAGCCATTATATTAGCTGATTCAAGGCTATTCGATTAGTATTATGATTGAAAATTGAGGTTAGTTGTTGTTTTAGGAAGCTTATGTTACGATAGTATGTTCAGTTGTTCGAGTCTGACTATGCCAATTCGTTAGCATTCTATTTAGATCCTATTATGCTGTTTATGATTTGTGGCTGTGGTAGTTACACTACTTTAGATTATAAGTTAAGATTTTCAAAAAATATGAAGTGAGTTTATATCAGTTTCATACATATTAGTTTGTAGAGGTGACTCTTAGTTTACTAACTCTGTAATATTATTTATCAGAGCAATGGCTGCTTCTGGAGACGCATGGGTGAGGGAGTACAATGAAGCAGTCAAACTTGCTGATGATATCAATAGCATGATTTCTGAAAGGAGTTCATTGCCATCTACTGGGCCAGAAGCACAGCGACATTCATCCGCCATACGGAGGAAAATAACCATACTAGGAACAAGACTGGACAGCCTACATTCTCTTCTGTCTAAGCTTCCAGGGAAACAAAAACTGTAAGTTATTCTTATGGAACTGCTTGTTAAGTAAGACTTAATTTTCCACTCGGCTTCAATCTTTGCAAACTTTCTTCATTTACAAGGTTCCAGCTAACATGTATAGATGGTTATGTGGTTTGTTATTATTACACCTGAAGCCAAAGAGCTCCAGTGATAACCATGAATGTAGAATTAGATCGAATTGTTTTCGCCTGTGGGTGACGTCTTAAGCACAGTTATTTAGTCGTTCATTCTGTTTCGAGGTATGTAGTTATTGGTTGGGATTCCTTCCACTTCACTGTTGCTCTTTCCGCTTTTACATGGGTATTGGAAATGCATTGATGGGTATAGTGGGTAGGGCTTTGTACTTTTGAGGTTCTGAACAGAATGAAAATACCCACTCTTTGTTTTTCCAGCAAACAACTGATAACTCTGAGAGTTATGATAAGTTAATAACTAGTTTGAGTTATATTGGCAAAGCGTCCTTTGTTTCTTATACTCAGTTTGGTCCACATTGTTGCTTTTATTCGTTGCTTTGGCTTGGTGTTAAACCATTCCATATAAAAGATCACAGATATATTAAGAGGTGTTAATTTATCAATATGACATACTTTGTTTCTCAGAAGGATAGCTTGGAAATGCAGGCTTTCTGCTATATATCCTGCTTTGTGTGTCTGGGGCTATGTAAGCCAGAGACATTCATTGCTAAATAGAATATATTTTCTAACAGTCCTGACATCATATTTGTCTTCTTAAGGGTCTGATATACAAATATTGTCCAGTTCTTTGTCTTATATCTAAAAGCAATGTATAAGAAGGTCATTATGATCTTAACCAACATAATTTTATTATGGATAAAATATCAAAAGTAGAGAGGAAGACACTGCCTTTCGCTATTTTTTTGGAATGTATGAACCTGGAACTTGGTTCTTTGTAGAACACAATATTCTTCTTAGTATGCTTTTTGAACCTGCTCTATTACAGGTCTGAGAAAGAAATGAATCGTCGTAGGGACATGTTAGGTAATTTGAGATCAAAAGTTAACCAGATGGCTTCCACATTGAACATGTCAAACTTTGCGACTAGAGACAGCTTACTTGGGCCAGAAATAAAGCCCGCTGATGCCTTGAGCAGAACTACTGGCCTTGACAATTCTGGCATTGTTGGTCTTCAAAGACAAATCATGAGAGGCTAGTTGAAGTAGCTGTTATCTTGAATTTATTTAATTTTCCATGCAGCTTTATGTTGCTTATCTCTACTCTTTCTGCTCTCACTGCAGAACAAGACGACGGTCTTGAGAAATTGGAGGATACAGTGCTAAGCACCAAACATATTGCGCTGGCAGTGAATGAAGAGCTTGATCTGCATACAAGACTAATTGTGAGTTTTTGTGTTGTCCCTTTTAGATTTAACATACATCTTTCATTTATTTCCTGAGAGTATGTCTGTTGAGGTATTTGCCTAACAATCCCCTGTGTTTATTCTAATAAGCAAATACCGCTGTGTTATATTGTTTGGAATATATCCCTTCATGTAAACTTTTATAAGCATGTCAAAATGAGACCCCCTTATGAATTAAGTACCATTCGCATGCAATTAATCGTAGCTGATAATTCAACTTTCCTTATGAAATGACTCGAAAATTTTGTATTGTGTTTTCAATGCATATTACTTTGATTGTATGTGATCATGGCTTTTAAGAAAAAATAATCTGCATTTTATTATTTTAACACGAAAAGCAAATATGTGTCAATTGTATTTTCTTGAAAAATGAGCCACAATTTTATGTATTTGTTTTTTTACAACTCCATTCTATGAACTAATGGAAAGAGGTAAAATACTTAATACTTGTAGATGATAATTGCGTATTTGATTGAATTTTAACATATGTTGAGGGTTAGTTATACATTTCCATTACCACTAAGGGGTATATGCCAATAAATATAACAGGGGGGTATATTTGCAATAACCCTATATCGTTTATGATAGAAAGAAAGATGCTGTCAGTGTCACGATGAAGTTCATGTTTCTTTGATGTGCAGGATGATCTGGACGAACATGTTGAGGTTACAGACTCTAGACTACAGGTTAGAGTTTTTCCTAATAATTTCCTGCATCATAATAAATTCTAGTGGAGCTGTACTTTTAACATTTGGCATAATGGGCAAAAATCTTCTAATGTTTGCAATGATTGTGAAAGTATCACTCATAATCTCAACCTTTTCTATTATGAGGAAACCGACTTTCAGAAATCCACAAATTAATACAGGAGCAGGAATGGATGTGTTATCTAGATATTCTAGGTATCACGTTTGTAATCTAATAAATGTGCTTTTGAAACATAGATTTCATGTTTAGTTAATGTGATGCTGCTGCCATAATTATAACATATCATTAACTAATACTATGAGGTCCTCACCGTGGCTTTGCACCCTTGATGTGTAGTTTCTATTTTGCAACTGATACTAACAAAACGTATTTATTTCCTCCAAGTCAATTTACAATTTTTTTTTTTTTTTTATAATTTTCGTGAGAACAGCGAGTGCAGAAGAGGCTTGCGATACTGAATAAGAAGACAAAAGGTGGCTGTTCCTGCTTGTCCCTGCTGTTATCAGTTATAGGGATTGTTATTTTGGTAGCTGTTATTTATATTATGATCAAATATTTGTAAATTGAGAAAGGTGCATTCATCTTCTAGTGTTTGTGTCCTATCCTATATAATTATTATTCACAAAAAAAAAAAAAAAAAAAAAAAAGAGTGTGGAGAGACTTTGTGTTTGCCTTTGTAAAAGACACATGTTTCTGGTTTCCCCTTTGTTTGCACAATCACATTCTAATTTTCTGATTGCAGAGTATTCTTTTATTGCTTAAACACACTTCTTCATATTCGAATTGAATCCAGAGTTCAATCCTTCTACTACTGATATGATCATTAAATTGTTGTTGTTGACTCAAAAATGTCTTGTTAAACCTAATTCCATCAATAATTTGAAATTTGTAAATTAAATGGGAAAAATAGCAGTACATAATTTTGTTTACCTCGTAACTGGTTGTACACACATCTAATGCGTTTTTGAATTGCATGAAACAAGCTCAATTTCTATGTTTGAGTGTCGAAGTATATAGATTTGTCAAATTAGTTAGTACTTGCATAACTGTGATAAGCACGAATTTATGATATATTTAAGAAGTCAAACAAACATGTCTTCCTGAATATTCCGAACTTCTAGAGTAAAATCAATTTAATACACTAAGAATTCCTTTTTAATCAACCCATAAAAATAACCACTTTGGCTTGTACTAGCTTTGGATGCGCCATTTAAGTACATTACACATGAAAATTACCCTCACCGAAATTCAGAGAAATTGCACTTGCATACGTATTCGTTATTGATACATGAAAATGGCAACTCACCTTTTATAATGCATAAGACGAAAAAAACTAGGGGGGGGGGGGGACAGAATAAGAAAAGCTTAAAAAAAGAGCTTCCGGTTAGATGTCCGAGAAGTATTATTGGGTGAATTGAGGGTGACTGAAGATTTCAACCTGTCTCGGCTCTCAGTCGCCTTATCAGCTATCTTTGCTCCTCTCGGGTCAGTTAATAGACTCTTCTGAAATGATTCAGTGAAACCAGTTGCAATAATTGTAACATGAATTTCTCCATTGTATCGTTCATCCACAACTGCACCAAATATAATATTGGCAGAAGGGTCTGCTAAACTTGTAACAACCTAAATACCCAATGTCAAAAAAAGATAAAAGAATTAGAAACAATTGCACGTAAATCTATGACCTTTCGTTTTACAAACAAATGAAGAACAGTTACCTGTGACACCCTATTAACTTCTTGCAAAGTTATATCCTTTCCTCCAGTAATGTTGTACACAACACCAGTAGCAGATTGAATAGAAGAGCCAATCAAAGGAGCCAAAGTGGCTTGTTCGGCAGCTTCTTCAGCACGGTTCTTGCTAGAGGAAGAGACACCAACTCCAAGCATTGCAGTACCGGAATTCTTCATGACTGCTTTGACATCTGCAAAATCCACATTTACCAGCCCAGGTATCTGCAAAAACAAGAATGCTTCAACTTTAATGCCGTTTCTCCGAGATTGTTATTCAAATTTTTATGACATAAATACATATATATAAATGTCCTCATATTTGAATATAAAAGTTGAGAATCGGAAGTCATATTATCAACATTGAGAACTGTTATACATGAAATTATTCAAGTGTGGGTTATGGAAGTTGTTCGAGTTTGACCAAACCTATGTCACTTAAAAAGCCACACTTTACATAAACAACACTCACTGTGATTATATCTGATATCCCTTGGACACCCTGACGGAGCACATCATCTGCTAGAAGGAAAGCATCTTGAAGGGGAGTCTGCTCATCAGCTATATCCAAGAGACGATCATTTGGAATTACTATAAGTGTATCCACATTTTTCTGGAGCTTTTCAATTGCTTCAAGAGCCTACAACAATATCAGAAATGCAACACAGCATAAGAACTTTTGGTAATAAAAATTGACAAGGTAAATTGACACCATTCTAGGCTGCATCATGAATCCTAAGAGTAAAGCAGATCCTTGATATAAGTTGTTCAATCAGCATGTTCACACAGATTACTCTTAACAGGAAAAGTATCTAGGCTATTTCGTGCCCAATGTCGATTTGTTATTGAGATTCCAGCTTTACTTTGTGTCAAATATAGCATCAAGATGATTGGTTATGGAGATAACTAAATACTGTAGTACTTTTGAGAAAAAAGAAAGTTTCATAAAACGTATATAACGCCTACCTGCACAGATCTTTTACATCCTTCAAAGCTGAATGGGTAGGTAACAACACCAACAGTCAAATACCCTGCTTCCTTAGCTATCTGTGCAACAACAGGGGCAGCACCAGAACCAGTACCCCCACCCATCCCCGCTGTTATAAACACCATATCTGAACCCTTGAGAGCATTTCCAATTATTTCCTTTGATTCCTCGGCTGCTTGTTCCCCCAAAAGCGGGTTTCCTCCAGTACCTGCATTCAAGAACCATCGTAGAAGGTACTATTGATTATTTTGGTGAGCGAAACATCAGAATATAAAATGGGTAATGCTTAAAACTGGAGAAATCCAAACCAAGTCCACGAGTCAAAAGCTCTCCAATCTGAATAGGGTTCTCGGCAGCTGATTGCAACAATGACTGAGCATCTGTATTTACGGCATAGAAGTCCACTCCCTTTCATTAAAGAAGGGCAACTACATAAGATAATTAAAAAAAAGATATAACAAAATAGGAGCACACTCATAAATCAGAATTGATAGTCTGGTGTATTATATATAACTTTTTCCTTCGATTTTTAGCTTATTTAATCGAGTGGCAAGAGCTATATAAAAATTGTTCAAAATTGGTTTAGTAAATCGAACGGACGGAGTCCAAACCAACTTTTATGGAGAGAATTTTCAGTCCTATATAAAGTTGTTTATTTGGTTAAATTTCCAGTCCAGTTGTTTATCCCACCCATTATAAGGGGGGAAATGGCATCTTTATATCATTTTAGGAACACTTTTAAGTCACATTAAGCATTCGAAGGAAAGACTCACCAATTTGACTTACGAAAAGAAGCATCTTTCATCATTACAAAAAGCAAAGAGTGGAAGTAACCTGTAAGCCGCTGCCAATCATGCGATTTACGGCATTGTTGCCACCACCGCCGACGCCAATGACTTTAATTTTGGCGAAGTCCGTTGGTAGAAATGAGCTATAAACCGCTATACAGTGTCGTTTGGGGTGGCGAGACCTAGAGAAGGAGATATTTTTGTTTGCACGTGCATTTTTGGATAGGAATGGGGATGAAATTCCAATAGATGTTGAAGTATGAGATGATGCTAATTCGGAAGCTGGGCTTGAGAATCCTAGCGTCGCCATTAAAGCAAAAGCTTTCCTTTTTTTTTTTAGTGTAATTTCGACTTCGGGTAAAGGTTTTTACTTTTATGAGGGTTTTAGATTAAAGATTTTGTTTTCTTTTGACTTTTCCATATTTTCTCTCTGGCTAGTGATTTTCCACGGTTTCCTTTTTTTGATATTTTTTCTTAAAATTTGTTGGTAATATATATTTCTATTTTTCATTATAAGATATTCTTATTTTCTAAGTAAATATGGTTTTAATTTGAATTTTCATTGAGAACGAGTAATGTCCAATTATTGTTCTAATAAATATTTTTAATACAGAGTTCAAGAAATCCCCAACAAGTACGAAAAAAGAGGATAACAAAATTGAGTTACTCAACTTTTAAAACATATTCTCAAACACGAAAAATACCTCAACTTGAAACACTTTAACTTGCTCCTAACTAAATTTCTACTTTCTTGAGTTACAAATGTTTGTGCAGAGATATAAACAAGAAAGATACAAAAAACTATTTTGTTTTCTTATCTCTTCAAAGTACCAAGTTTATTCACCTTACAAAAATGAACAAGAGATTAAAAACAATAATACAGCACAGTTAACAGAACAAAAAACTGAACAACAAATTTCGAGTGGTTTCCATTGCTAAAAGTTACATACAAATTTGAAACAAAAGGATTCTGGGTAATGTATAACCCCCCAAAAAGTTATTCACCACACTTCAAATCTCCATACACAATAAATATTTGATCAAGGATGAACATGCTTCTCATACACAAAAATCACTCTGTATCATTCAAAATGGGAACAATCAGAGGGTTCATCTGAGCCAGGTACACAATTGCCCACCTACACATAAACAACATAAAAAGGGTGAATACAGAGTTGCCAAATAAATCCTAAATTAGAATTATTATCCAAGCCCTGAAGATTTATTATCAAAACCTAAAAATATAATGTTTTGCTCTCAAACATGACTCAAGAAGGATGGATGTCTAAAAGAATTTTGGACAAGAATATAGAGCATTGCTATTACCTCCTCTCTCTCTCACACACACACTACATACTTATCCACTCCGTACAAGTTCCCTCACCCATCCAAGGTATTAAAAGAGGATAAATGAATTGCAACACGCCATTCATGGGGGTAACGAGAATATTACTACGAGGTCAAAAAGTAATAAATATCATGCTTAAACAAGGGGAATAAACTTACATCATCCAACAGCATACTGTTGCTGTGATAATCAATGTCAGGTGTAACCTGTGTTGCAAAACAGAATTAGCAATATATCAAACAGAAGTTCAGTGTTTGTCCAGATGAAAAAAGTGATTCTAGGGAATCCAATTGACAAGATTATCAAGTAGTCACGGGGACATGAAATCCCTACTTAAACGACTCCAGCACAGAGAAATATATATGAGAACCTCTTCAATCATTGAACTTTCTTTCCCCACTCTAAAAGCAAGTACCATGACACAAAATATGTATACAAATATGCGATACATTCATAAACAGAAATTCAGAAATTAAGCAAAGTATGCCTTCTTCAGATACCACACCTAGAACTACCATAAATGTAAGGGTATTCATATAACAATGAGGGTCATTATTTATCATAAAAGCACATTAAACTTGGAATCCAGTTCCACAACCCACAGAAACATAGAGATTCTATATAGTGATAATGCAAAAGCAAACAAACACATTTTCAATGTACGATCAAAAGAAAACTGATAGCAATCATTTTATTGAAGAAGTCCACTATCCACCAAATAAAACTTCCACCACATTTATACAATGCAAAAGCAGACACTGTACACAAAAAGAATGTAACATACAGATTAGCAGAGGGTCCTCTATTGCAGCAGATTCTTGCGCAGAGTGATGCAATAATCCCGACTACTAAAAAAATCAGGGTAGTCACCAGGAAACCCATCTCCTTAGCTTTCGTACACACAGTACTGATTATAATTCACCTGATGAAATATAAAAATATAAGTGCAGATCCATAATTCCGATCAACAACTATTATCATTATTATCGCATAACACAAACATTGGCAGAAAATTCAGATAATTAATCAGTAAATACTAAACACTTAAAAATGTTGTTTCTATTCAATGGGATCCAGACATTCAAAGAACCCTAATTTTTTTTCTTAAGAACATATATAAATCGAAGAGCACTCACTGCGTTGTAAATATGACAGTTTCCTAAAATCCGGCAACGGCGATGCTTCTGTGGTGGCAATTGAAGCTGCACGATCCGGCGTCGGATTGATTAGATTCAGTAGTGAATGGAAGAAAGTATTGAATTTTGTGAAGATGGTGTTCTATTGAACGTGCGTTATCTAATAAATTATATTTGGGCTTTAATTTATACAAATTTAATAACTTTGACGTCGGAATTAAGTGGGCCTAATCCAATCCTTAAATTGGATATAATTATGAGCCCATGTATTATTTAGTAGGCCTCTGTTTCCCTTCAGCCGGCTGTCAATGGGGCGGACTTAAAATTGGAAATACGGCGAGTGTAGTTTTTTTTTGAGAGTTTAGGTTGTAGTTGAAAGACGTAAGATATGTAAGACTTTAATAAAATATTGTTTGTTTATGTTAAATTAAAGTAAAGTTTCTGTAGATTTTTTTAGAGATAATAAATTGTTGTTTAATTAACTTTGAGAGAGTATTTAGAGAAAAGTAATAAAGAATAAATTTATTTTAGAAAATAGAAATAATATTTTTTTAGTCTTTCCCAAACATCATGATACTAATTATACAATATGATATGATACAAAAGTTGAACGATACATATCGCAAGAAACCTCGTGTATCTTATGTGATACGCTACATATTTTATGAATCTATATATACGATACGATACGATATATATATATACCTAATCTTATGATGTAAACTATGACCAGGTTGCATTTTCGAAATAAGTCGAATTGGCACACTCCATTTTTTAAAGGAAAATATATGCTAACTCTGCACCCTCAATCCACAAGCAAACCTCGACCCTTATTCACTTGATTAACTTTAATTTTGTTTTCTAAGTTTCCAAAATTCAAACCCAATCTACCAATACCTGCGATGATTATTCAAAGGTGTCGGAAAAACGTATTTGCCATCCATAATTAGTGATTTACAAATTCAAATATATTGTTTGACCTTAATATGTTAACTTTTTTACAATGTTTATGATGTTTTTATTAAATTGAAAATATATCTTATGTTACATTTTTAATAATTTATTATGTATTTTGCAATTCACGTGATGATAGGATACAAATTCTCAAAAATAAATTATAGAATATAAGAGGACAACACTCTGTGATACGATACTTAATTCAATAACCATATATACCTTTAAAATATACTGTTAAAATATTTGATTTAATTTTTTTTTTATTTTCACTTCAATTTATAAAGGCCTCTTTCAAGATATTGAATAAGTTTTCATGATTACAAATAATTTAATTATATAAAATTAATTTCTTGTAAAGGAAAATTCATTCCGACACTTGTATCCCATTCATAATAAATTATAACGTGTAACACTCTACTACCCAACATCACACACAGTCATATTTTCACCATCACTTGTGTTGTGTCACATTCATAATAAACATGATACAATCATCATTTTCACCATCTTCTTCATCTCGATCTGTCTATAGAGTGATCTACAAAAATACAATTGTAATATATAGAACACCAAAAATATACTTTGAAGCTAGTCTTTAACATTCTTTCATTTCATAGATAGCGCATATATAGATTTAGAGACCAAAATGTTAAAAAATTGTCTTGGATAAGCAGATAAAAAAGAGCCGAGCTAGGAAAATAGATAATTTGTTGTGCAGCCACCTCTATAATTAAATTGTGGTAATCTAATTATTTGGTCTTTGAGGTTTAATTATACTGCAAATTATAATAATAGAAACTCTATACTGAAATAAAAATGAATTCAAGGAATTGTTAGTTTCAAGGTGCATGATTATAAAAAAATGAGATGGTTTATTGAATTATAAAAATGAATTCAAGGAATTGTTAGTTTCTTGATGAAAATTAATTCTTGATGAAATGAAAGGGGCTACATTCTTCATTTCGATCACCTTAGACCATCTCCAAGAGACAATGTATAACTCAAATTATAAGAAAAATTATAAGTTTTGGCAAAAAATTGAGCTCCAAGAGAGCTCTTATATTTTAAGACACACAAAAAATGCCCTAAAAAATATCTCAAATAGTCTCAATAGTGAACGGATGAAAATGCCCTAAAAAATATTCATATGCATGTCACGTGTTATTGGAACCACCTGATAAGGACTAAAGTGAGACACATAATTCATAGTAGGGACTAAAGTGAAACAAATAATTCATAGTAGGGACTAAAGTGGGAAAAAAACATAAAAGGGATCACTCTGTAAAAAGTTAATGATAAGAGGGACCAAAAGTGATATTTACCCTATTTATAGTATGTGGACAAGAGATGTTATCTAAAAGTTCTAAAGCTCATACCAATCTTTCTGATTTATACTTGGTTTCAAACGGGAAGTTCTTGGATGAGCAAACTATCCCATATTCCCATGTATTATTCTTGAAATATGGTTTACCCTGGCCTCTCTAGTAAATAAAAGGGAAATATACTCTTTGTATTTTTTCTAAATAAAATATAATAAAGCACATTGTTTCTTTCTTAGTTTTTATATATATTTTCACATGGAGGTAAAGTGTCACTCGCTCATTAGACAATATCGCAATAGGATTAAATATATTCATTACGCATATCACATGAGATAAAATGAAGGAAGTTTATTGTCAATGCACGGATAAAATTGATCATTTTCATATCAAAATTAGTCTTAATTAGTCAAAGTACATTGGTCGTTCACCTGATCGTATAATCATTCATTTTTATATATTACACAGAGGGTAGGGGAGTAATTTGTCAAAAACCCGTTTGAGGATATACTTTTGGGATACAACACTAAATTTATCAAGAAATACCAACAATTGTTGGATTAATGAGGGTGAGAATGATAAAGTAAAATAAAATGGAGGGGGCATGGCATTATAACTTTCGATATAAGGTGATGTTTGGCAATTTGACCAAACTCTAGCTAAGAGGTGTTATTGTAATTCTTTAAGATTTTTCTTTTTGGAATTGAGAGACAAACTTATCAATCATATAACTGGATGGATTGTGTTTTATAGTTTTCATTATCTAAGGACTTTTTGGTAATTAATCAAAATTAAGGAGATGCAGTTGTAATACATCAAAATTGTTAAGAGGGGATTTGGAATTTTGGAGCTTAAATTTATGTAATACTGCCTACATCTCTAACCTCTTGGTCCTTAATTTTGGAGCAAACAATAAAATCAAATCAAGAAATGAATTGCAAAAACTTGTTTCACTAGACGCTTTGAGTGAATCACATATCACAATTGAAAAGGTACAAAATTAAAGAATCTTAGCAATTGAAAATTTGCTCCCAAAAAATTATCATTTTAACAATTTGCATCTTGAAATTTGATATTTTTGTACTTTATACCCTTAAATTGCATATTGTTAATATAATAATGAACATTTTACACCATATATAATATATAATAGTGTGCATTTCGGTAAACAAGTATACAATTTTAGAGTTGAAAAAAGCCAAAATATCAATTTCAGAGTGTGAATCCCTCAAAAAATATATCTCTACTAGATTCATAGCTTATCACTAATAAAATTTACCAAAATAGAATACTCATTAATAGTTTTTAGATCCAACTCATTTCTAATAATCTGTGGAAAAAACAACCAACCACCGGTCACAACCAGAAAACCCAGCGTCAACACACCGGAAACCGCCCTGTGCATTCGCAGTTCGCCGCCCAACACCTTCTTCATAGCCACTTCAACGGCCACACAAACCCCATGTAAAACAAAGAACCACGTCACCTCCCACGTGGGATCAGCACGTGACAGATAATAATAGATCAGCTCATGCATCAGACCCGACACCAAAAAAGTCGCGAATATCGCAGGCGGTAGGGCCCACCTTCTTCCCAGGATACGCGTACAGATACTGCGTACCGGAAGGTATACGGCGGGTCGTAGAATACTCGTAACCATAAGATTCCACCTACGCCCCCAAAAATCTTGAAGCGATGTAGCTAAATACGGCTCATCGAACTGCGGCTCCAGATCCAATCCAAAAACTGCTCGCACTGGAGCCGCTGAAATGGCAAATATCAGCTCAGCGCCGAGGTACACGTGGCAGCAATACAGTACCAATATTAAATACGGGTGTATGAAATCCCTGTACTTGTACAAAAAAACGATTACTGCTACAAGGCCGGATTTGAAAAGGAAATTAATGGGTTTGAATATTTTTGGAGATGGGGTGTGTTTGGTTTGACTTTTGGTTTTGATGGGGAGGAGTGCGGTTGAGATGAAATGGAAGAGGGATAAGGGTGGGGTTGAGGAGAGAGGGCCTTGATTGAAAGAGAAGAGGAGGAGTTTGAAATTGCCTAGCCAAACGAGGTAGAAGATGGTGGGGCCGCCGAGATGGAAGGAAGTTAGACGGAGAGGGAGGGTGGTGAAGAGGTAGAGAACGGGGAGGAGGGAGAGGAGTCTGATGGCGCCGCTTGGGATTCGGGCGGCGATCTGGTGGCAGAAAATGAGGGATGCGGTGGCTATTAGCCATATGTTGGTAAAGGTTTGGATCTCAGGGTCCATTACCAGTACTCGTTTATTTTTTTGTTAAGCTATATTGAAGGAACTTATTAATAATTGTTAGTTTAGGCCATCCCCAACCGTAGCCCATGTCTAATTGTACGCCCAATTGCCTAATTGTCTAATTGTTTTGTCATTTTGCCTTGTCCTTATGTCTTTTCGATTACTCGTCTTCATCTCGAACCGAAGGACAATCAATATCCATTAATTCAATTTCATAATTTTTCCCACTCTCCCCACTCAAACTTATTTAATAATAATAATAATAATAATAAAATTATAATATTTTTTTTAATAGTTACACAATCATGAAAATTAAGACATTCTTAATAATAAGAAAATCAACAACTAAACATAATTAATGTAAAACAACCACGATTAACATAATGAACGAAGTCACTTGGACCTTGAAAACTTGTGTCAGCTCACGACCTGCATAAACGAATGTCGTCCCAAACAACTCAATTCGTGCGAGTCTAGTTTTGCGATTTATTATATAATAGTTTTTGTTCTATCTAAAAATTAATTACTCACTCTAAAATAGAATATTCAATGGTCTACTTCACACTCTAAAACCCATATTAAGCCTAGTTTTATAATTAATTACTCTTAAAAAAAAATCCAGCAGCCTAGCGCGTTTGCTCGTCGGAAATTGGGCAGGCAAGGCTTGCATGCTTAATTGCCGCCTTGCCTGCTCCAGCTCCCCTGCCCGGCCCCCTTGTCCGCCCAATTGCCACCATTGATTTCCAGCCGAGCACCGTCGGCAGTTCCCCCGATTGTCGAATTGCCGTCTTGGTTGAATTAATATTTTGATTAGATTCACTTCAGATTGTCGATAGATTATATTTAGATTGAATTAGATTAGACTCAAATTCGTCTCTATTTATATTTCAATCAATTTAAGTCGGCTTCAGATTTGAGAATGATATGAAATTTTCACATCTATTATATCTTATTCGGGCTCGTTTGCATTTATAATCCTTCCCACATCCAATTAAAGCTTCATTTAATTAGTTTCCGACACATTTAACCATTTGATTCAAATTATGTTTAAAAAACAAGGGTATTGATATTAATGTATCAAAATCAATTCAATCATGAAAATTAAGACATTCTTAATAATAAGAAAATCAACAACTAAACATAATTAATGTAAAACAACCACGATTAACATAATGAACGAAGTCACTTGGACCTTGAAAACTTGTGTCAGCTCACGACCTGCATAAACGACTGTCGTCCCAAACAACTCAATTCGTGCGAGTCTAGTTTTGCGATTTATTATATAATAGTTTTTGTTCTATCTAAAAATTAATTACTCACTCTAAAATAGAATATTCAATGGTCTACTTCACACTCTAAAACCCATATTAAGCCTAGTTTTATAATTAATTACTCTTAAAAAAAAAAATCCAGCAGCCTAGCGCGTTTGCTCGTCGGAAATTGGGCAGGCAAGGCTTGCCTGCCCCAGCTCCCCTGACCGCCCTGCCCCCTTGTCCGCCCAATTGCCACCATCAATTTCCAGCCGAGCACCGTCGATAGTTCCCTCGATTGCCGAATTGCCGTCTTGGTTGAATCAATATTTTGATTAGATTCACTTCAGATTGTCGATAGATTATATTTAGATTGAATTAGATTAGACTCAAATTCGTCTCTATTTATATTTCAATCAATTTGAGTCGGCTTCAGATTTGAGAATGATATGAAATTTTCACATCTATTATATCTTATTCGGGCTCGTTTGCATTTATAATCCTTCCCACATCCAATTAAAGCTTCATTTAATTAGTTTCCGACACATTTAACCATTTGATTCAAATTATGTTTAAAAAACAAGGGTATTGATATTAATGTATCAAAATCAATTCAATCATGAAAATTAAGACATTCTTAATAATAAGAAAATCAACAACTAAACATAATTAATGTAAAACAACCACGATTAACATAATGAACGAAGTCACTTGGACCTTGAAAACTTGTGTCAGCTCACGACCTGCATAAACGACTGTCGTCCCAAACAACTCAATTCGTGCGAGTCTAGTTTTGCGATTTATTATATAATAGTTTTTGTTCTATCTAAAAATTAATTACTCACTCTAAAATAGAATATTCAATGGTCTACTTCACACTCTAAAACCCATATTAAGCCTAGTTTTATAATTAATTACTCTTAAAAAAAAAAAATCCAGCAGCCTAGCGCGTTTGCTCGTCGGAAATTGGGCAGGCAAGGCTTGCCTGCCCCAGCTCCCCTGACCGCCCTGCCCCCTTGTCCGCCCAATTGCCACCATCAATTTCCAGCCGAGCACCGTCGATAGTTCCCTCGATTGCCGAATTGCCGTCTTGGTTGAATCAATATTTTGATTAGATTCACTTCAGATTGTCGATAGATTATATTTAGATTGAATTAGATTAGACTCAAATTCGTCTCTATTTATATTTCAATCAATTTGAGTCGGCTTCAGATTTGAGAATGATATGAAATTTTCACATCTATTATATCTTATTCGGGCTCGTTTGCATTTATAATCCTTCCCACATCCAATTAAAGCTTCATTTAATTAGTTTCCGACACATTTAACCATTTGATTCAAATTATGTTTAAAAAACAAGGTATTGATATTAATGTATCAAAATCAATTCAAGTTGCTATATAAAACATGCATCATAGACTATGAAAAAGATTTTAACGTGTCTTCAATTCTTAGGCTAATGATTCAATATAATGAATGTTGAACGAGGAAAAAATATTATGATACCAAATTGTAGTCCAAAAAATACATTTGACATTAAGCTTTTTGAAAAAATATATTTCATACTATGATTCACACCATCTTGACACATTTACTTTTTTCGTCAATTTCGGATGGAATTCAGCACGTGCCGTCAATTGTGAGTCTTTAAAACCCGTGAATGTTTTCTCTCCCATTGTCATGATATGAAATGTATTTTTTCAAAATGTTTGATACCAAATGTGTTTTTTGAGCTAAAGTTTGATATTGAAAATGTTTTCCCTCATGTTCAATATAAAAATATATTATGTATGTATATAACATTTTAGTATTATTGACATATATAGATTTTTAACTGATTGGATTAAATTACATCAATACTCGTTTCATAGATTCCAAATTTTATATTTGTAAATTCTGATCATATTAATTAATTTTTTAGTCGGACATTATTATGGTAAATCAAATTAGATTGAACTAAAATTTAATTAAATTACATCCTATACATTTACAAACCCGGAAAATTCTAGGGTGCCGCTACGTTAGGTGCCGCTAATACCACATTAGGTGGTATTACCACACAATGTGTATCACATTGTATGATACATGATCACATTACATAGTATTAACCCTATATATTTAGTATGACCCCCACATCATGTAGTATTTATTTCAAATGGTATTACCACGCAATGTGTGTCACATTCTATGGTATAAATTATACTCATTATACCATACAATGTGATACACATTGTGTGATAATACCACCTAATATGATATTAACGGCACCTAACGTAGCGGCACCCTAGAATCTCTCATTACTTAAACATACCTCCTAAAAAGCATAGAGAAAATATATAGAAATCCATAAAACGAACTTTCATAAAACAAGCTTGAGTAAAATATTTTATAATTTTGTTTTATTTCTAAGCCTGCCTATATAATGTTTCAAGATTTATCCATATATGATCTTATAGACAAAATTAAAAATACAATATCTAGATAGACTAAGTATAAAATAGTCTTCTATATAAGTAGAACTTATAATCTGATTATCATTCAAAATGCAAAAGAGACCCCATTTTGCTAGATTACTTTGTTATGTCAACTATAAAGCGGAATTTCTTGTTTGAAAACGGAATTTACGGACGACAAAAATGACAGAAAATAAACTGAAAGCGGTCACAAAATTGTAATTGCATCGTTCTATGATTAAACCAACAAAAGGAATTAGAAAATAAAATTACACTTATTATCCACCAAATTAAAAATAAAAATATAAAATCATTGGACACGTTTGTTTGGTGTTTGAACAAATAGTTTTGTTTGTGAAATAATCTCGTTTTGCGTAATATTATTTTTTTGAGTTTTGATAGTTTTGTTTAAGAAAATCAAATAGGTGTTCGGGTAAAATATATAAATCATTTTCGTTATGTTACATAAATTGTATAAGAAATTTATTTTTTTATATCAAATCATATTAGAATTTATATATGTTTTGTTTAAAGATAAGAAAATTGTTGTGACTTTTGAGAGAGTAGTTTAAGAAAATTGAGAGAAACAAACTTTATTTCAGAAATTAAAAAACATGTTTATTTGACCCTTTTTCCGGTTAAAAGCCCTAACCCTATTTATAGGGTCTCCCACAATATCTAATGTATATGAAAGATATTTTTGTTAATGAAAAAAAAAAAAATTTGTGACAATTTTTTTCCATATTTTAGAAAAAAACTTCATTTCCTGGGTATCAAATCTAGGATATGTGGTATAAAAATGGAAGATCTATTTCCATATTTTTGAATAGTGTCATGCATTTAGATCTTAATAGAAATATACTACGTATGATTTTTTATATCTAAATAAAATATTAGACAATTCTTACCTTACAAGTTAACTTTTGAGGCGAGTTTTTTTTTCCTTCACATCAAATTTAATACTATTCAGATTTTTATAATGATTTACCGGTAATATTTTGCACGCTCGAATTATAGGGTCTTGGCACTTTGCACCCTAACTTAAAAGTTTTGGCACTTTGCACCCTGAAAATATAATTTATTTGGCACTTTGCACCCTAGTGTGTATTTTAATGAGAAAATTCATTGATAGAAGGTCGAATAGTTATTTTCAATTTTTTTTTTAACTTTACACTTTGACAATATAGATTTTGCACCCTTAAAATATAGAATGTCGGCATTTTCCACCCTAAAATTATAAAATATTAGCATCTTTCACCCCGAGTTAAATTTTTTGGCACTCTGCCCTCTAAAAATGCCAGCGATATAGAAATAAACTTTAGATTAAAAAAATACATTGTCTTCATTTTATTTTCAAGTATCCTCAAGATTATTTACTTTTTATCTAAAATACAAGTTTATATATCTAACATATTATTATATTACATATTATTCACATAATTTAGATTATCATATTAAGTCGAGGTTGAAAATGGCAGAAAATATATTTTTTAAGTGGAAAGTGTCAATATTCTATATATCATAGTGCAAAGTGCCAAATCTTTTAAGTTTGGGTGCAAAGTGCCAAAACCCTATAATTCCATGGTGCAAAGTGCCAAAAACCCTAACATTGATCCTACTTTTCCCTTAAACTTGTCCTTTATATTTTAAACCTCTAAAATAAACTAATAAATATACCCAAATTACAAATAGAATTTATTAAACGAGCTTCACCTGAATATAAAACATATTAATATTTTACATTAACATTTTAAAAATATAAAATTGATGACGCACATCTATAGCAACCACGTGTCACATAAGGATATATAAATAGTGTCATGCTTAGCAAAAGCATATAACAATTCTTGACACTAAGCTTACATTTCCAAATGCCATGTATATCATGCAACAATGACCGATCAATGTGACATTTTTTGAAATGCACAAACTATATAAATACAAATATATCATAGTCATGTTCAACCAACGACAAAGAAAGTGCACGTCATTTGGACATGTCAGATTTAACTTGTATGCTTTGTGTTGAAAATTTATAAAGTCATAATAATATTTTCATAAATAATTCCGCTTTGTTCAAATTTTTTTCTTCAAATAATGTTCGACTAATTTATGTATTTAGCAAGTATATCTTTATCCTATTTTTTTATTTGTTATAATATATTCAGAAAATATTATTAAATTTTATTTAAATCATGATTGTACAGGAAATAATGAATCGACATTTTATCGAAGACAAAAGAGTTGGATTGTATTTCGAAGCACAAAAAGATTCATTATCTAGCATCATCGTTGGGCATGAAGTAATTGCATTGCATTTAAAAATTACTGTTCCAATAGATACTTATTCAAGACTATTTCTTACTGAGTTTACAGTGGCCGATAAACACAGCAGCAACGTACACCCATATCGTACAGTAATATCATGGAATCTGTCTAATATTTACCCAGCCGAATTTGAGATGAAGTTCTATAAAATTATTGATCTACAAGCTCCGTCCATGATAATATTCTTCAATCCGAATTTCCCGTCAAATTATGTGTTATCAAAATTCATGAACGCTGAATTTGATGGTTTTTTATCAACAAATAGTAATGACGAACCAAAATTATTTTGGCTTATATGGAAAACAGAAGATTTCACTATTATTCCAATGAAAATGGGTAATCCAGTTTCAGTTTTTTCCATAATAACGATGTAGAAATTGTATTTTTCTATACATGGTATTCCAATGATATGTAAAATAAATTTGTATTAAATCTCGTAAGTTTTAAATTCAATTTATATATACGAGGAATTTTATTTATATAACATTCCAGAATGTACAGTTTTTTAAGTTCTTTGTCTTTTCTTGTGAATCTTATCTATAACACCATATATAGACAAACCCCATTATATTATTCCAGATATATATAATAACTATGATTTATTTCCTTGTTATTAAGTTACAGACTAATAATTTTGCATACAGCATATATCTATGATGACCAGAAACTAGGAGCTAGAAGAATTAAACGATGAGTTGATTCATGAAATCCAAGGAATGTAAATCTAGCACAAATTCATCAACTAATTGCAATTAATATAAATTCTTAAAATAACGACCGTGTCATTACACGCTACACTATGTGGTGAGGACTGGAATTATATGGCGAATCTTTCATCCGATAACATAGGTTCAAATATCGTGTGGCACAATTCTTAACTGAAATATTGTCGGGACTGTGTTGAGGATAGTATTCCGTTGGCTCTCTCCCTTAGGACCCTATCATCCGTACACATCCCCCGATTTATATTAAATCTTCTAAATATTTTCCTATATGAAATTCGACTACGAACATTTAATAAAATCTATGAAACATGATTTTAAAAATAACTTTAATCCATCTACAATCTAATTCACATAAATTCTATACATATTATCAAACTGCCCCTTCCTTCTTTATTAAATATATATATATCTACTCGTCTACATACAAGTTTCCTTACTAAACCAATTATTGACATCTGTCCCCCATGCATGAAAATATTTCTTACTCACCACATAATTGAATATATAGCATAGATATATTTAAACAAAAATCACACTTATCCATGAAATAATTGACATAAGCGATAAAAGGAACACCTACTATAAAAAAAATACGAACATAAATAGGTAAATTAAACTAATTACCCACTTACTGATTTAAAAAAAAATATTAATGTAATTGTCTGTATTTACATAAATATCCTTACAACAAATTTATATATAGACTCGTCGTTCCACATAAGAAAGTACAGTTACTTACCAAAAAAAAATTCACCAACTAAATAAACTCAAATGACTTCCACATTCGATCTTCATTTGTACAGTAAAGGAAAATTCTATACTGAAGAAAACAAAACACTACGATATTCCAATGGAGTGCTTATTGTAATATCAGTAGTCAATCAAAACATATATACTTTCATCGACCTTATGTGTGATATCAATCACATCGCTGGTTATATACCTGCAGCAATATGGTATGAAATTCCAGATAAAGAATTCCCAGAAGGACTACAACTGCTATCAAATGACACTAAACTTGAACAAATGTTCTGCTTAATGAAGGAATCTCAAAGAAACAAGATGACAATTTATGCACAACCATATCTTTCTTCTCAAAATACATCAAGAAACGAAGTCTACAACATTCCAACCAACATGCAAACACCAACAGAGTCATTTAATAATTATGCTATGCAGAAAAACATGAGGCTCAACGAAATTAGAAGAGAAATGTTTTAAATACCATAAATGGTTATATTGTAACATATAATATGTTTATATATGAATAAATTTATTTATCTACTATTTGATTTTTATATACTCTCTCTTCCATTATTAGATTATCTTAAAATTTTATATATCCTATTTCATAAATACAAATTACTCACATGCGCTTTAAGAAAAATAATTTTACATGTATATATAGCATAAAAATTCCAAACTCACCGCATTGTTTCCATTTTTATACATAACTCAGGAAGACTTGTACTCTTAGAGCATCACCAGTGGTGTACCTATATGAAAGCACATATTAGTTTAGCATTTACTTCCAATTGAACCAAATTTGAGCCCTAAAAATTGTATTCGATGTGGGAAATAAATCTAATAAGAAAATTCAACAAAAAAATCTTATCTGAAATCTCGGTATCTAATCATAAATTGACACGCAGATAAAAATATTATCACAAAACTTTTCATAATATAATATCAAATTTCGATTCAAATGGATAAAAAAAACATATCAAAGATAGAATAATTATTACATAAAATATAAATCCGCATTTGAAAAAAATAATGAAGATATCATCAATGAGTTAATTGTCTACAATTAATAATTAATAAAAAGTTACAAATATTTTGAATTTTATTTATTTTGTCTTTAGCCCAAAATTTTTACTTTTGATTGTATTTTTAAATAGACTTTAATTTTAAGTTGGTGAAATAAATTTAATTAAATTGATTTTAAAAATGAATTCACACTTCTTATGTCTATTGCTGCTAAAAAATTTTTTTCAGAAAGTGCAAAACACTGTAGCAGGGTGCATACGAAGAATTTGGGTTCAATATTTGGGTACACCACTGGTGATGCTCTTACAACTTCTCAGCCCAATTATAAATTATACCATAACAAGTCCATGTACTTTATAAAATTATAATAATGCCAAAGTATGCTTCGTGGCAACATTCCTCCAATTCGTTCTAACTTTCCATTGAACTGTGTGCCTTTGCTCATTAATATTTATATTTATCTAACAATTTTATGAACTTATCCATTCATAAACATACCACCATATCTTAACCATATTTAAACACATAAAAATTGTAATACAAAACATTATTCTTAAACAAAACATACAGATGGCAAAGAAAATATTTCAAATAAATCTCTAAAACTTAGATTTTATATTTCCCGAAATATATCCTGTGCCATCAGTATGTAAAAGAAAAATAGCTTTGTTCGAACAAATCAATCGCTCGCCTTCATCAAAAACTTATTTAACAAGGTACGTTCGAAGAAGAAAATGCCAATAGTTTATTTTGGATAACGAATTACTTGTAAGGATGATTTATTACAAAATAATTTGTTTCGTTACCTTTAAATGATGAATTACTTGTAACTATACCGATGTAATTTTGCAATAAGAAATTATATCATTTACCCATTTTTGTTAAACAAATTCTTTGATGATATATTACAAAAACATTTAGTTTGGTTACTTTTACAAAACGAATTACTTGTAACTCCACTAGTGAAATTTTCCATCAATTTTCAAGTATTAAATAATAAACACTACTATGTAATAAATGAATAATATTAATTTACCTCTAAATAACAAAAGAAAAAAAAATACAGCAAATAAAAACCAAGCCCACTTCACCAACCCTTCAACGAAAATGTACTTGATGCATTAACCAAAACAGTTACCCACCTAGTATATATATATACAATACAACGAAAATCAAATAATATTCAGGTAAATATCTTCTTCTTCACAAACTCCTCCACAAATCTCACCTCTTGGATAATCTTCATATCAGCACCGTTCCTAATCAATGGCGGAATGAACAACCAAAAACTCGTACCCACCACAAGCCCTAAAGTCAACGGCCCGCTCACAAACCACGGTAGCCGCCAACCCCTGAAAACCAACTTCAACCTCAACTCCACCACCACACAAACCCCTTGAACCACAAAAAACGCTGTCGTTTCCCATGAGGGTATGCCTCGCGTCACGTACCATAACGCAAGCTCATGCATGAGCCCGGACACAAGAAAACCCATCAATATCCCCCAATCTCTGCCCAACACTGGTCGAACCGGCTTGTATATCGTGTGGTGCACTAAATTGCTAAAGGGTAGGTTCCACCGTCTACCCCAGAGCTCTTGAATAGAGGTGGAAAGATACGGCTCGTCAAAGGGTCGATAAAGGTCTACCCTGAAGAACGCATGTGCCATGAGACCAGACAAGGACAACAAAATATCTCCCAAGAGAAAAACTTGGGAGATGTACGCAGACGACACGATATAGGGGTTGATATGATCTTTGTAGTCGTACAATTTAATTAGTATCAGAGCTAGAGGGATTTCAGTGGCCAAATTTAGAGGTGGCAGTATCGTCTTTTTTGTGTTTATAGGGGTCGGGGTGTGAGTTTTGGGCTTAACCTTGAACGCGAGGATAGCGGTGGCGATGAAAGTGGGCAATGATTTGAATGTTGAATGGATGGGCGGTGAAGAAAGAGGACCCTTATCGAATGCAAAGAGGAGTAACTTGAAACTGGCGAGCCATGTGATGAAGAATGTGATTATCGATATGAAGATTGCAGAGGTTAGATAGAGAGGAAGAGTTGCGAAGATGTAGAAAATTGGCGCAAGAGAGAGCAATCTCCATTTGCCTTTTGGAATTCTTGCTGAAACGAAATGGCAATAAGATAGAGATGATGCAACTATTACTATTACTAGTAATATATGGGGATGGGGATGGGGATGAGGGGCTAAGGCTGGAATATTAATCTTCATTTCTCCTTCCATTCAATTTACTTTTTCTTTCGCCGCCTCCTACTACTACTATATATAGACGGACTACGCTTTGGTTTGCTTTGGTGAAGTGTATATTTAGGAAATGGAAAAATTGCAAAATTAGTTCCTCAACTATATATATTTTCTACGTTGATAAATTAATTACTTCTTTAGAATTGGACATTTAGCCAAACAATAATTAACTAATTATTTTTGCGAGACAGTCCAACTGATACCAATTTTGATATGTTATCATACAATAATTAACTAATTATTTTTGTGACAGTCCATCTGATACCAATTTTGATATGTTATCATATATTGTATTTCCTATAATTGGAACAAACACTAAAATCAATAATTGACTAATTATATATTGTGGCAGGGCTTACATTTTTACCCCCTAAGAACGCATACAGATATGGAGTAGTTTATTTCTGAATCTAGAGCAAAGAAAATTAATGATTTTAAATTAACAAATAAGTGGAAGAAGAAGTCATGGCACGTTTGTATCGCTTTCAAAGTAGAAGTTCGATGCTCTTTAATTGAAAAGTCAGTCAAATTTCATAAATAAATTTATTTTCTAATTTTTTTACAAACAAATCTACAAAACAAAAATATTATCTCTCGAAAAACTCTACATTTCTTAGTTAAAAATTTTGCGTATTCAACTACGTACCATCTTAGGGTGTTTTTTTCATTTTTTTTTTGGAAGAACCAAATTCATTCACTGAAAATCAAAGATCTTCCTTCAGCATTATTTCAAAACCAATCTATGTGATGGGCAGACCATATCACTTTTCCCCTAACGAAATCCTCTAAAGAGTCTTGATATGATGTATTATTGAAAATATTTATACCTCCATCAGAAAATATCTTTGGTCTGATTAGAGGCGCCAGTACTTCTATTCTTCTTCAATTTATATGGCAGTTACCAAACAAGTGAATAACAAAGCACAAAGCCTCGAGTAAATATAAACACCCTTTTAAAAGTGATGCAAGAAAAAAAGCTATAGAACAATTTATCTCCCACAATATTCCTCTCAACTTATATCAGTACAGCATTCCAAGAAAAGGTTATATTTCAGTTGGGACTAGAAGCTAAACTAAAATTAATTACAAGCAGTAGAAACCGTTGACCAGAAAGAAACCGCACATGTGACTACGTCTATTGCACAGCAGGAGATTGGGAGACTAGTCATAAAGCCAACCTGAAGAGTTATGTGGAGCATAGGGGTTGTACGGTCCCGGAGCAAAGCCTAAAGAACCAACTTGAGATCCTGGTCTTGGAACAGGAGGATGATAAATGCCACGAGTATCTGGCACATGTGGTCCAGAAAATGTATTGTTCATTGGAGGATAATTTAACTCATCCAAGCGCGGAGCATATCGTTGCATTGCAGATGTATTAGCAGCTGGATTTAGTTGCGCAAACGGAGATGGATACATAGGACCTGAAGAGGATGACAGATAATCTGTTCTATGACTCCAAGTATTTGGTTCCTCTCTTCCGATGATATTTACATGTGATTGAAAAGTAGGATCTCTACCATATCTCTGATCCATCTCGCCTGTATATGGTCTATATGAATTGCCCTGTGTTCTCTCTCCAGGACGTCCCATAGATCGATCAGTCGAGGTCATAAAACCAATATCAGGATGGGTAGGAGAGTATGCCTGCGAGCTGGTCAAACTTGGATTAGGGTCTTTGAAGTCCAAGCTGTACTTCCTCACTAAATCATCTACCGGGTTCTCATCATCTCCTGTTTGAGAATACGAGGGATGTGTAGGGAAGTTTCTAGAATCAAACTGATGATATTCATCCCTCACATCATGACCATGTGACTGTCTTTCAAGATGTTTAGATGAATGGGTATCCAATGAATTACCATCAGCCACTTTTGGCGAAGGATGGACGGACATGGAACGTTTGCCAGAGGAGGCGTCTTTCATATCCTTATCATTCCTCTTTCTTTTCTTTTTTCTTTTGCCGCCACAATCCTTTGAATTTGATTCAGAATGATTGTTCCACTGACCATGATTACTATCCCTTTTGGTGCCGCTGTTGTCAGGTGGTAAACCTTCCTGGTGGCTTGGAATCACCATAGATTCATGTTCCTGGTTTTCTTGTACATCTGGATGTCTATCTTCAACTTGGAGTGGAAAAGATTCATCAAGCTTGTGACAATTTTCTGATTTATTAGAGACATGCATCACAGGATGACTTTCCTCCAATGCATAGTTCTTTTGAGCCCCAGGCAAGTGCCCATGCTGTTCAGCAATGGCCTTGTGTTTGGGTGTCCAATCTCCATTACTCCAAAGATATAGTACAGGCGCATTCACGTTCCAATCCTCAATTTGCTTGTCATTCACATCAACAGATCCAGGTAGATAAAATGACTGAAGAAACAACAAAGAGCATTCACAAACTGCATTGGCAGAGATATAATTGGGAAGACAATATCATTGGAGTATGGAAACTTAAAATAAACACCAACTTACTTTGCCCATTAACATCTGATCATTCTCCCAAATTAGATCATAGTTGGAGTGTTCTTTTTCATCTAACCTGATCAGTGTGAGCCAATAAACTTTGAGCTTTCCCAAATTTATATATAGCATTAATCTTTAAGTTTATATTTCTAAAGCCAAGTGAGAAGTAAAAAAGGCATACCGCTGCGTTTCCCGTGGAACTATAAGGATCAGAAGTTTTGGTTTGAACTCAAGAGCTTTATTGATAAATTTGTTAGCAAGAGAAGCATTAACTCCAAAGGGCGGGTTCAACCCCATGATCTACCAAACGAAAGAAAATCAACTGTAAATAGTTAGGGATTGGAAACATGAAATTTGCCAGGACAGACAAAAGTTCTTCTCACCAGCTGTGACCCATCTGGCAACTCATCTCGTCTTACTCTCATCCAGTCCCTCCTCTCAAAACTAAAATCATTCTGCACAAACAGATAAACATCTAAATTAATCTTAACATAAAGATGTAGAGGAAACATTGCGGTCAGTGTTGATCCATTTGTCCTCTAACCCACTATATGAAATAATTTGAGACAAAAACTTCAGTTACTGGTGCAAAATTCAACAGTGAGATAATCCAGCTACACAAGATGCATGAACCCAATTATATATCACTATACCCGAAACATTTACTCTTGGAAGACCAGTGAAGTTTGCAGGAAGTATTATCATAAAGGGCACTAAAGCATCAAGTCACAAATGCACAACATACCGTGCAGCCCATGTAACATACTCCAGGCAGTTAGAAAGTAACTAAATATAAAACATAGTAAGTGTTGTCAGGAAAAAAAGACACATAATCACATTTAGAGAAGAAAAAAGGACTTGATGAAGCCATCCAAACTTCAAAGCAACAACAGATGATCACAATAACAACTTATCATAGCAAGTGTTTGAAAAGGCATTCTGAGGTGGTACCCTGAAAGGGGGATTATATAATGCATTGGTGCAATAGTGGGAGTTGTTTCATCTATGGGTGCATGCAGCGGAATTTGCGATTTATGTTCAGGATGTATGTCTTTAGCTGCCAAGTCTCTGGGGATATGCTTCAGAGATATGTGCATTACACACTTTTTTATATTAAGAATGCCCAAATGCCTAATGTATTATCAACTAATTTGATGTCGAGCATCCAATATTCACCTTTATATTTCTCACAGTTTGATACCTTGGCTCTCTATTTATGCTATTTCATGCAGCCTTCTGGGTCTCATTTTTTTCCTTCTTTCGCCTTTATTGAATTTCACTTATTTATTAGTTCAACATAATTTAATATTTTTAAATTATGAAACATGAGAATGTAAATTGAAAATTTATGGTGTATATGCCGAGTAATTGGCATTTTGTACCTTCAAAATAGGAGAAATGGGACTTTACACCCTCAAATCCTAAATTTAACACTCTGCATTCTCAAATCCATATTTATGTGGCATTTCTCACCCTCTAAGAAACACAGCCCAAAATAATTCTCTCAGTGAATTCGTGCGAGTTTTTCTTTATTTAACCAGTCAAATTAGGGAAGAGGTTAAGAGAACCAACTAAATTATTAAGGAAATAATAAGATAAGATAAAATTTATCAGCACAATCAACTATTTTAGCTTGACACTAAACATTCTGACAATCGAGTGAGACCATTTGCTCCACTATTCAATGGAATATTGCTTATAACAAGTTACCAAACCAAATGTTATATATAGTGGAGAAAAGAGGGTCCACACTACTCTCTCCATTTACTTGCGCATAATGCATTGCTAACAAGTGTATTATACTATTATCACCTGAAGCTTCTCTGGAAAATTACGTATTTTTTTCCAGTAGTTAATAATAATGAACAGCTCTGATATAAAATTCAACTCTCAAGTCAATGAGAAATCTGGTCCGACATTGTTCCATATTCATTTTGGTGCCTCCATGGTCGATGACTCCACCATACTCAAACCTAGATCTGACTCTCTTTGGCCCCCCTTGGCTGCCGTTACACCAATCAAAAACCCTAGTTTTAACCACCCACACCAGTTTTGACCCTTCCCCACAGTTGTGATCTTTTTGGTCCAAAATGCAACAACTCCGGATGCCCCTTCTACTTCCACGAATCAATCACCAAATCCAGCCAACTAGCCCAGAAAAGAGGAAGAAAAAGTCCCCTTTACTTTTTGCTCATTTAACTTCAATACCCAATTACCTATTTTGCCCCTGATCGCAAGGTGAAATCATTTCTCCTATGAAAAGCTTGACCAGAATTCGACCTAGGGTAATGCCACACTAATTTAAATGCAATCATAGTTGTTTGAGGCGCAAGGCAAGGCGAGGCGAGGCGACGAGGCCAAGCCTTGCCTCAAGGCGATGCGAGGCGAAAAGCGAGGGCTTTTTGGGGGCTAAAGCGGTTGTATATGAATTTTTCAATATATATCAAATTATCAACAATAATTATAAAATTCAAGACTTTTAAAAACAATATAATAAACATATTTATCATGCAACATCCCAAAAACCAAATTCATAACTCAAAATAAATTTAAAGTGTCAATAGTCAAATATAAATAGTCTTAGATTGAGCAAATAAGTTCAAATGCAATGTAAAACGATAATAAATCAATACATGTGAATATCTAAGTGGGGTGGGAAGGTAACTAATCAATTGGATATATTATACATTTATACTATTAAATATAAGTAATTAAGTATATACCATATATAAATGGGATTTGCCGATATGGAAATGTAATTATATAAGAATATAAGTGGGGTGGGAAGGTAACTAATCAATTGGATATATTATACTATTAAATATAAGTAATTAAGTATATACCATATATAAATGTATACTATATTAACTTATTAAGTTTATGACTATAAATAATTATTATTACCTTTAATCCCTTGGAGACTTGGAGTCTTGGAGACGGGCGGCAGCAGCAGGCGGGGGAGGTGGTTGAAGGTTGAAGGATTAGGTTAGGGTTTCAATTTTAACCCTTTTAAGAGAGAGAAATCGGGGAGAGAGAAGGGAATTGGCAAATTAGGAAGGAAATTGAAGTCAATACTTAATTTGACTTAAATTTTTTTAAAAAAAATCTCCCCCCAAAAAGCCACGCGTTGGTGCGCCTCAAGGCGCGGCTGTGACGTCCAAGGCGAGGCCTTGGACGCGCTTTCTGGTAACAGGCAATGCGAGGCGAGGCGAGGCGAGGCAATTAGGGCTCGCCTCGCCTCGGGCAATGGCGCGCGCCTCGTGCGCTTTCTATAACTATGGATGCAATATGCAAATTACCCTGCATATGCCCCACCACAAATATGTGAAAAACCTCGTCTGCCTTACCCTGTTTAATATGCTGAAGATAGCAAGAGATGACAGACCAGAAGTAAATAAACCCAAAAAACTAGAACCACTTCACTGAGCTAAGAATGTTCCAAACCATCAACACTTGCCATCAAAATCTTCTACCCACCCCTCCCAAAGCAAGGAAAACTAAATAAGCAAAGAATATGCTATCTCCACCGGGATTTAATAAACTACTAACAGTGCCATGATCTTAGAAGTTAACCAATCATATGAAATATATCATAGTTACTTGTAAATATTTTCAAGACCCTAGGTATGAATGATGCACCACCCATTAATTTGATAGAATGGAGGGTGGACTTGTGGCAATGGTCGTATGTTTGGGGTGGGGGGTTGATGTGCCAATGAGGGTGGCAAGAGAAATAGGGAGACTCATGAGAGCTACATCTGGTTCAAGTATAATGGAATCAAAATAAGTCTTCTACACAGCAACATTACCCCCAAATCATTGCAATAGTTGAAGTCATATTAAAACAAGCCAGAAAATTGTTATTTCTGCAATATACATCATGCATAAAACAAATCAAGATAGAGGAGATCTCCATAAACTATATATAACTTCATTTATTCTGGAATACTTTTATAAAATAAAAGAAAGTGGTTCACCTTTGCTTGGAGGATGTCATAAAACAAATCAAGATAGAGGAGATCTCCATAAACTATATATAATTTCATTTATTCTGGAATACTTTTATAAAATAAAAGAAAGTGGTTCACCTTTGCTTGGAGGATGTCATAGTTTTTGTAGGAGCATTTCTTCTTCCCCATTTCATCGAGTTTCTTTTTCATGAAGCAGCTGAAATCGTTCGAACCGCAACAAAAATCAACTATCTGACCAAAGAAACTACATGAATTAATATGATTTAAAGGATATTGGAGGGGGGGGGGGGGATAATACATAAATAAAATGAACTTGTACAATCTAATTCGGCCATCAGCATAAATTTCCAAAATATACTACCAAGGAAAATATTGGTTTAACTTATATTTGAGCTATTTTTAAACATCAAATGGCAGCTTGATAGTTTCACATTAAAGTTGAGAACTTGAAACTTCAAATGAAACTATCACCATCACAAATCAACTGGAAGAACAACAAAATATACAAAAATGTATCTCACACAAATCTGGAAGCACGACCTCAGACTCTCATCCCTCATGAAACATCAAGCCTAATTACTCTCCAAATGTTGAAAACTTATGAAAAGGATACAAAAAAGAAATACTTTGACGATCATCAAGAAGTGTGAACCTCTCTAATTCAGATCCTAACGGTTTTTCTGCAGTATCACTCACTAATCAGCAAGTCAAAAGAACAACAGAAGGGCATACACACTTTTGTTACATGCCAAAAACCTACATTTGTATGGCCTAAAAGGCATACACATGTGAAAATATCAAATCAACACAAGTGTTTGTTTAGTTAAATCAATTGTCCCATATCCCCAGTGCAGTCGTATATCAGAATAAGAAATTGATGGTTGGGTACAAACATGATAATGATGAGGAATGTTGAGGTACACTGAATATAAAAAAGGAATTATCATCACCCACCCACATCATCACTCATTTGATCCTGATGGCTCAGGCATCATCTTCAACAGCCAATTACCCCTATTCAACAGAGCTTTCTTACCCACCCCAAGAACTCCCCCCCCCCCCCCCAACTGAACACCGCCACACGTGTCTGCTCTTCAAATACGCCATCCCTTCAGTCTTAGTGTGAAGCATTTGAATATCCCGGAACTTAGCTGCCAGTAAATCTCTTGGCATGGAGAAAGGATATGGGCAATGATTAAAATTGAATTTGCATGGAGAAAAAAATTCAGTTATGGTGGGGGACAACACAAGAATGAAGATTGTTAGTGGAGACAGTGAGGGGATAAAAATAAAAGTTGCCTCTGATGGTGGTTTGAGGGGAGGGGATAGAGAAGACTGTTGCTTGAAGGAAGTAAAATATTATGAATATCTCGGTTTTAGATCTCATGTTTTGCAGCTGAATGGGGAAAAGGAAGTGATAAACTGGGTGCTGGGACAATAAATTGGGGATTTTTTCACACTCAACTGGGCCAAATTTTCAAATTTGGTTGGCAAAATCCTTTCAAATATAGCGATAGAAAATGCATCAAAATTGACTTCGTCACCCTATTTACTTCCAATTCAAAAGTAGTCGACTAATCTCTAATATCTAAGTCCACAAGGATAAACTCGAATGACATTTTATTAGTAAACTGCACTTTCAGACGCTAAACTAAATTCAGAAGCAAACTTAGTAACAACACAAACACGACATAGGAACATTTTTCTCATTCGACTAGAGACCTACAGAATCACCAAAAAAGAAGGCATTTTCAAACCATTTGCACCATATGAAGTAAGGGTTAGAAATATTAATTTCTATTTTGAGAATTATCTAATTAGCTGGGAAAAGGAAATGTATTTTCAAGTTGCATCTGCTTTCTAAGAACAATCAAAGTTAACAATGCCTTCAGAGATAAGCTGAAATAGCATATGGTTTCCATACTCTGTACCCTATCTATCTACTAACTGAGGCCAAAAGTTGGCTAAATGATTAGAAATCCCAACCTGCATGAAAAAACAAGCTCGGGGGCGCACAAAGAAGTAGTAGAGGAATAACTATGGACACAAAGAATCCATTCAGTTTCGCAACAGATCAGAAGAAAGAGTTTACCATGTCACCATCTTGAATGTACCAATGCAGCATATCAGCTATCTGCAAAGTTAGATTACATCATCAGGTAAGAATATAATAGAATATAGATATAAGTTCTAGGATGACAAGAATAACATATATATTGAAATATATATTATTGTTCTATCACCTAAAATTTAAGCCTAAAACTATAAAACACTATGACACCAGGTTCACTATTTGTATGACGAGACAGAACATAACCACGTATCAATTTGAGAAAAGGGCTTGCGCCCTCAGTTGTTATCATTAGCAAATGAAGCAGTACCGAAACAAAGGCTTGTCCACACTCACACACGTGCATTCCCAACTGAATTTAATATTAAATAACACAAAGTTCAATTCAGCAGAGTTCTACACACGAGAAACAAAAGTACAACCTCAACTGAAAATTGAACAGTTTTTGGAAAGAAGAGAGAAAGGCACTATCATGAAGATAAGAAGCCTATGAAGACATGCTTGGTACTGAAGCCTATGCTGAGTTTTATTACACAACCAAAATAATGATTATCTGATTTTGGTTCATACTTGTCTGGGAAGTGTTTATAAAGAGACAATTTCTTGTCAGGCCAATAAGCAATAGTTCCTATAAGCACAACACTTTTCTCCTCGTAAAAAATGGCCAAAAAAATTATCAACTAACCTCTTTCAGCTTATCCATTTTAGTGAAATGCCGACCAAAAGATGTATAGCGCATGCCATACAAAAATGGAGCAAGATATACTTTCAGCTTCTCCTGCAGAAAATAAAATAACTATATCACAATACAAAAGCCCCAACAAAGAAATTTTAGTGCCTCAAAAAGGTTCATGGAACAGTAATAAACCTAATCCAAGTTTCAGGTCTCCTATTTCAATGGCATAAAGGGTTTTCTTTGTGACTGTGAAATCATTACCTTAGAATAACACAAGAATCCCTTTGAGATTAACAAATTCATTTGCTAAGAATATAAAACCATCTGAAATGCTTCATTTCATAGCCTCAAAGAAATAGTATCATATTATAAGAACATCAACCACATAGGGGGGGGGGGGGGGAAATCCGTTCATTCGCCTAGTTGGATTAATTTGGCACACAATGCAATTTGACCGAACATCCATCAAGTTATAGCTCATGAGAAGGGGTCAGTAGAATAACGCTTAAGTGAATGTGTCGGATAAGTTTAGCCTCACTGTATCCAAACAAGACTGATATCAGATTATCAGGCAATCGCTGAAATGGTTTGAATCCCTTCCGTTTACATGAAGTAGACTGCTGGCAACTATCATTTCATTCTACCCTTAATCCTTCCCCGAAAATAGGACAACAGCTACTCTAAGTTTGGTGAGGATAAGATAGCAAGAAGATATTATTCCAGAAAACACAAAATTCTGATATTAACAATGTTTCGGGTAAAATTAGCATCATATTTTCATCCAACAGAAATTACATACTTTTCTTCTGGCTACTATTACTGTACCTTCACAAAATGCTTGCACTGCAAACTAAAGTCAAAATATATAGTTGTTTTTCTATAGTAGGCAGCAAAAAACTTCGCAAATCTAAGGTGTATTAACTACGATGATATCCTGGAAGACAATGTCTCTGTTCCCACAGTTAAGGTCATTTTAAAATATTTGGGACGACATAAGAAATGTAATGGAAGGAAGAGTACATTTATGTAATACTCCCACACCCTGTATTCATCCTAAAGAAACAAAAGAATGAATGCTCTTCATACATATTAGAACATCTCTATAATTTTCCCCTTAAACAAATAAATATCAAGACCTTAGAAGCGACAATCTTCCTCACATCTCCCTAAAGGATCGGTGGTCAATGCACCAACTCAAAACAATCCAAGTCACAAGAAGCACCTGTAGCAGCAACTTTAGAGAACATCAGGTACTTCTGTTTGACTTATTGTATCAGATTACCCTCTGGTGTATTGGCTCTAGAACAGGTACCCAAAGAGTTAATATGACACAGCTCCTTCAGTTACAACAACCAGAATTATAAAAAAAACGAACAGAATAAAAGTTGAACGGATTCAATGAAAAAATGCCCAAGCTAAATTTGCAATGAACTAGCAGAACCACAAATACAATATGAAAGGGGAAACTACATTAGATAAATAAGCTTTGGCATTGGAGGCTGACCTTCCATTTCATCACCTGGATGAGAAGATCATTTCCACAAACCGCTTTGGCATCCTGAACATTGCCTCCGTTATCCAACGTTTTCAGTGCAGCACGTACGGCCTGCAATTGCAAGAATATTTCACTTCAGATAAAGAGTTAAAAATCACTATCTCGCAGACAAACCTTGAACACATACCTGAACAGAACCTTCTACCTTCCCTAAGGTAATATTATCTGCAGCAAATTTTGAAGACTGGGCATGTGTTGATGGTGCGTTATGCTTTCCTTTGATATCTTCAAGTGTTATAGATGATGAAACAGCTTTCATCAAAGTCAATATTCTGCATTAAAAAGAACATAATACAGTAAGACATCGTAAAAGCAACATCTTAGAGCACTTCGCCTGTCTAAAACACGTGGAAAGCAAAGTTGCATTCTAAATATGGTTACTACATGTTGCCATTTGCTAGAAAAATGCATCACCTTTCAGTTGCATCTGCATCAAGAGTCACAGAATTGTTAATTCTCTTTGTTGTAGGCATGACCTTCTGAGTTTTCTCGGGTTCACTACGAACTCTTTCCCGGGGGCTAGGCTTAACTGTTTCAGAATCCGGATAATAGGTAGCATATAACTTATCCCCTATCGATATCTTGCCTTCAGCAGATGATGATACATTTGAATTCCCAACAGAACTTCTGTTTAGAGACACTTTTTGCTTATCGGAATACCCTTGAGTACGCAATTTCTCAACTCTCTTTCTTGGGAGATCACCTTGCTTTGTGCTGGGAGACACCTTTTCCACACCTTTAGAAGGTTTTGAAGAACTTCTCTTCCATGAAGTATCCTCCAAAGCATAACGTCTGTCCTTCAACAAATCTTTCTTGCTAGATTCTACTGGTAGATTTTGCTTATTCTTTAGCTGAGGACCTGGAAATTTTATATGGTTCCTAGCAGGTGTCTTGATACGTGGATTGATCTTATGTTTCCTGATGAGGACACAATTAGATAAAATCAAATACCATCATAAAATAGATAAAATCAAACTAGAGTTACAGGACACGCACAAGCAGTATATCAATATACGATTAGGAATTAGTCCCGGCCAAGCTCTTTGTATAGTGGCTCTTCCCGCCAACACATCCTCTTCAAATGCAATATCCCTGTCGATGTGTCCGAAACTTCAGATATAAACTAAAAAGAAAAAGAAAATATTGATCATTAATCTCACATAAGAATTTTCTGGGAGAATTCAGATCACCTTGGCAAACATTTTCTATGGAATGCCCGAGGACAACGACGACAAATGGCAATGTGCTGATCAGAATTTGACTTCATTTCTAATAATTCCTTACAGGCATGACATCTGTGGACGGGGCATGCAAACTGCTCCCCAGCAGCAATCTTTTGACGGTGCTCTTCTGCTGCAGCTTCATCCCCAGGATGGAGAAGCTTAGCCACACAATCAGGATGGTAAAAGTGCCCACAAGCTCCATTTACACAACGAAATACCTGAAATAACATGGTGAAGGGATAATATTTCCACAGGGCAGGATAAAAATAACAAAGAATCACAAGGTAAGTCTATTCTGTGAGTGAGAAACACTCCAACAACTAGTAAACTCCTAAATGAACTTCAAACAGAAAAGGATCAGGGAAGAAATGGTGAATGACATGAAGGAGGCAAGAACTATCAACTCGAAAAGTTTACAACTCACCTTACTAGTGTGCCCAATAATATGAAAACCACAGCTTTAAGTAGCCAAAAACATCTTAAACACCACTCAATACTTGCAGACTGATACTTAAGTACAAGAAAGAGGAAAACGCAAATGAAAAGAGTAGTCTAGTTGCAAACAAAAGGAGGGATATTATGCTCATCATGCACTTAAATGTAGAAAAATCAGCAAATAAATGAAGACCTACTGAAATTAACCGGAAGGAGTTTCACCTATAGCTTCGGAAGGGTTCAATAGTAACACAAATCCGGGAAACGGAAATTTAATTTTTGCAGCCAATAGATAAAAAGTCATTTACACAGGCCAATGACGCGTATTTTTCAGTCATGGAGTGCCTTGGGAAGAAATAATGGTGCAGCATTCACAAAGGACCACATACCTCAGCACCAGATGATTCATCAGATGATCCCAATTCCCCACAAGAGAAGCACTGATGCTGCTTATGCTCACAATTCTTACAATAATAATCAGCACTTCTAAGCGCCTGGTATAAAAAACACAAAAATCATTTAAGCTCATTGGTGCTGAAGCAAAAGCCATAAGGAAAATGAGAGGAAGTAGAAGAAAGTGACGACACAAATAAGAAGCATACTTCTACTTCTTCCTGGGTAAATCCCAGAGATTCGCAAAAAGATTCTTCACCAGCTTCAGGGGTTCCATGGAATGACCTCATGCACCTTCCCTCGCAACTAATTTGGATGGCAGGGCAATAATATGATTAGTTCTTTGTTAAAAGTGTCTCAAGTGTGATCAAAAGAAGGTTTAGAAAAGAAAAGAAAAAAGGGAAAAGGTTGCGACAAATTAAAATTTCCAAAATAGATATAAGAGAAGGCAATGTGGGTGGTATGCAATCTTTGATTTTAAGTTATGTAAAGAAAAGAAAACTTTTTATAACCACAATACACCTGCAATATATGAAAGGTGATCATAAAAAAATAACAAGGAAAAACAAAAACAGTCCAGTGCATCAAATTGTAATAAAAAACAACAATGATGACCTCAAGACTGTATCCCATGCCTAAACCACAACACTGTTGCAATAGATAAAGATGCATTTAGATCCTCAAAACTTGAAAAATGGAAGGAGGCAGATATAATCATATATATTTAACATTATTCGCCCCAAAAGATAAGGAGATTAAGAGAAAGAATGTAATAATGTTATTAATCTTATCCTCGATAACTTAGGGTCCCACATACAAAGTGTGGGTTCATAATATCAAAGCGCACAAAGTCAGACAAAGAAGACATTAATTTAAAGTTCGTTTTGAATTTAATACTGTATATGATTAACACCTCAGGCTAAAGCTTCTTAAGATATAAAAGACATAGTCACAATCAAATTTAATCTGGTTTCATTTTAATTTTAAGCAAGGCAAAACTTTTTTGGTCACAATGTTTGAAGTCTGGTATAGTTTTTTTATTGATCTCATATTTCATGACAAAGTTTATATTTACTAGCCCAGTCTAAATATAACCATCAACTAGTAAACCGCATTTTCCTTTCCTTAAACTGTGCTCCTAAAACTGAAGTGCGCATACAGTTCCTCTTGCACCAATACACACCATTTCTATAAAACAGTGTTCCATGTTTTTATGTTTTGTTTTCAAGTTCAACTTGCAGTCCCTTAGCACCAACATTTCTGTTTGAACAATTCAGCCAGTTGAAACAGGACCAGTATCAATACCTATCTTCGCCCCCAGCTATGATCACCAGTTAAACCTAGCTCTCACACTTGCAGACCATATTGTAAGTTTAACTGAAGCATACCCTAGAGTGGAGAAATTATGAAGGGGTAGTCGTGCATCCATGAGACAAGAGAACAATAGAAACTTATGTGTTTCAGTAACCAAAAGAAGTGACTGAGAGGATAGTATTGCAGCAACACAACTGATATGGAGATAAAGGTAGACCTGGGCCCTGGGGGATAGGGAAAGAGTAATAGGTAAAAAGTGGTTGAATAAAGAAACTATAGTTCCAGATTTCTGATGTTGATACATTTCATTCACAACCTCTCTTCTGCTTTAAAGATAATGTGAAATGTTATCACTATACAATTGATGAAACAGTACAAACATGCACAGCCCCTAGTGTTCATAAGCACTAAATGAGTTTAATGCTAATGAGGGATGATAAATCTCATAAAAAACCTATCACTAGACACACAATTGATAATCATCATAGAGAACGCATAAGTGTGGAATGGAAGGCCAGATAAACATACAGATATATATGACCACCATTATCACATATTGCACAAACATAGTCAAAGCAGTCATCCTCGACATCAGATTCATTATCGCTACTTTTGCCTATCTTGGCAGATTTTTTATCTTCATCTCCAGTACCATCATCAACTATGAAAGGCGGGTTTAGATCCTGGAACAGGAAAGTTCTGATCAGTAATAATTATAGAATGAAGCTGTTAGCTTTATATACTATGCCTACATTTTCACGCATCTCAGTGTGTGAAATTCACATTGAGGAGAGAGAGAGAGAGAGAGAGAGGTGTACAACCTCGTTAAAAGCTTTCCTCTTCCTGGGCTTTTCCTCAAGAAATGCCATCAACAGCTGTTTAAAGAAATAAGATAAACTTCTTTAGATAAGTAGAAAATTATGAGTAAATACAAGACCTACATAATTCACAATCATCCAGCACATGCATATGAACACAGATACTGACACGGAAAGTCCCAAAATAAGAAGCAGCAGCAAACAAGACCTCAACAACATGCATAAGCTAACATAATTCACCGTCAACCTTCATCACAAGGCCACATATTTAAGGAATGAACTTAATGAAGTGTATGGAGAATGATTTTACAAGCACTTGTCGTTTTAACTACTCTAAGAAGGACGGACTACGAACCTTGGATTTTGCCAAAGTTGTATCCCTCTCAACAGCTTCACGAATCAAAGACATGTGATCAACCAGATCATTCTCAGATGGCCTGCTCTCAAACATGCTACAAATTCCACAGAATTGTGAGCAGTTGTTCAAAAAGGCAAAGAAAAGAGATATCAAACACGCAGCAAATTGAATATGATATGAAAACCTGAATGTTTTAGTAAGGTGATCCCACAAAGCTTTGCGCGGTCTTTCAGGATTCCACTTGACATAGTGCAGAAAACGCACTGTGATCAGAATCGTTCTAATTATGACCTCAAAAGCCTTCCTTGGCTTCAGAAGCTTGATCCAGTAATCCTCTATAGATAACACTGAGATCTCAGGCTTCTTGCACGAAAGATCAAACTTCCAAGCGATAACCTGCTTGTAGAGTTTCTGAAGCCCATTATCAGTTTTACCCCGCAAGAAAACCTTTTGATCTGGGGTCCCGCCTTTATTCCACTCCACGGGTAACTCGGCAAAAGAAACGGGTTCGTCATTACCGAATGTAAATTCATACTCCGACACGTTGCTTGGAACGGTTTCACCTTCATCATCTGAAGATGCCATCTTCTCTAATCCCTCAGACGAGACGACTCACAACCTTAACTGCCTAACATATTTGATAACAGTAAGGCTCCGTTCGGTTCCCTTAATCGGCCCTCAATTAGCCCATTATTGTGTAATTGGGCTTAATTTTCTTTCTCCGGTTGGGCCGACTAAATCATGGGCGCTCGGACTAATCCGTCCAATGTGTGGGCTATACAGCTTAATTGGGTTGATTCTAATTGGACACCCCCTCCAATTAGAAAACTAAAATTTTCGACACCCTTCTTCAATGTTGTACAGATTACAGAAAATCATCTGACACATTGTTTGGAGCAGTGTCACCTACATATATCATCTGAAGATGCCATGTGTTTTATCTAATACCTCACACGACACCACCTGTCTCGCAACCTTTAACATATTTACAACTTTATGTGCATGGTTACTGATAAATTCAGTGATTCACACCTTGTGGTGCACAATAAGATATACAACACGGGGCTGTGAACTGAATTCTATAGGGGTTTCAAACAAATAAATAATTGTAGAAGTGCACTGAATTACCTGATTGAAACGGTATGACAAATAAAAAATATTTTGAAACCCTAGTTTTAATGGTCAGATCGACGAGTGCTAAATTGGCAAGAAATGTCTCGTGTGATTTATCTGAGTGCAAAATTCACAATTATGATGACACTATCATATCTCATTTTCTTAGTATTTCTTTCGTATATATACGCCTGTATGTATCCAATTCAAGGGTGAGCAGTCAATGTTATTGAGTTAATTATGCCCACCTGCCCCAAGTTTGCTCTAATTAGTTTATCCATTTTGGAATTATATGTTAATTTAACATAATTGCTATTTGTTAAATGAATCGAGTGTGAATGATTTTTAATAGAGCTAAACACGAGTCAAACTGTAAAACGGTTGAATTTCTACATATATTTTATCACATTTTGGCTAGTTGGATCGAGTTCATCTAAGCATCAAGTATTAACAAATAAAAAATATTATTCTTTCTTTAGAGAAACAAAAATATTATTCAAGCCTGATCATATCCTATCCTATCCTACTTACTATTATTTTAAGGGTGTTTTTTGGTCAAAATACTTAATTTTGACTCAAATTCTCTTTTTCTAGAATTTACAATTATTTTTAAAAAATAAATGGTCACATTAAAAAATAATTCCATGCCCCACTATCCTATTCCCACGGCTGATGTACAAATGCCACATTAAAAAAAATTAAAAAGAATTCCATGAACCATTATGTAACTAACTTATGCCCACGTTTTATGTTTAAAAAAAATTATTATGTAAAACTTATCTGACTTCCCATTTTTATAACAGTTATCATATTTTTCAAATTATATTTTCTTTCATCTTTTTTTCCATTTCCATTACGTTTCCTCTTTCTCCTTTTTCTTCCTTTTCTCAAGAATTATCAAGCTTTCTGAAAAATGATGAATTAAAAACGAGTTGGCAAACAGGTATATTTCTATTAAATTTCGTTATATTTTCATATGTATATATAATTTAGATTTTCTCATATTCTTTTCAGTGATTCAAGCCCTTCAAAAGAGGTGAATTAATGTGCGTTAGCAGCGGCTATTCAGGTGTATATATGTTCCGCTCTTACAAATATTATATCAATTATTTTCATCGGTTTAATTTTTATCCGTCTTCTTCTATTATTGTTTGGCTCTCAAGACATGAGAAACTCCTACATAATCAGAGGGGACTGCATCCAAAATGATGTTGTAGAAGACTCCATCGACTTCAAAATTCAAGTCATGTGTAATGTGTTTGAGGAAATGCTCAACTAAGATTTGTGAGTTGCATATCTTATTTATACTTCAACATCTAACTTTTAACTTCTTTCACATGCTTTGGGAACCTATATTCTAATTTATATGAAATTCAATATAAATATTAACATGATCTAATAATCTGTCTTTAACAAACTGAGAATAAAAAGTATGTATCAATTCATCTATCCCTATTTTCTGTAAATGTATACATTGATGTATTAAATTACTTCTCTTGGTATGAGATATAGATGCATGGAGATATCAGTTTTGAAGGAAAAATGCAGACCTTATCAACTAACTAGATAGTTCAAACAAACCACACCACAATGTTTTAAGACTTTTAATGTGGAATAGAGTTATTAGACAAAGAAAAATCTAAGTGAAAAAGAATTTATGGTTTGGTTCTTTATTAAAGTGCCTGCAATGATTAATTTTGACAATTCCATTCCTAATTGTATTCTAGAGTATGAATATATTATGTCATCCTACTAGTTGGTGCTAATTAAAGAAGTACAAGAGTGAGTTAATGAAGTACCAGAGAAAGACGAAAATATGTTCTACATTGCTTGGTAATATGATTTTTGTAAGCATTTTTCACATAGTGATACGAATTTTTGTTATTTGCAAGAAGTACTTTGCTCATGTTATTATTGTCCAAGTTGTCAAGATTACTCGGTGGTGGTGCAAAGATTTCTAAAGGTATTTTGGATTCAATTTTTTCCAGTTTGTTAGATTTGAGTTTTTTTTCATTATATAGAGTGCATGTTAAGTGATAATGACCGTGTAATTGAGTATCTTATTCGTAATTTATTTTTTTATTTGCCATTGTTTTTATATGGTTTTTTATGTCATTGGAATGATTGCTTGATCTTTTCCTATTAAAAACTAAATATTACTTTCGAGGGACTTGGATGAGACATGTTATTGATAGCAATTAATAAATACAGAGATGGTGGATTTTTGTATTGATGAAGTTTGAGATTTTTCTTGCTTCACTTATCTCTTTTTATTTACCTTCTTCTCTTCGTAGTTATCATGACAATATATGCAGAATTACTCCTCTCAAATACAAGTGATATATAGGGCAAAAATTAGAGCAAATTCATTGTAAAACGTATTGAAGTTACTGACCGGAAAGTTATATGCACTTATAACAATGGATTAAAGCACAACATTGTTGATGGACATGACTGACTGGAAATTTATATGCACTCATAACAATGGATTAAAGCACAAATTTGTTGATGGACATGACTTGGAGGCAAAATTAGCATGGTAAAGAAACAGGGTTGGATCCACAATATAAGAGCACTGATGACTTTTTATGTCTCTGGATATGTTATTTTTGTTTCTTTATAAACTATTGTGTTACAACTGTGGAATACTATTATAGTCTTTAAACAATTTTATGTGATGGTCGGAACACTTATCCACTTAGCATTTGCTTGTGTTCAAATAAGTTCATACTTAGGTTTGATTATTACGTTTGATAAATTGTTATCAGATTGCAATAGACTCCTTAATTGTAGCAAATCGTCTAATTGGAATTTTGTTAAGATGTGTTTATGTGCGTATGTGCATACATACGCACATAATTACCTTTTTGTTGAAGCGTAGTGAAGACTTTCTCAATATGAAACATATAATTATTTTTTCGCCAATTGAATGGATGGTGAAATTAGATTTGTCACTCCATAAGATAGAATTGATAGATATATAGAAAATAGACTTATTGATGATTACAAAACATAGACCGTGAGTAGAAGGTCACAAATTGAGAAAATGATAACTCAAAATATTGTACAAACATAATTAGTCTTTTACCTTAAAAGAAAAAATGGAATCCCCCAAAGAACCGTTAAGTAGTAAGTACATTATCTTTGTTTTTAATTCATGTTTATGTTCAAAACAAAGAGATAATGTTTGAAATTAACCTTTATTATCTCATTCGTTAATATGGGTTGTAGATAATTTTTTTTCATTTTCATATGTCAGATTACTAATTTGTCATATAATTAATTGTACAAAATTATTTAATATAATTCCGTGCATAGCACGGGTTTAGGCTAGTTTAATATATATTACAAACTGATGTCTATGTAACAAAAGAACTTAAGTTATATATAATTTGTTCGATCTCAAAATGACTCTCATAATACAAAGATTAGTTTGCATTGATTTTGGCCCATTAAAAACAATATATTGCTCATTTTTTTACCTACTTAAACAGTTAAGTCACATCATGACCCAAACTTTTTCATATTTTCCCACAATATGATATCATTTCCCTCGGTCCCTCGGTCTCTTCAAACAATTAGTTACATACCTCAAAAAGTCAATCTACAATTAACTTTTATTTACAAAAAAAAAAAAAAAAAAAAAAATCCTCAATATACAATTTAAATTTTCGTGCTTGAGAGACTTTTTATTATTTTATACTCTTTTAATTCCAACAAAATTATTATCAATACATATTTAAAAATATTCTACATGGTAATATATAGAACCTTAAAAACATCTAACTACATATCCAAATGTTCGATGTACTTGAGCATGTTTATTGCTTTTTCATTCGAGTGACATTGTCAAACGGACTTCAGACGTCTCATTTTACTATAAAATATCAACTTTTCTAAAAGGTTAAATATATAAATGCCTACATGTCTTGCTACCATTTTTTAAATGTAGAATAGTTAAATACTCTGGAGAAAAGTACTACATACAGTGGATACCCAGTATATTGAAGAAAAAATAATACATTAACCTACGTTAGTTAGTATTGTTGTGCATTCATCAAAACTTAAAGATTTTTAAAATATAAGGACCATAACTTTTTTACAATATATAGCGCCCGATAATCAAGTTTTCAATATCAAAAGATAATAACATTGAAAACTGATTTGAATAAAAAGAATTTTTGGAGAACTCCAATAAGTTAACCATTGATGGTTTTATTGCATGGTTTGAAAATACTAAAATATACTACGATATTTTATTTTGTTCCCAATATCGTGTTCTCAGGGACAGGTATATGTGTAGTTCAATTGTTCTTATGTATTTTCAGTTAATGTTGGACTTTCAAAAATATATCAGATTATACATTCTTTTTCTTTTTCTGATTTTTGTTAAATTTTAGAACTTTAAGTTTTGAAAAATTGAAACATGTACATATGACATTATGTTTAAACTAGGGTAACGAATTCGACGAACTCATGTTAACTATTTACTTATATTAAAATAGTTGCATTGATATCAATAAATGTAAATATACATATCATTCACATGGTGATGCATTTTTTTTTTTATGAAATTGCATAAGCACCTATTAAATCAATGTTGTGTAAACAAAAGTATTTCATTATAAATAAAAGCTAACTTAATTCTTCATTATGTTACAGCTGCATTTTTTTATGTCATAACTATTTTATTTTATATGTAACTAGCACAACAACTAACCAAAAACACTCATTTGCACAACAATAATCAAAAGGGAAAAGTATTTAGGAAACCAAAAATGATCACGTGCTTGCATAAAATTGCATAAATGCAAGTGTAATTGCAGAAAATCGTGTCCTCTTATTTGGAAGGCCAATCCTTCTGGATGTCAAAAGTGTAGTTGATCTCGAGGTAGCATTTGTTGTCATCATCAACAAACTGAATACAATTAATGATCAAAACATGTTCTCAAATTAGTATAAATATAATATACTAAAATTTTAATTCAAAATTGTTCCAATCCACTTTGAATTACTAGATAAATATAATATTCTTGATATGTGAATAAGTAATTTCCTCAAAGAAAAAAGAAAAAGGATATGTGATTAAGTAATACTTTTTAGTTCTCATGATACACAACATTCATTGTCTTACAAATAATTTTATGTGGTTGACTGAGTTTATTCTAAGAGCTTTATTTTTTGGGTTTAGTTTACATAGTCATTTATGTCTCGTTTCCTTCCATTTTGACCCATTTTCTTAATTTTTTATGTAGTTGAATTTTAAAACTTCAACATTTTAATTTTATGCAAGAATGTATTATAAATATTATAAAATTAGTTTGAGTTAAAAATTAGCATAAATTATTGGGTAAACCGATTATCTAAGTTCATAGTCCTAAGTTAATGCATAATTATATACAAAAAATAAAAAATAAAAAATTCAACATGTTAAGATGCAATTTGTCTTAAGTTATAAAACCATGCATAATCTTGTATCTTTCTAGTATTCTTCTTGTCCACTATTATAATAAAAATCTACTCTGTATTTGACCACACAGACGAGGAATTATTTGATGGTCATGTATGATGCGATGTAGCAAACCTAATTTTTTTTTCTACAAATGCACAGTTGAGATTGTATCATGAATTATTATTTATCCTATAGCACATCATGAAATGTACAAATAGCACGCACATTGACTACATATACTTTTTATTGAAGGCACAATGACACCAATGTCATGTTAATAAATTGAGTTATGGGATTAACGAATTGTATACATATGGAATTCCCTGCTAATATATATTCATTAGTTAAGTTTTTTCACTTCATTAAAGTGATTTTCTAACAATTATTTATCCATGTCTGATAGTAATGGTGAATCAAACATGTGAACTTTATACTAATACCTTTGATCTTGCTGAATATGCTCCTCTGGCAAAAATTCCCGAAGGCGTAGTCTCTTCAGTCATTTCATGTGTGTAGGGCTCCGCCTGAGGACTAAAGGTTCCAAGCATTTGTTTCGAGCTATCAACTATTTCATGTTGAAAATCAAATAAATTAATCAAACTATAAATTACTCAGAAAATTTTAGCAATATTATTTCTGAGTGAAAATTTGGCAATTTTACCTTTAATTCCAGTCTTCCATACTGTATTCGTGTACTTAAGGCCACAAACAATATCATTGCTAACTTTAACAGAAAACCTGAGTCTGTAACGGCTGCCTTCCTTCAAAGTAAACCACAAACCTTTCGGGTTCCCAGCCTCAGGTATTGGAAGCACAAGATCAGGTCTCCCAGGAGACAAGATTGTCAGGCTCAAAATTTTCACATCTGGTTCCTGATTCTCTAACAATTCAAAATCTCCGCACATTAGCTATATATTTCAAACTATGTATGTAATACATAATTTGAGAAAGTAAAACTATAAATCTAATGTTTCAAATAACTTGGTTATAAGAAATCCATTTCACGACCGTCAAACATGTTTGATTTGGTCGCTACGAGGCGTACCATTTTGGTATGATGTTTATCGAATTTCGTATTTTAAAATCTTCTTGATCCAACAAATTTCGAAAAAATTATCCTAGGTGATTTTAATTCAGCTTGAATGTAAAACTCCTAACAAAAATAATTGCGCATACTATACTACCCATAAGTTATGACCGATTTTGACCTTTTTGAAGAGTGTGGACAACAATGGAGTTCAGTTGTTTTTGCAGGCTCTAAAACATAACATGATTATTAGTGTTATTTGTTTAAGTGTTAAGCACGAGTATTATTTGATTTACAACGATTATAGAATTTTAAGCCAAATCCGACTTGATCAAACCATAACATACTTATAGTGGTGCTAAATAAAGTACAAACATAAAAAATAAAAAAAGGTACCTTGAACAGCCTGCTCATCCACACTTCCTAAAAGTTGTTCTTTCCACCTCCTCAAGCTTTCATCATCCTGAAATGTATTAACCAAATAACATACCATCATCTGACTGAAATTCGATTATCCTAAACAATTAAAAATCCATACAAAAACTAAATCAACAATTTAACCTTATCTTTCTCAAGATGTTCTTTGATACTAATTTTTGGCCCTAATTGAATGTTAGCCAAATCTTCTTCTTCCTGATCAGTTGCGTAACAAGAAGCTTCACTAGGTTGTCTACTTATCCTTCCTTCGGATTCAGACTCAATATCTTCTTGCATAGTTGCACTACTATTTCTGTTTGTTTCATTGTCTGAATTATCCATTTCTTCTTTGTCCCCGTCAGATCCCATTTTGTGCACTATTCACAACAAATCACAGCTCAAATTTCCCCACAACCCTATTTTTATACATGCAATATATTAATATTTATATACCATCTTCTTTTGAGGGGAAAAAAAAAGACAAAAGAAAGAAAAAAAATATGAACACCACACATATTAATGTTAAATAACAATGATTAACTATACCTGAAAAGAGAAAATTGAAACTCTCTATAATTAAGAGGTATAACTTTTAATCATGGTGAATGTAGTCTGGAAATAACAGTGCACCAAATAAAAATTGACAGAGAAACTTGTTTGGGTGATGGCCTAAATGAGAACGAGGTAAAGAGAAAAGGATTACCTTACTCACAGTTGAAGAGGAAATGGTCTTTAATTTGTGGTGATCCGATATATGTTGAAGGAAAATTGCAGGACAAAAGTTTGAGAATACATAAGATATGCAATGTTATTTAGCATGGTACGGATGGTATAATTATGTAGCTACTATTTCGAGCGAAATGATTGCCAATAAATACGGTTATTTACACTATTTTCAGAAATTCTAGTATTGCCAATGAATAAAGAAAAGCCTTCAAGAAGTAATGATTGTGAAACAAAAATTATTGATTTTTGTTAAAAAAAAATGCTATTTTAGATATTGTGTTACTTGCATTTAAATAGTCTAGAAATAAATTTTATGAGTTCATCACAATAAACAATATAATATGAAATGTCAATTAACGACATAAAATTTATAAAATTATAAATTGGACATGTGAAATTCCACAATATATACTTATGGTTGTAAAAGTCTTGATATGCTCCTAATAATGTGCATTCTCTAATTGTCCATGACCCAAAATAAAATCTAATTAACTCTCAACTAGTGTCCATTCCCATGTGCACAACTTTGAGAGGGGAAACCACTTTAGTCACATTGCCAAAATGTTAAAAATTCTTGTTATATATGTCACAAAAAAGTTCTTAAACGTAGTAAACATCTCAAAGGTCTTTTATTTTAGTGGAAATACGATTGTTCAAGTAAATCTATAATATGTATTTAATGGAAAAATACTAAAGTTTATAATAAAAATACTCAGAAGGTAATACGAACTATATCAAATGTCCAATGATCATACTCTCCTCTTCCCGATATTTGTGCCCCCTTCACTTTTGAGAAGCAATTTTAGGTGAGAGTAAAAATTTAAAACTTTTAAGATATCTTCACGTTTTTTTCGGTAAATGTAGTGGTTCATAATTAGTGGTGTCAAATCATTTTATATGTGTTTGTCTTTGAGAGTAGTTTTTTTCATTTAAAGATAGAGGTTTTATTTTGGGACACCCTGGAATAAGAAAAATGAGTAAAAATAATTGGACAAAGGGAGTATAATATGAAATGATAAAGTTTTAATAAAATGAAAATCAAAAGAAATATTTAAAATAACGAAAATTGAGAAAACATGTCACACAGAAAATTGTTATTAGTTAGTAGTTACCCCATAAGCAACCTAACAAAAACTATATATGAAGACAAATTATTCTAGAAGGTAACAATTTTTTGGAGTCTTGAACACTGAAAAACATTAAAAATATAGATATGAAACGGACTTAATGTATAAATACACTATATACATTCTAATAACTGCGATCTTTAAAATGATAACTCGGCCTTTTTCATAACTATACATAAAATATAATGAAAGTTTGACATTTTCAATGAAGTTGTAAAGAAAAAAGATCTTTTATAGGAGTTTAAAAAGTGAAAGAACAAAGCCAAAAGAAATTAAGACAATGTATAGTATTTAAGAAGTATAGTCTTGAAATAGAATAAACAATTTTATTCAAAATATTCTCCTACAATTTGGAAAATACTAAATTATCGTGGATGTGTTGCATCTCACATGTGAAAGACTTATTTGCAATAGTTTATGGAAATTGATTTTAATTTTTTTTCTTGAAAATCTATTTGTTGATGTTTGGGGTCAGTGTTTTAGCTTCTACTATGGAAAAAATAACATTTTAGCACACATAAGTAAAAACAAAATAAGATTTTTTTTTTTGTTTATGTTTACAGTAGGCCGACCCTTGCCATTGGCAAGTTAAGTGCTGGCATTAATCTTTTTTTATTTTTGTAATGACCCCAAAATCTTATGTTCATGGAAGTGTCTTATTTTGTCTCTTTATTTATTTAAGTAGTTGACATGTAATTTTCAAATATAGATAATATTTATAAGAGATAAGGCTATAACAAATTGAGTAAATTAAAACATATGTTGCTTCTAAAAAAATTAAAATATATTTTGAAGTTTGGTTTAATTTTCTTATCAATATGAAATTATGTTTGAACTTGATATATATATATATATATATATATATATATATATATATATATATATATATATATATATATATAGCTCAAAAGAATTTTAATCGAGCTCGAGTTACAAGAGTTGTTGAAAAATTAAAAAATTTCAATTTTGGTTTGATATGTACAATGAATCGAACTTAAATAAGTGTATTGCTCAAACTCGAGCTGATATCGAGCATTAGATTTTCAGCTATAGGTAGAGTTGTTTACCTATTATGATTGATTCATGAATTTTTTATGTAATATTTATTTGAGAACTAAAAGTCCATCATTAAACACATATTATGATGTAATTGTTGATTGATATTTTCAAGTAAAAAATCATCAACTAAGGATATGTCTCTAAGATTATGGTTGAAAATTAAAGCAAATTACTCGATACTCGACTCGAGCTCGTTCAGTAAAAACTTATTTGAACTCGGTTCGTCACACAAATCAAACAAGTTTGAACATTATTTTTTGTTTGATAACTTTTGAAGCTCTGCCCGAACTCGACTCGGTAAACTAATCATTGATAACATACATGTAAAAATATCAAGCTTCTCGATACTCGACTTGAACTCCTACGATAGAAGCTCGTTGAGCTCAACTCGTTAAACAATCAAACTAAGCTCAAACACAAAATTTAAAGCTAGATAAACTTCAAACCAAAGTTGAATAATGTGACATTCGATACTACTCGACTTGTTTGCACTCATATCTAAAATACTTTAGATATTTAAACAAAAGACAAATATTTTTACATTAGTATTGTTCATTAGTTTGGAACCTAGGTTGGATACTTCAAAGTTATACCGTGCAATATTGGATACATACTGGTACTCGGATACTCGGATACTCACCCGATATATATCAGGCATGCCAAAGTAGCATTTTCGGTAATAAGAAAAAAATAAAAGGGATACCGTATTGAACACACCAGATGGAGTATCAGACACACTCATTATACTTAAGAGCATGTATATCTACAAAATATTTTTAGTCTATGTATATTATGAAAATGATCTTCACTTTAATTTTTTTTCAAAAGTCACAATATTTGCTTATGATGTTAGTACTAATGGGTTTACTTGAACACTTAAATGAGAGGAGGAAACATTGTTCATTCAAAATATAATAAAAGTGAACTAAGTATACATTACATAATTTTTATTATACATTTTTAAAACAATGATTTTATCTTTTTATTTTTTTTAAATATACACCTATGTATTTCAGTTGTATCGTAAGCTATAAATTTTGAAAATTCACATCGTCGTATCCGTATCGTACATGTTCGTATCCACGTGTCCATACTCATTCAACAGAGTTTGAAAACTTAATTTATTTGATTAAATAGGGAAGAATGTAAAGATTTATTAGTAGTTCAAGAATGCTAAGTGAATTAAATCTTAAAATTTATATATTAGTAATAATTTTTTAGAGTGAGTCGCACTTTTCAGTTGTATTGTAAGCTATATATTTTCAAATTCATATCGTTGTATCAACGTATCCATATTCGTTCAACAGAGTTTGAAAGCTTAATTTATTTGATTAAATAGGGGAGAAGGTAAAGATTTATTAGTAGTTCAAGAATGCTAAGTGAATTAAATCCTAATATATGTATATTAGTAATAATTTTTTGGAGTGTACCGCACTTTTCGTTCTTTTTATGGACCGATTTTGCACTTTCGTCTCTCTTAATTTTTTCGTAGCAAATCCATACCTATTAATTTTTTTTGGCTATTTCATGACGGAGACGGCCTCACGTGCACTACTTAGAGGACATTTTCGTCTATTCATCTAATTAAGCCCAAAATACATAAAACATACTTAAAATCTACAAATTAAATACAAAATACATCCACACCAAAATACATAACCACACTTACATCATTCACATTTGACTAAAATGAAAGAAAATGGATATATTTTGAATTTAATTAGGTGAAGGTGAATTGACGAAAATATCCTCCAAATAATGCATGTAAAGCCATTTCCTTAGTATAATACCGAAAAAATTTAACAGAAATAAATATGCAAAAATCGACCTTGAAAGGACGAGAAGTGCAATTCACTCCATTTTTTTTAATACAAAGACAAACGATTAGCTTGACATGATTTGAGATTTATCCTACAATCAGACTATAATCGTTGCTCTAAAATCACCCTTAAAGCCAAAACCGTCACCCATATTTATAAAACGTGTCAATTTCTCATTGGCTTTCACGATTATAGCAAACCATCACCAGTGAGTCGATCCTAGGTTAAGGGCATTTTTGTCATACGCTTAATATAAGAGAGAGACAGTCCAGAAAGGAAATAGGATAAGGACAGTAAACAACATTCGAGTCTAGAGAGAGATAGAGAGCGCACGAGAAAGAGAGAGAGAGAAAAGGGTAGTCAATTTTCAGCTGTTAGTAAAAGTAGAAGTGAAAAGAGCAGTAGCAGTGGGAGTGGCAATTCGGTAAATTAATGAATGAGAGAGGGGCAGCTCCGGCAGCGGGAATGATGGCGGTGACGGAGCAGCAAATTGCGGAGGCGTTGGAGTCGCTCCTCCGTGAAGCAAACGTATTCACCTCTCTAAACGGCGTCGTTCAGCAGCTGGAATCAAAATTGGGAGTTAATTTAGGGCACAAAATTGATTTTATTCGTAGTCAGATCCACCATTTTCTACTCCTTCAGTCTCAGGCCCAGAGTTTCATTCCCCATCAACACCAGCTGCAGAGGAACCATTTTGCCCTACACCAAAACCCCAATTTCAATCCCGTTCCTTCCCCACATTTACCACCCAATTTTACGGTACGTCACCCCGCACATGATTACGGCTTCCGTCCACCTCAGCCACACTCATCTCAGCCGCAACTGCAACCGCAGTTGTCTCAGCCTCCGCCGCAGCCGCAACTGATGTTGAAGAAACGTAGTGCCACCGCTGCTAAAGAAAGGTGCGTGTAGTTTTTCTTTTTCTTTTCTTTTTCATAACTTTTCTTTATGAGGAAAAAGAAGGACTTTCTATGAAGGGGTTGCTTGGTTGGTGAGAAAATTTTGGATTTCTTTGCGTCAAGGGAAAGTGTCCTTTCGATTTCCTCACCAGCAAAAAGGACGTTCCATTTATTATTTGTTTATTAATTATTATTATTAATATTAGGAAGTATTTTTTTTTTCTGTGTTACTTGGTAGTTGCTCATACTGGTTATAAAACATACAAAATACATGTCAATAATGACGGTTTATGGGTTGATTCATCTAAGACAACGCATGGAGCAACGGTATGTGATTAATTAAATGACACTCGAGTTGCTGAGCGTTGTAACTTCATATGTTATAAGAATATAAACATGTACAGCTGATTTTTTGTTTCCCAATAGAAGTTAACCACTGTTATTATAAACGATAGTGGTCCTTTGTTCATATGGGTTATGGTTGTGAAGAAATGCTAAATATTGACTATAGAACTTCAATGCATGTAGTGTCTTCAGAAAATGGACAAAGAAATAAAATGATTGGTGAAGGTTAATTAAAGGAGTTCAATTTCTTAATTGTTTATTTATTATGTTACTGCTTAATATTAACACTACATTGGGATCGCTGATATTCATAACCATAATTATTTGTAACTTTTTATGTAAACAATCATCAGTGGCAGCATAGTTATGACTTTAAATTCCGTGAACCTTACTTTTAAACCTTCCTTTGAAACTTTCGATGGTGTTTCGTTTGCCTAAAAAACTACAGCTCTTTGTCTTGAAATGACCCATGACAACATTGTGTTGCAGTGCTCCAACCAAAAAGAGAAGAGGTGGCCCAGGAGGCCTAAACAAACTGTGTGGTGTTTCTCCCGAGCTTCAACCCATTGTGGGGCAGCCAACATTGCCAAGGACTGAGGTTTGGGAACCTTTATCTTGATTACTTCTGTATGCTTCTTCCTTCGTTATAATTTTTCCACAAGACTAAAACAAGCGACATTTGCAGATTGTGAAGCAGTTGTGGGCTTACATAAGAAAAAATAACCTTCAAGATCCAAACAATAAAAGGAAGATAATTTGCAATGATGAGCTCCGTGTTGTATTTGAAACAGATTGTACTGACATGTTCAAGATGAATAAATTGCTCGCTAAACACATACTCCCGCTTGAGCCTACGAGTATAGCTCTGAGTGTAAAAACTGCTATTTTGTTCGCCCTCTGGCATTTTTAATGATTATAATAAACTTTCAATATCATGATTTATACTTGCAGAACAGACAGCTCAAAATGTTGCTAAGAAAGCTAAGGTTGATGTAGAGGAATCTGGTAGTAAAAGCGATGACCCTGTTCCTATTGTGATAATATCTGAAGCACTTGCCAGTTTCTTTGGAAGTGATGAGAGGGAGATGTCTCAAGCAGAAGTATTAAGGCAGATATGGGAGTACATAAAGGTTAACCAACTTGAGGTATGTAACTGAGTAAATGTTTGTTTCTCTTACTAGCTTATCTTTGGAATTTTCATTAGTAATTCAGATACTTCCGATAATTAATATTAATCACATCGAGTTAAAATTTAATGAAAGTCATGCAAATTGAAGTCTACTTTCGAGTGTGTTCTAGATGCATATTTGGCATGCACGGGAAGGTCAATACACTGCCACAATAACTAGTGAAAATTGAGTAAGATTTAACACCATCAAGTGCAGCAATATTGTTTGCTCTGTAAATCACATCATGAACAAGCTTATATATTTCTGGTTGGCTGTAACAGTTTTGCATTGTGTTTTACCTTTTCTTTAATCGCATATTTTACTTGGAATACATTTTCAATCAAAACGATTCATCTCCACTTCTGCTAAGAAGTTAAAGCCAAATGCTGGGCCTGTTTGTTTAGTGTTTGGGAGAGTAATGGATGTTGTGAAATATTCTCGATTTGAGTAATGTTGTTTGTTTGAATTTTGGGAGATTGGTTTGAGATATATGATAATATAAGTTTTTTTGGAAGTGTTTATGTTGTAAGTTTAAGGTGTGCGAGACTTTATTTTAAATCATGTTTGTTATGTGAGATAAGTTGTGTAAGATGTAGCTCACTGATGCAGGGGCAACTTCAGAATCTGACAGTATTTGTATAGCTCACTGATGCAGGTGCAAATTCATATTTGACATATATTAGATACACGCCTTATAATTCATTGCCCATAGCCTTTGTTTGGTGTGTGTGTCTATCCACTATGTCTATATGTGCTGCACTAAATAATTTATGAGTGAAGAAATGCGTAAACAAATGTTGCTTGTATTTGTACTAGCTTATTTACAAAAATATTAGCAAAGAGCCAAAAAGTGATGCCAGTCTCTTTTGGGTTCTGATAGATAAACAACCTCATAACTTCGATTCATTTCCTTGAAATGCCCGTGTTTCTTTAGTTATTGTTTTCCTTGAACACATGCTTAATTTGATATGCTTTAAAAGCCAGATAAAGAAGTAACTTCTATTATATGCTACAAATTTTCTTACTGTATTCTGCTGCTTTCCTTCTTAGGATCCTCTAAATTCGGCCGCCATCATATGTAATGCAAAATTACAAGAGCTTCTTGGGTGTGAAAGCATTTCAGCATTGGGGATACCTGAGATGTTGGCACGACGACATCTGCTTAAAAAGTCATGATGGCTACACTAACTGGTTTGTAAAAGGTTTTGCTTTCATCCAATCAGTAAAAGAAGAGAGATTGTGATACCGGAAAAACTTTTATGTATTATGCTATTTATTTGAAATCTGATGGTCTATCTAATGTTGTGTTTTGCAGATATATGATGCTAATGCTAACCTAAGTGTCTGACATCATCCTCAAATGCTTCCCGAAAACAAGGCTAAATTGGCTTCTTTTGTTCGATAGTAAGGTTTATAGCTCTGATGCTTGTAATGTATGAGGTAGGTGAAGCATTATTAGAATGCTCTCTTCGCTAACTGCAAGCTTCTGTTTTGGCCAGCTGTAATATATCAGAATTTCCATGCTTGTGCCTTTAGGTCGTCTATTGCTTTTGTAACTGACTGTAGGGAAATATGAGTAAATCATAAGCTCTGGTCGTGTAAAATGATGATACCCAGTTGTAAATCACATGTATGTTTGATGACTTTTTGAGCTCATGCTGATTTAGTTCATTCATTATATATGTGTATATTTAACCAGCGTTGTAGTAATTTTTGCAAGTGAAAATATCCGCGTTAGTTTCTACTTGACTGATTGATGAAATAATCATATTCCTTTTCCACATAGATTGATTGCCACAATTTTTATAGAGTCTGTGAAGTGAACATAGTCGTAATTTGAATTCGAGTGAATAGCAGATTTAGTACTTATGGATCGATTTTTGCATATTCGTCCTTCTAGATTTTTTAGCAGTTGATTCTCTCTTATCAATGTATTGTTTCATCAATGATTTTTTCGACAATTACATGATGAAGACGTCATCACGTGCCTTGCATGACTTCAAGGTCATTTTCGTCCCTTCACTTCTTAGTGTAAATATCTGCTTTATATAACATAATATAATATGGTGGTACACTTTGATATTTCTTAAATATATATTTGAACTAGTCCTTATGAAGTTTAAAACAAATATTGAATGTTTACCCCAAAAAATTATAAATTGGACAATTTGAAATATAATCGTATATGTATTTATTACTTAAGAAATTTTTACTCACATTGAATTTCGTCGAACTCAAAGTAGCTATAAAGTAAGTGTAATACAATTGCTTGATGTAACTCCAAGGAGAGTGATTAATCACAAAGCAAAATACATATATGATTGCTTGGCGGTTAAATATGTTTGGCCAACTTCTCTAAAAATAAGAAAATTACTCGACCAGAACCATGTTTGACAAAAAAATTCCTATTACTTAAATACAATATAACTAAATAATATTATATTTCACTATTAAAAATGAAAATAAATCTTATCTACGCATTTATCATATAATATAATTTAACTTCAATATAATATTTTTATAAGAAAATGAAGATTTTTCCCCCCGCCCCACCGACCCAACTCCTCCCACCCAGATTGTGCCGTTGAGGTGAGGATGTATTGGGGTAGATGTGGGCCGCCGGGGGTGGGGGTGAGGGTGGATTGGAGATGTGGTAAGGATGATGCTGAGACAGGGGTTGGGGGTGTTTTTTTTTTTCTTTCTTTCTTTATATATAAATAATTGAAATATAATAAAATATAAAAATTAATATGCAATTATAAATTTTAGACCTTGTCAAATTAATTCCAAATGTCAAAAAATTCCAAATTCTCGAGCACACATCCCTTGTATGATTCGAGTGAATATTAGTTCAATTATATAGATTTATTGAAATTTTTACAATTATACAATCTTATTTAAAAATTTGAAATAAATATGTAGTTATCAATCTAGTTCCGATTCATAATTTTTAGGGGTAAACATGCAATAATCCTTTTTAAAATTCAATTGGTGTTAAAATACATGTTTAAGAGGGACATAGTAAACCACCATAATGTCTTATATACAACGAAAATTTACATTTAGTAGGGAAAAGGGCGAAAATGTAAGACCGTCTCCGCCGAGTACCTACCGGATATATCACCAGAAATATCACCGGTGAAACAAGGGTGAAACAACACATTGGTAAGAGGAAGCCAATTGCTCAAAAAAGAATTATGAGGGACGAATATGCAAAAATCGAAGAAGGACGAAAAATGCGATTCAGTCTTTGATTTTACCTAAATATAAACCAGGAGAAAATCGGGAATAATTAACACAAGTTTCTCTATACTTTTGAATTACTTTTCTTGCTAGATCAGTTTCAGTTGATATCAATAGTTGAGTATCAAGAATATAAAGCAGAGGACTGGCAGACATAAATTAGCATGCAAGTTTCTTACATAAGTATTCTTTTCTATCACTGGTGAACATAAATTGGCGTTAACTTGGTGTTAATGCAAATGCAGAACTATATTAGTTGCAGTTGATATTCATAGTTGAATTGCCAATCCCTTGATATACCTGTTCCATACATTAGTGCAGAAGAGCACCAGCTTGAGGTTCTTCTATAAAGATGTCTGATTACTTAGAGGCCCCCCAAATAGTGGTCTCATGTAGGCATCATCAAATCTCCGCCAGAAGGAATGTATAGTATAGACTGGCCTTTCTATTAGCATTGACAAACTATCTTTTGCACGGTTAAGGTTCGTTGCTGCTGATTCCTCAAAAGAGAGCAAAGGAAGCGTCATCGCAGCCTCCTTGGCGATACTTGGTTCCCTGTCTATGTTGCTAGTGTTACTAGGAGGAAGTAGATATCGTATCAACGGCTTTGTTAGAAACCCAAAAACCTGCAAGTGAAGTAGATGTAATTTCACTTGAAAAACAAAAAGGATGTTCTGCAAAGCAATATACAAGAAACTTTCACTCACTATTGTGCTAAATAGCACCACGATAGCTGTTGTGGTAACCATTGTTGCATTGACAGGAGTCAGAGGAGCGCCGTAAAGAGTGAACTGTAATTGCCCAAAAGAATTAGTAGTAAAAATTAAATGGTTAGACATTTGTCATCTAATGTTCATCAAGCGCATCCAAACGCACTTTAGAGGCTTACCTGCTTGAACGCCAAAGCAATGGAGACTGCTCCTCTCATCAGCCCAGCCCACCATATTACTATCTAATTGCATAGCAGGAAGTTAGCTAAAAAACAAGTAGAAAAGAAGTCTACTTCAAAATTTAACTTGTTCAAGGAAACAAATATACATACGAAATTCTGCCACAGTGGTCTTTAAAATTTGCTTCTCCACTCTTAGTTAATATATTTCTTGTTTAAATCTTTGGTTAATTTATGTTGCCGATAATTCTAAGTAAATTTGAGCAAGTGCAGGATTGGAACCAAAAACATTGAAGGGGTTCTTTCAGAACAGGGTGGAGAATAGTAGTTCCAAGTAAATTCAAATTGGGCAAAACTAACCTTTTACTGAAGTTTTATGAAGATATTGTGTGTACTAACCTGGTGTTTCATTGTTATTACTGATGATGATGAAGAGGTTCTGTTCATACAATTTGATAAAGCCGAGAGGGGAAACACGAAGGCAGCACGCCCAAGCAAAATCAGGAACATGACACTACTGTATATGCCAATTGAGTCCCAAGCACTATAAAAGAATAATTTCAAGAATGACTAAGATATGAAAAATTAATCCGTCATAAGATGTATTACACCGTAATCCAATTCTATCAGCTTGTTGGCCAGCTCCATTTGGAAAATAGAATTTACATTGCTCGTCACAAGTGTGCAGGTCATCAACATATATTAGAGAAAAGACGACATTGAAACAAAGCTAAAAAAAAGGAAACCTATGAAGATTGATGTATACCGACATGCACTCAAGAAATCACTTGATTAACATTTAAATAAAGTTTGATCAGCAAAAAAGGCAATCAACTAAACTTGACACGACTAGATGGGCTCAGCAGAGGATCCGCAATACAGAAGTTTAAGCTCTCTGACGCACAAAAATGTTCTCATGTTTCATGTTTTTTGATTGAAATAAAAAGATCTGCGAGGTATATATCATTTGTTGGCTCACCGAAGCAACAGCAGTAAGCTAGAAGCTAACACATGAATCACTTACTATTTGTTATTCAATATTTCTTTATTATTCATACTTCCATGCAGTTTTGACCATTATTTAGACATCAATCACTAGAGAGAGAAAAACAAGCTCACTTTAAAAAGATAAAAGTCTACCTCAATTTGCTCATTTTCCACTTCTCAAGATCCATGGCATCCATACCCACATATAAGAATATGAATGTTTCTGCAATAAAGGACATCATTGCAAACACATTCCTGCAAATAAACAGAGTAGAAATGTCATCCTGTTATGCTTTCTAGGGAAGATTTGTTTATGCGCTTTTCCAGCTGTCGTACTTACAATTTCGATATGGCTACTTGCTGTGGGGCAGAAAAGAAAAAGAAGAAACTACTGAAACAAAAATGATATGTGATGCATACCGAGTGGTGATTCTTGAACTGTCAGTCACATTATGCCATGCATAGTGTGACATGAAAATCCCAGAAAAGAAGACAGTCAGGATCCCGCTTAATTCGAACAGCTGTAAAAATACAAAACAGGTATGCAAGCATCACAATTGACTCTTCTATATCACTAATACAGATGCAAAATATTTCAGATGTGATTATATATATATTGAAGTTCCAGGTTTAATTAAAAGGTAAACTGCTTAGGATTTAGAGACTCCGTGCATGTCACCATGACTACCCTTTTTGTTACCTATTGTAGAGGTGAAAATGTATGAACAGATAAGTAGAAAGTTTGCATTTACTTTAATATATGAACAACACAGTCAAGTAGAAGGAATAAATATCTATGAAGTGTTCAAATTTATTTTTCTCAATTACCTCTGCCAACATGTAGGATAGATATGCCAAAAGAACCATAAGAGCAATTTCCCGAACACTAGAATGTCTGCTGACACAAATAAATACCAGAGTCCAAAAGAATGGCTTAATCATCAGCACCTATCCAACTCCTTCATATATCAAAGGATTTCTACCCTCTCGAACATAGCTGCATATTGCTATACCAAAAGAATGGATAAAAACATCTTTACCTGCCAAAGTACAAGCCCTTGAGAATAAGTGCAGTCAAAAGCCCAGCCTGAAACCATAAAGAAAGAACTAAGCTCGTGTCTTGAGCTGCAAGAATTAAAATGTTAGGTACAACACTGCTCTAGATACTTTAAAATGATATATTAGTAGACACGAGTGTAATATAAGCTATAGAAACTTGAACATCAAGGTCATAAATGAAATTTGCACACATTTGGATGTTATTTAATACTACTACAAACATCATGCGACGTAAATCACAGGCTGATGGGCGTTAGCGGGAAAATAGCTGTCAGATTTGTGAAGTTATTGAAACATCTATTCCTATATTAAACTCTGCTGACAGGCATTAGAATTAAGAAAACAGCTTCCAAACTACTACTAAAAACTGTATTTACTACATCACACTGAGTTACAAAATTGAGCTTCAGATAAAAGAATACAGCGAACTTAGAAGGAAAACTTAGAAAAGGAGTCCTTTTTCTTAGAAAAACTTAGAAAAGATCCTACAATCAAGCAAACCATTGAGTTTATGCATGTTCTAAAGAAAGGCTTAACTTACAGCCACTCCCAAAGCAGTGCTCGTGGAAAACAGATATAAGAAATCCACAAGAATTTGAACTGCCGACCAGCCATCAACACTGCTGACATCAAGCTTTTGAACTGCATTGAATAGGACAACTGACGTGGCATCATTAACTACCCCTTCCCCAAAGACTAGGCTGTACAGCAAAGGAGTCTCCTCTTGATGCAGAACCTACGACCCAATCCATATCATCTCTAAAACCGTAAAACACAGAGATTTTTTGTTGCTTAAAGGAAAATATCCATAAGAATACTAGCATAAACCAACCTGGAGAGTGCACACAGTGTCCGTTGATGAAAATATCGTACCAACAGCTTGTTTAAATCAGCAGATATTAGAGTTAGGTGAAGTGTTAAATATGACAGTTTAGCTTAAAATCATATATATCTGATAGTCTTAAGGAACAAACCAAGATAATCACGAGCAGTCAGACCGACAAAATTGAGTTTCGGAAACAGCAACCAGCTACCTATGTAAGCAATATTAATTAATAAGCATACTTCCTATTAGAACTCGAAAAAGACATCAAAACCAAAAGATAAACAGACAGCCGTGAGAAATTACCGACTGTAATAATGGATGATGATATAAATACTCCAACTACTCCAAACAGCATTATAGTAAAAAAGTTATGAAAGAACTGTTTCTTCTTGACCTGAAATCTGGCAGAAAAATTTAATATGAAACATCTGTAGAAGAAACCAACAGAATGTCATAACTAAGTAGCTAACTAAACTCCTTACCCTGCATTAAATATAATTGGCGGAAGCAGATAAATGAAGAAGAGTTCTTCATCAAATCTGAGAATGTGTGATGTCTTCGCCTTACTTATAAACAGAACTATTGTCCCAATCACACAACCCTAGTTCATAAGCCCAAAATCAAAAAATTAATTAGTTGATCCTATTCACGGCTCACTGTACGATTAATTAGAAATAAATACAAACTAGAAATGATAAAAACGATTACGATTAAAAGAGCCGTGATTGATTCGTTAACCCAGCGATTTTCTTCGAGCAAGTGTCCGATTACCAAACAGAGGCACAGAACCGCCACGAACAGCGTTATCGGAACTACTTGCTCGTGCCTCTCCCCCAAATTCCTAGCCATTTCCATGATTTTCTCCATTTGATAATTAGTAGTTAATTGCGTTTTGATTTGATATTTTATTTTTCTCTTTCGGAAGTTAATTTAGAATCAGAAAAAAATTAAAATTTGTGCGTCAGGTTTGTTAGCTGGAAACATAGAGTTGCAGAGTGAGGTGATGAGTGTTACTGTTGAAAACTGAGCAACAGGCACTTGGCGCGAATTTGTTGCGCGCACTGATACGTGTCAGACCGCTACTTTAGACTGGTTCAAATACTTTCTGAAGAGTTTTTCTTGTTTGCAAATAATAAAAAAAACTCCTTTTATATTTTTATTAACAACTTTTGTTTTTTAATTCAATCTAGGACAAAACTTTGGCTAATTCATTGTTTGTTTAATATTTATATTTCCTACTCTTTTTATTGTGATGATTTTTATAAACAGGCATTTGATTAATAAATAAAAATAACTATCTTCTATTGTTCTATTAGTCCAATATAGTTGACATTTGTTTTGCAACAATATAATAAATAGATTTAATTATATCATCCTATTAAATGATCATTAATATTGTCTAAAACTCTAAATTATGTTAACAATACGGGAGTACAATTTAACTCTCTATATGATTAATTAAAATTCTCGTTATTTCTGAATATACTAAAAATAAATTCTCCTTAACAAAATTTTCCCCTTATTTTAAAGATTGATCTGCAATTTTTTTATTGAAATATCATCAGTCCAATATATTTGACACACGTTGTTTTGCAATTAAAAAATAAACTAGATATTTACAATATCATCTTATTAAATAATCATCAAAATTGTCTAAATTATGATAAAAATATGGGAGTACGATTTAACCTTCTAAATGATTAATTAAAATTCTCGTTATTTCTAACTATACTAAACAAATTATCCTTAACAAGGGGTTGTCTATTGTTCCTCGTGGTCATTTTTGAGGAATCATTTTAACAAAGATCACAATCACTCAAAATTTAAATCATTTAATCTTAGCCATTCAATATTATACAAGAGTGTACAACATCAACTATTACAAATTATGATGTATAACATAAGAGTTAATATCATACATCTATAATATTATATTGTACACTGTCAAATGACTATTATATCCCTAAATTAATAAACCAAAAAAGAAACAATATTACAGAAACCTTTTTCATTCAAGGATGCTCTCTTCACCCACGCACGCCGGCAAGGTCGGGATTAGCTCTGCAAGTTTAAGAAAGTATGAATTTAACTCTCTAATATTTTACTTTACCCCCACAATAATATAATAAAAAATAAAAGTATGCATTAACCCAACCCCATTTTTAATTCGTTGCAATCATTCTGAATTAATTAAAGTTTGTTGTAACTTAAAGAGATTCAAAATTTCATTTCTGGTGAAGCATATTTAGTTTTCAAAATTAAAATTCTTCACTTAGTAAAAATTAAAGCGAGATATGGATACCAATTCATTGAATAAAACTTCATCTGAAATAAGGCAAAATGTTAAACTATTGACTGAAATTGATATAAATATGAAGCTTCAGTTGCAGCTCAAAATTGTTGATGAATTCATTTGAATAATGGCAAAGTTTCGGCATGAAACGGTCAATGGCTCATATAGGGAACTGAGTGAGGCCCAAGCTTACATGGTCTTGGGCTAGGGCCCAAATTTGAAAGAATTTTGGTTTTCTGTTTCCTCATTTTATTGCATTATTATATAAATAAAAAAGTACTATTAAATATATTTTTCGTTATGATAGTCGATTTCACTGATTTTTTTTTTCCAATTTTCGAGATGATATTGAAGTCTGAAAAAATCGTCCTGACAAGTCATTCATATAGACAAGCTATATGCTTAATAATAATAATAATAATAATAATAATATTAATAATATTAATATTATTATTATCATTTTATACATTTATTATTTAAAAACCGAAGTCATGTCATATTACATCATTTTTTTGATATTCTTATTTTTCCCTACTATGTAAATCAACTTAATTATTTAAACTTCTTCACTTATCAAATTACACATTTTTAATATAATTAGAAAAGTGTACGTACGTTGTACGTGTCTAATTAATTTAGTAAGTCAATTTTATAAATTATAGTAAAAGTAAATTTATCTTGTCATAAAAAATACAAATTAATGACTAGTATTTATTTAATTATTATTTCGTATTGTAATTAAATTTTGATGAACAATTTGTTCATAAGATCTTGTAATTTTTTTCCTCTAAAATAAGATCATAACAAAATTATTTAGTTCATTAGTAATAATTCTCATTTCAAAAACACCAATTTAATAGCACTATTTAATTGTTTTATTTTGAAATAACACCATGTCATTTAATTGAAATGCATTTATTTTCATACCTAATCCACTTAATCCTTTTTTCCAACCAATTTCATTCATTTTGCATTGATTTAATATATTTTTTCACCGATTTATTCGTTCTTTTATAGATTTAACCTACTTTCATTATTTTTCCATTTTCGTTGATTTTTCTATGTTTTTCCGGCGTAAATCGTGCGTCTATAGATTTAACCCTAACCATGTTTTGCCAGTTAAACTATTTTTTTATGTTTACAGATCTCACTCGTTTTCACCTATTTCACACGTTTTTCCACTGATTTACATATATTTTCACCAATTTCACCTCACATTTCATTGATTTCACATGTTTTCACCGACTTCACCATTGTTTCTCAATTCCAGATTTCACCCAATTCTAACAATTTCATCCGTTTTTCAGTAATTCTGCCGTTCTTATCCGGTTTTCACGAAATTCATCTAAAGTTATTCGATTCTATGTGTATTTATCGATTTCACCAACTTTACCAATGTTCACCCAAATTTTTATCGTTTTCACATGTTTTATGATCCACTGATTTCACCCATTTTAAAAGACTTATTCCGTTTCTCACTAATTTCATCGATCTTATCCGGTTTTCACAAATTTCATCCAAAGTTATTCGAATGCATATGATTTATCGATTTCGTAGACATTTTTATACCCATTTTATTCGTTTTCCACCAACTTTACCAGTATTCAATATTTTTTTATTTATCATTTTCATTTATTTAGCCGACTATTATCGATTTCACCAATTTTATCCATTTTTCATGAAAATAACTCATGAAAATTTGAGTATCACCGGATTTTATCGATTTCACAAATATTTTTTTACTGGTTTCACACGGTTTTCCACTAACTTTACTAATATTTATATTTGAGGTTATTCATGTCTTAATTATTCGAGGTTATGCATGTCATAATATTCTTATATATTGTTTATATTTTGCTTTTCTAGCTATATAAAAATTACGTACTTAGATTATAAATAAATTATAAAAGTTGATGTAAGAGATTAATTTTAAATTTTAGAAGTTATGTAGGAAATAAATATAATATGATTTCATGTTTAATTATAACTCTTCATTTAGTTTTTTTATTTTTATTCAATTTATATTGAAGTGTTCATATTAGAGTAGACTTATTTTTCCTATTCTATTTTTTGTAAGTATCTTTTAAGTAGGGGTATATTAGTCTTCACAAAAAATTCAAGAAATTCTTTTTTATGAAGGGCAAATGAGTTAGGAGAGAATACCAGGCGTCCAGCTTAGCTATTTCGAAAGTAAATGTTCCTCTACAGAAAATTCGAGAAGATCCATAGGGCCGACATACCAGATTCAATAAGAGGATGGCATTACTGGAACCTTCCATTCAAGTCAAGGTAAGACAGTGACGCCCGCCTACCAATCAAAGAGGCTGAGAGTAAGCGTAAGCTCACCCGTAAGCTCTTCGAGCTTCCCTTCATTCGCTTCGCGGGAGCCGCACAGCACATAGCTTGAAGTCAGAGGGCCCATACTACCTGCCTAACCCTTCGCTCCGAGGGACCGTAGATCGGAAAGCGCCTTCTAAAGCACCCCATTCATCCAAAAAAGAAGGGCGGTTCAAATTAGTTTGATCTTTCCCAATCATTCTGGACGGAACTTGTACGTAGTACTTGTACGGAGGTGCATGCATAAAGGTTTGGAACATTAGTTTATGCTGGAACGCCGTGGACAATTACTCACAAGCTCGGCAGGGAGGGGGCTCCGACTATTCCGAGAGCATCTTGAGGAATGGAGTAACTGGCGAGTAAACTGCAAAAAGGGTCTTGCTTGGTATATTATAAGCGGATGAGTTAGTTATAATTAGCTCAGATGTGACTTCTTTGCTCGGTTTCGGTTGCTTGACTCAATAATGGCCCTTCAAAGTCATTGACTCCGTATGTGAGAGTGATTGAACTCCTTTTTTTTTTTACCTCCGTCACCTCTTAAACTCGGCAAAGCTGCCTGCCTATGTCCTTTCTTCTGTTAGCTATATCAACTCGAAGGTTACAGTCCTTCTGCCTTCCATTCAAAAATAAGAATCCGATCTCCAGGTTCCCTTCGAGCTCGTAGCTTTCTTTTTTTCTGGGCTCTTCTCCATTCTCAAATCCTAGTGCTTCGCAGTTAAGACAATGGCTAGATCGACTATTGGATCTTTGCACGAATGCCCTATGAATCTTCTCGAATTTTCTGTCGGAGGGAGAAGAAACTTTGTATTCGAGAGAGATTGAAAATACATAGCATACTTTAGGTTTTGTGTCTATCCATCTATTATTATGATCAAATATCATTCCTTACTCCTCTCCCTCTACTCAGCATTCGTTCTCTGCCTCATTCAGGTCGGAGGCGAAAACTGGAAAGTTCATCATTCAGTGGTGGGCTGTTCATAGAAAAGAAGGCGTTGCCCAACGAGTGGCAGGGACGAACTAATATCCGGGTGCGCCCCCTCTTCTAGATGTGGGCGGAAGCTTAAAGCCCATTTAAAAAAAATGGAACCTTCCGCGTACGTGAAGCTTCCGCCTCATACGGCTCCTCACCTCTAATGTGGCATCTACCGCCTTCCCTTATCTACTCCAACTTATCGTAAACAACTCTTCGCCTATCGTATCGTGTAAAATCTGAGAACGTCTCGCATGAATATTCTATTATAACGAGTATTCAAGAATCAGTCCATGAAATTTTAATGAATTTCATCGAAATCCCCGACTTTAGAGAGTCGTTCTTTGAGATAAATTTGCTTCCTTCTTTTCATCCCCGTTTTCATTCTTTTGCTCTTCCTTAAATGCGGATAGAATAAATGGTAGGGTTCAAAACCTTTATTGAAGAAAGATCTCTTGCCTTCAACTTAGAACTTTTATATCTATATAGAATAGATATAGATTTATCTTTTACTTTAAAAAATTCTTATTTTTATGCTTAAAAAATTTAATACATGCGAAAATACATGTTAAGAATATGTCAAATATAAAACTAAGCTTAAACACCAAATTATTGGTGTGCACTCAAAACATCAATAAGTGAATCTACTTTATGATTATGTAAATGCATGTACTCCCTCCGTTTTTTTTTAATTGTCGCTTTGGCAACTTTTGTTTGTTTACTTTTATTTGTCGCTTTAGGAAATCAATGTAATTTCTTCCAATTTTGCCCTTGTTTAATGATTCTTTTTAATGATTGTAATAAATGTTCTAATCATATGGTGAAAAGGGTATTTTTGGGTTTTTGCTTTGAAAAGGTGGTTAGTTATTGCATTCCTTAATTTGTGTGCACTAACCCAAAGCGACAATTAAAAAAAAACGGAGGGAGTAATTAGTTTGTACTAAGAAATTCGTTCAACTTTGCTCATATAAAGTCATTTTGATTCTCCATTTTACTATTTTCTTACTATTTGACTAGGCACTTTATTACGCTGTATTCATGTGCATATAATTTTGCAAAAAGGAAAAAAAGGGGGCGGGGGATTAAAGTGGAAGATAAAAGAAAATAGAATAAATGAAAAAGTTGACCCAACTGCATAACCAACAATTAATGATCTAGCTAGCTAGGCCAATTAATTAAGATGGCAGTGGAGCTAAAGGTACGTAAAAAGACACTGGACTAAGATTGTAACTATATATTGGCTTGCAACCGAAGAAGACCACTAGTGCATTTGTTTGCAAAGTTAGCATCTAATATGGATTTAATGGAACTTTTCCCGACAGTTAGAAATATTGTAAATACATATCTTGATTTATGGGACATTCTTACTTAGACCTGGTCTAGGAGATTTTCCTAGACCTTGTGGTTGTAAAACACTCCACATCATCATTGTGACAGCACCACATCATCACATTTAATGATGTGGAGTGTTTTTCAACCACAAGGTCTAGGAAAATCTCCTAGACCAGGTCTAAGTAAGAATTTTCCTTGATTTATGACATCTAATTGTTTATTTCAGAAGAATAAAAAAGTTGATCAAAAAAGTTTTGTCAGACTTAATAATAGACTCGTCCCATTCGGATATTTAAAAAATGGGACGGGTCGGGTTTGAGTTACCCGAACCCAACGCCCACCCCTAATGACACTATCAGCATACCTTGCCTGCAATTAGTCCAAAAGAGAAATACAAATCCTATAGGGCGAGAGGTTATTTGGTATACATTAACGTATAAATCGTATAAATGACATATGATGCATCAAATAGATGAAACCTATTTAAAATTAGTATTCACATATCAATATATACAATGCGCTGGGACTAAGATATGTGGTCCACTTCTCCTTGAATTTAAGGGTTAGATGCAATTGTTGTGTATGTTTAAAATAATATTTGTATATAAAATATTATAAATACTTTATAAGACTAAGTACTATAATTAAAAACTATAGTAAACTATTTTCACAGAATAATTATTTATAATTAACTCTAATTATAAATCTTAGTATAATTTATTCTCGCAGAACAAATAAAATTAGAATTTAATAACGACACACTTAGTGAAATAATTCTAGAACGAAAATTATCGACCGAGGCTTGCTAATGCAATGTACTTAAGACAATATTTCTGGGCTGTCAAATGTGCAATAATTCGTCCCAGTAGTCTCCTAAGATACAACAGTCGGATACTTGTTTCTTTGCACAAAGAACAAGTCCTCAGTGAACTTAAAACAATACAGAGAGAGAATATAGAGTTTTTGCTTGTAATTGCTAGAAAACGGGATGAGAGAATTGGCCAGATTATTTCTCTATTTATAGCAACAGAAAGGGTGTTGCTGGAGACATGTTTGTTCGAATTTTATACGGGTCAATTGGATCTGCCACGCGGATCTAATTGCTATGAGTTTAATTATTGGGCTTTTAAGTTTTGGGCCAACACATTACTTAAATTTTCTCCAAAATGATAATATTTTGTTGAAGCCCAAGCCCAAACTCGAACTCGAACATGAGCGGACGAGGACGGCGTGCGTGTGGTGAAACCATGGCCATGTAGGTATTCCCCCCTCATAAAACTTGGTACCCTCAAGGGGTTCAACCGTTAATATTTTATCTCTTCAACTTTCATTCATTTCTATTTCATAGACTTGACTCCAATTGGGTTAATACCTATAAAATCCAACATCAATCACATCCATGTTTTGCATCATATTATACGTGCAGTGAATATACTAAATAATTAGAAGAAGGATTCCAACTATTTAATCTCGACTTCACGACATTTTATTTTAAAAGTAAAGTCTGAATGAAGTTTAGAATAATAGTGCTAACATTCTACATAAGACGCTAATTATTTGCAGAAGTGCATATGCTGTGAATTTTAGGGAAATTACTTTAATATAAAATTTTAGTGTGGCATGAGCCATGATATTAAAACCATAGGAGTACATTAGGATTTTTTTAATTATATTTGCAATGATAATCGTAGTTGTTGAGTGTTGACCCTAAACATATGTTTTGACATTGACAACTTTGGAACATCAATTCTATGAGAATAACAACATCCGCCCAAGTGTCCCTTTCATTTGACCAATTTGGAGGAGAACGCGGCCATAAGTGCGCTCCATCTACGTTCTCCAAATGTAAATACGTGGGTAAATTTTTCTTCACACTTTTATAATTTCAGGCCAGAATTGATACGTAGACCACCACATCAATGATATATGGCCGTCCCCGCAACTTCTATCATATGTATTTTCTGTTCTATGCTTTCAAATGTCTTTTTATCATGTCATACAAAACAAACCAAAAAAGCAAAAAAAAAAGATGTTTTATGAAGATCCAATAATGTAGTCCTTTTTTTTGTATAATTAATAAATAACAATGTTGTGTTCGAGTTCTTTGTTATACTTTCCAGTTTTCTATTGTATTATTGACGAAAGATCATCTAGGTAACGCAAAAAACTTTTGATTATTCCCTCAAAGTTTTTAACTATATGAGATTTGAGTTGACATTTGGGTTAGAGTATGAATTAAGCAAATTTAAAGTATATCTTGTAAGCCATCTAAAAAAGTTATAACAGACAAGTGCTCAATGCCAATAGTAATCTAAAGAATAATTTGTTATTCTCATTCTCATTGTTTGTGTATGACATGAATATCTACCACTACTAATAAAAGCTGTCCAATTTAAGAATGTTGACAAATTAAAAAATGATTATTGGTACACACGTAGATACATATAAACACTTATATAAATAAATAAAATTACATACTATGTAGATACTAACTTATTATTATTATTATTATTATAGATAATATAGGTGAGAGCGAGGATTTTTTTTTTTTTTAATTAGCCCTGACGGTTTGAGACAGTGTCTAGGAGGGTGCAGATTCACTTGGGGTGGAGATTGACAACCCTGGACCATGAAAGTCAACCCTGGACTATGAAAGTCCAGTAGAATGGAGATGACCTAGAATGACATATTTCTAGATAACTTTTTGAACCATAGGTAATATTTTTTTAAATGGCAAAATAAATTATATTACTTTATTAAATATTGCTTGATCATACGAGCGAATTATTACAACAACTTACTTTCTAAGGACCAGAAGGCCAAAAGTACCATTAATTAAGACTGTAACAACATCTAGTAAATGTAAAGAGACTCAAGCTATAAAAAGAGAAAACGGATGTATACATGTATTCACCGAAAATGGAAGCTATTAAAAAGTTAGATGGTCATGCAAATATCTCATCATTGCTTAGCTACTTTTATTATAATCAAATTTGAGTACTGCACACTGGAAAGGGGTAATGTAACTACACTTTTAGTTTCTATGACAAAGATGCATGATTCCCTTTGTCCCTTTGAACCCTCAAAGGACTTATTTAATTAAAACACACAAATTACTCATTTAAATTAATCACGAAAGTAAATCAATGGATTAATTCTATGGTTTTCAATTATTTGACTCTTTTTCATAAGCTAACTCATTTTGATTAAATACTCACACAATAAATTACTACTAATATATTTATATTTTAATTTGACCAAATAAGATTTGGGCCTTTTGTCATGAATTGACCCTTCATAAAATAAACTAGTAGTAGGCCACAACCCCACTTATTATTTGCCTTCCAAAAATAAAATCAAATACAGTGTACTTTCTCTGCAACCTGCAGGCTGCAGTTCGTGCAATTCACATAGATGCACAAAGGGATATCCAATTTAAGTCTCACCGGGTCGGATATGAACCGATTTTCGCGGGGCCCATGATGAACGTGACCCATTTTGCGCGTTCGGATGGCGTCAGCTGGGACGTCCAATGGTCGGGCGCCAACGTGGCAATTGCCAGAAGAGCGCTGACCCATGTTGTGGTCGCCAGCTAAGCTGTGGTCCCTTCAGAATAAATCGGCTTAGCCGAGCCGTCGTTTCAAAGGCTCAAGCAGCTCATCATTTTACTTCTTAGAATCATCCAAAAAAAAGAGTGGTAAAATGTTCTAAGGTTAGGAAAATTATTGGAAAAAGCAGAATCCAGAGACTTAAAAGTGAATAAAATTGGCGAACCATAGCTGATTTTTTCTTCATAAAAACACATTTGAAATTGTTTTTTGAAAATGTTAGAAACACCTTTTTTTTTTCTTCCATCATCGAAATTAACCTTATTTCTTAGTAAAGTTGAAAACAAACTATAACTCTATATTTTTCTTATGTGAGTTTTAAGATATATTGTTAAACTACAGTATGAACACAAGAAATTCACATTTTCCTAATATTAATGCATTGATTATGTTTGACCTTAGAGATTGAATAACACCTAGAAAAAAGTTTATGATTCTTTTGAAGTTCGTTATGTACATATGACCTTAGCAATTTATTTCCCAAGCACGATAAAAATGCAAAAATAATTTCAAAATTCTTGCGAAATAAATAAAAAATTATGACTATAATTTCTTTAACGTCCAAGCCAACGAGGCCGTAACCTATTGTTAAGACACTAAGACTGATGTCTCTTGATTAAGAGGACCTGGTTCAATTCAAACAATGTGAGTTTTCTTCTAGTTTTAATACTAGTTATTGTATTAATTTTTTTTTTTTTTTATAATTTGGTTGTATTTGAATATATTTCTTGATGATATTGATGTAATTCGTACCTTAAAAAATCAACAAGGTCCAAAGTTTGTCATTTTTCAAAGAATTAAAATGAAAAAAATTGTGATCCTAAAAATTATTTATTTGCATATTATAGTTTAAGTTTACAATTTGAAATAAGTTTTCAGTGACAAAACATTAGTTATTTAGTTATGAATGTTAAAATTGTCACTATCTTAAATGACAAATGTTCAAAATTTGTCATTCAAGGGAATTTTCTTTGTCTTTTTCTTTTTTTTTTGGGTTTTCCAAGAGTTTAATCCCTTTCGCGACGGGTTGAACACATTAAATGGTCCTTTAACGTTTTAAAATTTGCAATTTTAGGACACTTTGTTGTGCTTTTGATCTTTTAACGTTTTAGTTTTTGTAGTTTTAAGAACACTAGACTGATGTTACGATCTATTGCTTCCATATTCAAAGGTTCTTCTTAAATTTTTCGTGTGAGCAACACATGACCTAAAAATTATAAGAAAATTTATTTAATCGATGTCCACGATCTAATGATAAAAGTACGGCGATCATATTAATTCAAGGAACAATGGACCAAATTTATAACCAAATGTCCTAAAATTACAAAAATCAAATAGTTAAATGATCAAAACAACTTATTGGACAAAAAAAATTCTCAAATCGTCACCTACTAATAAAACTTAAAAGACTAAAAATGTATTCCTAGGGTTGTCATTTAATATTTGTCACTAATTGTTAATAGTATAATTTATATTACACACTTATCACTTAAAACTATTAGTGGTAATTTTTTAAAATTTGTCACTATTAGAAAACTAAATTTTGTCACTAAATATATGCAGAAAAAGATAGCATTTACTTTATCACAATTACATTGTCATTAAAGCACAGAAATATCTTATAGCGAAGAATTGATATGAAACGAAGAACTCCGTCTATGACATTGTAGAAAGGATAGAATACGCACAAGACGATTCCACATATTGAGGTCGAAATCTCACCATAATTATACAGACAATGAAAATGCCCAAAATGTTCCCATAACCATATCGTATTAGACTTTTATAAATTTATTATGAAGGATAATACCGATAAACAAGTATGAAAAAGAATTGTGAAATTATATGATCATCGGTAACCAATGTTGTTTTATTGAAAGTTTAACTAAACTCAATCTCTTTCTTTTCTTACATTTTTTTTGATAATTTTCTATATATATTCATCTAATTAATCATAAATCAAATAAATACTTATTTCTTTAGCCATAATGTAGATGTGATTCACTGAACCGAATCTTGATTATAATTTTTTGTATTCTATACATAAACATGCATAGTAATAAAGATCAAATATTTGATTTGAGCTCGTCTAATTCAAATTCAATTGAGTCTAATCAGTCATACATATCAAACATGCTTGAATAACAATAATTTTCATTTGATACTTTTTGAACTTCAGTTCAAACTTGATCGATAAGCTTATAAGAGGTAAAACATATTAAAAAAATATGAAACTATTCGAGCGAAAAAGTAATTGGAAAAGATAGACCAGGTCTTAGTAATTTGCAGTAACAAATTTTATATAATATATTAGCAGAGTTATTAATATAAGTAATCTAAAGAAAGAAAAATTCAACCTTGTAACCTAACCCAACATGCTGGCACTAGCTGCCAACAGAAGCCGCTCTTCATTACCAACAAAAAAGAAAGAAAACAAAATAAAAGAAATGCTGTCTCATCTCATTTCTAACGCGTATAAAATTAAAATACAACCGGCTTCCATTATTCTTTTGTTTTTATATTTATTAAATAAATTTCCTGATCTTGATCTTTATGGTGATCAATTTAATTTAGTAATTTGTACTTGAAAGAAATTTCCCATATTTAAACTACACTTTAATTTTGTTACCCAACTCAGTCAGAAATCAATAAATAAAGCTTCCTGAACGTGCCAGTTGAACTAAACAAACACCATTCCCACTTGCTAAAACATCTCTCTCTACTTCTCTCTAATAACTCTTCTTATTTACTGTTTATAATCATTGTTAGTAGCCGGTGAGATACGCCGCCGCAATGTGGAAGCTCCGATCAGCTTTTAGCTTATTTGCGGTTGTACTGCTCTGCTCCACGGTGGCGTTAGTTGATGCTCAAGGATCTAGGGGCAGAAGTAGATGGCAAACACTTAACGGTAAAAGATCTATCTTCCTCTTCATTTTTTTTACCTAAATGGAAAAGGAAATGATTAATCTAATTTAGTAATTTTTTTTAGAACTCTGATTTAGTAAATTGAGGATATTGTAATTTGACTACAAGTAAATTTGCTTGTTTTTACCAGTCGTGGACTTTAAAACTAGTTCTTTGGTCCAATTTTTTTTTTTTTTTTGTTAGATGAAAATTTGCAAAAAGGAAAAGGACAAATGAAGTTTATATATATATATGTCATTTAAGAGAAGATTTGAGAAAAAATTGGGACGTAAAAGAAAATAGAGTTGAGAATTATTTTTATTTTTTGAGTGTCTGCGTGCATATGGTGGGGGCAGAGTTGTTTGGAGGAGATTATTAATTACATAAAAAGTAGTAATTTTTTTAGCCCAAGTCTGCATTTGCTACACTAACTCTATATGTAGTTTTTTAAAAAATCTATTTTTTGATCAATTTCTTAAAATGTTTTTTTTTCTTCCAAAGAGATAATTATAACCTCGAAGCAAAATTGATCTTCAATTGTTTCAAATGCAAAATGGTTTTCTATACTTATCATCTTTTCAATTTTGTTTCAAGATCTCCATGAGAGAAGGAATTAAGCACATAAATTTTGTTGATAGAAATAACAAATCAATAAGTATAATAAAGTACTAGTGCTCATCTCATTTGGTTTATTTGTGCAGGAAGTGCACCTTTGGTCATAGCAAGAGGGGGATTTTCAGGAATATTTCCGGACTCCAGTTCGGCCGCATATCAAGTAGCAGTGCAAACTGGTGCGGCTAACCTGCACTTGTGGTGCAACGTTCAACTTACAAGTGATGGAGCCGGAATATGCTTTCCAGATATCCGCCTAGAAAATGGTTCTGTCATTGATATTTTGTACCCCAACAGAAGGAACACCTACACCGTAAATGGAGTCTCAATGAGAGGATGGTTTCCCTTCGATTTCACCCTTGATGAGCTGACACCTGTCACTCGTAAGCTCTGTTCATCACTATCTATCTCCATTACATAGTCTATTTCTTCATTTTATTGAAGTTGTGTACTTTGGACAGTGAAACAAAGGATTTTTTCGAGGGCACCCTACTTTGATGCTACTTCATCGCAAATTCTTACTGTAGATGAAGTGGTTAACCTAGCACAACCAACTGGATTATGGTTAAATATTCCGGTATATGAATTAAACTTTGCTTTAAAAAGTTGAGCTATTATTTGGCTTAGTCCTAACTTTCAGCTTTGTTTTTATTGAAATATTTTCAGTATGATGCATTTTACAGTCAACATAATCTGAGTATGAGAAGCTTTGTCATCGCCGCATCTAGACGTGTGATTGTAAATTACATTTCGTCACCAGAGGTTGGATTCTTGAACAGTCTCGTATCGAGGTTCGGAACAGGAGTAACAAAGCTCGTGTTTCAATTTCTTAGACCTGATGATGTGGAGCCTACGACCAACCAAACATATGGCTCACTTTTAAGTAATCTTACGCGAATCAGATCTTTTGCCCGTGGAATTATTGTTCCCAAATATTACATTTGGCCTGTAGACAGCAACATATATTTACAAAACTACACCTCTCTTGTACTTGACGCTCACCGCGCGGGTCTAGAAGTTTTTGCATCCGATTTCGCCAACGATGGAACTATACCATATGATTTCGGGTATGATCCCGTAGCCGAGTACCTGTCCTATGTTGACAACGGCATTTTTTCTGTTGATGGCGTGCTCTCTGACTTCCCACTAACTCCATCTGAAACCATAGGTAAATAACTGTCTTCTACAGTTTTTCTATGAGTGAAATGCGACATCACCCCCCTATGCTTTGCATAAATAGCGAAAAAACCCCGGGGTTGTTTTTATTGCCAACCCAGTTCTAATTTCTATTAGAAAAAAAAAAACCCTGGCAAGCCAAAATGACAATTATACCCCAATCAAAAGATGCAAAAACACCCCTTGGAAATAATCCCCTTTTTCACTTAAAAAATTGACAATAACCTCCCTATGATTTAAAATTGACAATAACCTCCCTATGATTTATGAAGGAATTTCTAATGGAGTGTTTTGCTAATAAAAAAAGAACACAGTTTTTTTTGCTAATAAGAATAACACATGGGTTTTTTGCCAATTAGATAAAGCACAAGGGACATTTTTGCATTTAGCTCGTTTTAGTGAAAGAGAATGTCAGGCTCTTGAAAATAATTTGTTCAATGCGTCTAATATTTTTGGCTCTTGCAGATTGCTTCTCGCACATGGGCAGAAACGAGACAGTGCAAGGTGTGTTCTTACAAACTTGGATAATATATTTGTCTTTAGTTTCACTTGTATTCTGTAAGCCATGCTCAATACAATATTGCAAAATTTATTAACATGATTCTTTGTTCTGCTTGATTCAGCCAATCTTTTGGTTATCTCAAACGAGGGAGCAAGTGGACTATATCCTGGTTGTACTGACATTGCATACGAGAAAGCTGTATCAGACGGTGTGGATGTACTCGATTGCCCTGTCCAAATGACAAGTGATGGAATACCTTTTTGCTTGGGGTCTATAAACCTCAGAGATAGAACAAATGCTGCTCAGTCAATCTTTAGCAATCTGACCACAAATAACCCAGACCTTAACATAACGGACGGAATTTTCGCCTATAGTCTCACATGGAGCCAAATTCAGAGCTTGAGGCGTAAGTCAAAATTCAAACCATAACCATGTCCAATCTTCAAATAAAATTTGCCGTATGAGTTATTTTGGTTTCATTGCAGCTGCTACTTACAACCCATATTCAAATTATACGATGTATCGAAATCCAAGAGCCAGAAATGATGGGAACTTAATGCAGTTATCTGATTTTCTTGAACTTGCTAATAATGCATCTTCTGTCTCTGGAGTCTTAATCAGTATAGAGGTGAGTCTATCTGTTCGTGATGGATCTTTAATTTACCACAATATCACAGAACATGTATTTGCACTAACAAAATGCACAATATTATCTGATATATGAACTTGGAAGAATATTGACCAGCTTTTGAATGTAGAATGATCAATGATACTGGAAATATCTTAAGAATTATTAAATTCCAAATACAAGGAATTTGACGCCTCCAAGATTTAAAAATATCAAACCACGGGAATTATTTGTTGATTTTCTTGCTCATGTATTGCAGAATGCTGCATACCTAGCCGCAAATCAAGGATTAGGTGTCACTGATGCAGTTCTTGAAGCTTTAGCTGACGCTGGTTACAACAATCAGACGGCTAAGAGAATCATGATTACATCTAGTGATAGCGCAGTACTTTCAAGGTTTAATAGCAGCAGCGATTATGAGCTCGTTTACGTACTTGGCGAGGATGTCAGGGACATCATGAACTCAACAATTTTGGAGATGAAAAATTTCGCTAACTCAGTGGCTATCTCAAAAGAATCTGTCTTTCCTACTCACAGTTTGTTCGTCACTGGTGAAACAAAGGTGGTTCCAAAGCTTCAGGCCTTTAATCTCACAGTTTATGTTCAATACTTCCGAAATGAATTTGTGTCTCAACCGTGGGACTTCTTCTCTGATGCGTACTTCGAGATTAACATGCACGCAACTTACATGGGAATTAATGGAGTCATGACTGACTACCCTGCAACAGCAGCTAAATACAAAAGTAAGTTCACCGTAAATGCTTATATTTCTTTCGAGTTAATGGCAATTTACCCCATGTGATATGCATAATCTTCAATTTACCCCCCCCCCCCCTCTTCTTGAATAATAGCACTTTGCCCATCTATAATCTTATAAAAGCTTCACATGGCATCCCTGGCATTTTTAAACTTAAAAAAGAAATACGAATTGACAAAATTACCCCTCTTATATACTATACTTTGACCACGGCAATTTATAAATGTGGCATTTTACCTTTGTGTGTGACACTTTACCCTCTAGTGTTATGATAAATGTGACATTTTACCCCCAATATTATAATAAATGTGGCACTTTACCCTCTTAGGGTACTTTTGTCTTATTACACAACACTTCCATGCCCACTCTTAGTTTCGGGCGAGTGTGTTACTCTCCGTTGGAAGAGGGTAAATTGCTTCTTTAAATTTTTTAGAGGGGGTTAAACTGCTTAATTTAAAATCACAATTCACAATGGTGTAAATTGAACATTATGAATATCATAGGGGGGTAAATTGACATTAACCCTATTTCTTTCTATTTTTCTCTATCATTATGAATAGCTGCTCTTGTGAGTTTGTGGATCCTAATACTGTCTCTGAATACTTGATGCTACCAATATCTCATGTTGTGATTGATTTACAGGGAGCCCATGTTTAGGGTACAGAGAATCACCTGTATACATGACCCCAGTTCAGCCTGGAGGTCTTCTTCAACTTATGGCGAATACGAGTATGCCCCCAGCCGAGGCTCCATATGCCGTTTTCAGTGATAATGACGTGGCGAGTCCTCCTTTACCCCCAGTCACGGTGAGGCCCCCACCCCCGAGCACTGGTGGTAATGGCACAACAGCACCAGGTCCAAGTGGACGAAATGGACAGCCTACACTTGTTGCAAGTTCGATTCTCAGTAGCATTCTTCTTCTTCTTACGGCTCTTGTTCTAGGCTAATGTTGAATACAAATCTTTTTGCGGACCATTTTGTATTGTTTATATTCTTGTGATTGACCTCATCGGATATCTAGAGTCGAGCTTCTTACACGGGTGATTCGGATTATGATGCATTTGAGAACTTGAGGGATTGTTGTATTGTTGATCATTGTAGATATTTTGATTCTTTCCACTGTATTTAATTTTATGGGGATATTTGCAGACTGAGGAAAAGGGGATGGTTAATACTAGAGTTTGGATGTAATTTATTCTTTATATGATGGTCTATCTTTTGCATCATGTAAATTTTGATTAAATAAATTATTTGTTATGTATGAAACATTGATTTGATACTAGAATGATTATTTTAGTCGTGAATTTTTCTTGTTCCAAATTATTTCTCTTTAAGATTTCACTGCAATATTATACTTATTTTTCACTTTTTTCCTAATTTATTAATCTTAATTTGATCAACTCATTAGGGGTATGTGGATGGGTTTTGGTTCGGTCTCATGGGTTTCACGAGATAGAGTCAAAATCCTTTTAAATGAGTTTTCGTCATACCTATAAAATCATCAAAAAACTATTCAGAAACTACACTTAAACTCTTCAAATCTATAAAACATTAATTTGACACCCACCATTTACTTTTTCTCCCGAATCTCACTAAAAAAAGACATTTATTTGACACATACCATCTACTTTTTCCTCTAACCAAAATATTCAAACTCAATCCAAGTGGAGTTTTTAACTTATTCAAACCACAAAGCCTAAATTTATTCAAATGAGGTCTCAAATATTTCAGCGAAATCACCCAAATTATTTCTTTTCAATAGAGACCCGCAAAACCGAGTCAAAACCCATCCAAATAGAAATATCTCTCTCTTTTATCATTACTAACCAATTGAAGGATAGAGAATAAGAAAGCATTAGTTGAATGGGAGAGAATAAGAGCTTTTGGAGAGAGAAGAATAGTTAGACATAATTGTTGCATTTTTCTTAAAATTTATATTAATTATTAGATTCCTTAACATATTTGAATAAACATAAAATAATAAAAAAGAACGGAGGGAGTAATTCGATATTTTCATATTTTGAAAACATGATAAATAAGCATAGGTTCTTGGAAAATTCTTATCCACATCAAGTTTGACCAAACCCAAAGTAAGTATATGGTAAGTGTAATATATTTGCTTTGAGAATGGATGTAGCTTCAAGGAGAGTGACCAATCACAAAATAAGTGCAATACACTTACTTGATGATTGGATGTGATTGGTCAACCCAGGCTTGGACAAGAATTTTCTTAGGTTCTTAATGAATTCGCTTTAGTTTCAATTGACGGTACTATTAAGGTATTTTGGCACTTTGTACCCTCAAATTATATAAGGTTTTGGCACTTTGCACCCTGGAAATACAATTTAGTTGGCACTTTGCACCCTAATATGTGTTTTGAAGAAAAAATCATTGATTGAAGGGTATAATAGTTATTTTTCAATATTTTTGGCACTTTGCACCCTAAAAGTATAGATTTGACACTTTGCACTCTGAAATATAGAATATTGGCACTTTCAACCCAAAAAATATAATTTTTAGCATTTTCAACCCCGACTTAATATGATAATCTTAATAATGTAAATAACATGCAATAATAATATGTTAGATATGTAAAAGTGCATTTTAGATATAAAGTATATAATCTAGAGGATACTTGAAAATAAAATGAAGACAATGTTTTTTTTCTAATCTAAATTTTACTGAGAGAAAATATTAAAATAAGTTATTATATAGTATAATAAAATTAGAATAATAAGTTAATGATCGTTGTGTAAATAAATGACCATTTTATCTCTACATGGTCGACATTCATGAGTTTTTTTTTTAAAAATACATTAGGGTGCAAAATGGCAAACAAAGTATATTTTCAGGATGCAGAGTGCCAAAAAATTAAATCAGGGTGAAAAATACTAATATTTTATAATTTTAGGGTGCCAAATGGCAACATTCGATATTTTAAGGGTGCAAAATCTATATTGCCAAGGTGCAAAATGAAAAAAAGAATTCAAAATAACTATTATACCTTTCTATCAATAAATCTTCTCACTTAAACACACATTAGGGTGCAAAGTGCCAAATAAATTATATTTTCAGAGTACAAAGTGCCAAAACTTTAAGTCGGGGTGTAAAGTGCAAAACTCTATAATTTTAAGGTATAAAATGCCAAAAACCCTACTATTCACTCCTAATTAAAATGTCACTCTCTCTGTTCCATTTTAATTATCGCTTAATTTTTTTTTCCGTTTCAAATTAATATATAGTTGCTTTATAATTTCAATACAACATTAATTACATAATCTTATAATTTTAACCTTATTTACTTCTTGTTTCTTTCTCTCTCTTCTATCTTAATCAATTGAATGAGATAGAATAAGAAATTATAAATTGAAGGAGAAAGAATAAGAAGAGAATAGAGAGAAGAGGAGTATTTTAGGTATAATTCTAACTTATTCCTAAAATTTAGGTTAATTAATTTTTTTAATAAAAAAGATGCATATTAAAATAATGCCTAAATAATGCATAATTTAGACTAACTATGCAAAAACCTAAACGACAGTTATGATGAAATAGAGAGAGTACATCGTTGAACAAAATTGTCCAATCAAAGGAAGATATAGATCAAGACGACAATTCAACTGGCTGTAAAATTAGATTAGCCCTAGCTTTAGTTTATTAAAATTTACCACATTTTTTTTTTAAAATTTTATAGAAGTCTTTAATATTTAACAATATGTTTCTAATCTCAAAGTTATCTATTTAATATTTATCATTTAATTTTGTTTTTCCAAACTTCAACACTCAAATTTAAATTAAATCTCAACTTTTTAAAACCTTAATAATTCATCAAGATAGACACTAATTTTTCCCAACATTTAATTCAATTTGTGTTTCAAAGATTTCTTAAAAATCACCAAATTAAAACAATATTACAAAATTAAAACTCACTAAATCATGTCAAAATTGAATCATATACACGAATAATGTTTCTTCAACGTTTAGTAAAGTTGATATAATTGATTTTCTTAGAGAGATTAAACTACAGCACTTAAAACGAATTATTAATACAAAAGGGATTTTATAACATATTTATCAAACTAATTGGGAACTAACCAGTAAAAGTTTGAGTCGATACCCTTTCGTCATGCTTAATTTATGATGGCGTCATGCAGAAAGTCCACACTCGAATTTGTTTCCTAGCTAATTACACGATACATACACCTTAATTAAGTAATCTAATAATACCGGCAATTGAAATGTCGTCTTGATATTTATACCTTTCTTTGATTGGACAATTCTATTTAACGATGTAACGTTTTAATTAGGTTGTTAAACAGAAAAGGATTTTACTATTTTAAAGAGCACTTTTTACATGTTATTAACCATTTCAAGAGAATTATAACAATTATAAAAGAAAAAGTGTCGTCTAATTTAAGTTATGTGTGTGATTTTAAACTACATATTTTAATTAAAATCAGAGTAAGGGACGTTAAATTATTTAATGAAACTAAAAATGAAAAGTTAGAAAAACATGTTCGAGCTCATCTTGATTGAACACGGTCCAAAGAACAAATATATTTACACATTTTCTGATAATTATTATTTTTCTACTAATATTCGCGTTCTTAATTCAATCAGATAGTGAATGTATTATTATAATACACTAATTTCTTCAATAATTTAGATTTGATCAATCTGTCTTTGGACTAAATTTTGCATTCCTCGTTTTTCTTATTTTTATCCAGTCATATGTGAAGAATTAAACATGAGTAAATAAATCATTAAAACTGGAAAATGGCTGGACCTTCAAAATGACGTAAACCAAAGAAAATTAGGGTGTGAAATAAATAGACATCTCCACAGAAAAGCATTTAAATCAATTCCCTTTGGATCAGTTTGTTCCTCAAATTTCTTGTGCATTTAAGAATTCCATTCTTGGACAACTTCATCAACATGAAATCATGTCCATGTCATCCGAATATAGGTGGTGGCTAAAGAAACACCATAAGGATATATATATATATATATATAGTGCTAACATTTAATGGTCCATTCAAGTTTTATTTGTGATTATTCTTTTAAGTTTTCTAGTCTTCTAGAACAAATGCCACATAACAAATTCTCACATATATCTATAAAGTTAAAATTAGATGACTTGATGTAAATTACTACTGTTTGAAAGTTAGATTAATACGAATTTAAACTATAGTGGGTGAACTTCTACCTACTGGTTAATCTCAAAATTAAGATGGGATTTCGGGTCTAAAATCTTTCTTAATAATGAATAAAAGCATAAACCCAGATAAGATGGGGTGAACTCGACTTTTTGAATTTCAATATTATTATCTGGTGTCAAGTCTATCCTATGATGCATGCGGCCTGATAACTATAATGTTCAACTGTCATATCTCATATTGATGTCATTGAAATGGCAATGTAATCGTCGTTTATTTTCAAATTGGACCTCTTTAGTCACATTAATTTCACTGTGTAGCCAATAACTTTGGCTATGTTGTCGGAGTTGCGATTCACGGCGCACACCGTCTTCAATCGATAAAATTGACTATTTTAACCCTCAAAATGCTATTTTAGTTTTGTTTGATAAATTTTCAATTATTAATTAGGAATTTATTTTAATGACATATTTTAAGTTTTGACCTTATTTTGTGAAATTATATTTTTACACCTTGTGGTTATACATTTGGACTTGTGAGCTACTATCAATCAGTTTTGATCTCTCTAAGATTTTCATTCCCATGCTTTCATCTGCTGTATTAATTCATAATTCGTTTATCCTAAGAAAAAAGAAAATTACAACAATACACATAATAATAATAATCCATAAAAGGAAAAGAAAATGTACTTACTACTTAGTATTGGGACCACCAGAAATCATGATGACATCAGGAGAGCATCATGCTTATGCAAATTAAAATGTAAAAGAAAGTCCTTTCCTAGATCTCAAGGAACTGCCCTAGTAAATTGGGTCCCACTGCAATTGACAGTTGACTAAATTTGTTTCCTCTCCTCTTCCCCACGGCCACTATATAAACACACGCATCAAACAAACAGAATTCAATCATCAATTATTCAAAAACACAAAAAAGTATAAAACAAATATGTCAAATGTTGTAACAGACCCTCGTCCTATAGTCAAAAAATTTCTAGCCAGACCTCAACATGAAGGAATTGGTGCTGTTGTTAGAAGAAGCATTGGAAGGTTAATTAATAACTAGTTCTTTATGTATTTTTAATCTGGATTAATATATTCTCCAGTTTATTACATCATTTATTTATTTGTGCTATTAAAAATATTGGAATTTTGTTGTTCTGTTCCAATCCAGGTTTGAGCTGAAATATTTTGATCCTTTTCTTGTTCTGGATGAATTCTCAGGTGGGTTGTCTGTGTTTCCTTTTTCTTGAATTTCCACTTCAAGTTCAAGATTGAATTTTGAATTTTGAATTTTGATGAATCATCTTTCCTTTCGAAATTGCAGTTTCTGCTCCTGCTGGATTTCCTGACCATCCACATAGAGGTTAATTTGAATTTATTAAAAAATTACAAACGAGATATTGACATTTTGTACCCCAAAAAATCATCATTTTGCCATTTGCATCATGTAATTGAAACTTTCGCACATTACATCCTAAAATTGCATTATATTTATATCCTTTGGACAAATGCACCCAATTGGGGTGCAAAAAATATTTATGTTTATGGGGTGCAAAATGCCATAAACTCAATTACAAATTTGGTAGGTTTTTTATTTTTTTTTTGACATCTGGTTTCATAATCTTGCAGGATTTGAGACAGTCACCTATATGTTGCAGGTTCTGTACAGACTAACCAAATGAATTATTTATGACATAAACAACATTGAAAGGGAAAAGTGAAATTAAGAAATGTTTTTTATTTTTATTTTTATTTTTATATAGGGAGCAGTGACACATGAAGATTTTGAAGGACACAAAGGCACCATAGAAGCAGGGGATTTGCAATGGATGACTGCAGGAAAGGGAATAGTCCACTCAGAAATGCCTGCAGAAACACAAGGAACCCAAAAAGGCCTACAGTTGTGGATTAACCTACCAGCCAAATATAAAATGTAAGTGCGACTTCAATTTTTCATGATTTGAAGGAATAGTGACGAATGTACCCTTATACGTTATTCTTTATTTCTTTGGAATAAATTGATTTACCAGACTATTCACTTAAAAAAAAAAAATGACAATAACCCCTCCCATGGTCAATTCTTAATTTTCAAATGGGTGTAGTGAGCTAATAAAATGATAAAATTAGTCCTGAGGTTTTTCTGATAATTAAAAACTTTACAGGGGAGGTTTTTGCATTTCAGTTTATATATAAATATGTGTCCTTTTAAATTGAAAGAGACATTCTTTAAATTTAAAATGGCCAGTGTGTAAAAGTTCAGATTCTTCTTTACACTTTCAGAAAGTATATCCAAAGTCTGACCTTTTTGCTAGTGGAATTTGAGGAATAAAACTCAAAAGTCATCCAATCATTTTTTAAAATTACTTTTTTGGGTTTATTTTGAAACCACAGGGTTGAGCCAAGGTATCAAGAAATGAAGAGTAAAGACATAGCAGAAGCATCAAAAGATGGGGTAAAAGTGAGAATCATAGCAGGAGAGGCATTGGGAATTAAGTCGCAAATATATACAAGGACACCAACGATGTATTTGGATTTCAATCTAAAGCCCGGGGCAAATATTCGACAACCTATACCCGAATCATGGAATGCATTTGTGTACATTTTGGAGGGAGAGGGTATTTTCGGAAATTCAAGATCTTCGCCCGTATCCGCCCATCACATTGTTCTTCTTGGCTCGGGTGATGGCTTGGAAGCAAAGAACAAGTCTTCTAAATTACTTAGATTTATTTTGATTGGAGGTGAGCCATTGGGTGAGCCTGTTGTGCAGTATGGACCCTTTGTGATGAATAGTCAAGAAGAAATTGATCAAACTATTGAAGATTATGAGAATTGTAGTAATGGATTTGAGAAAGCAAAGTACTGGAAATCTTAATTAATTAATATCCATCATTGTTTTTGGTTGCTAATTAGTGTTTTTTTTACTTTATATATTTAATTAAATTCAAATCAAGATATCATTATGTAGTAGATCTATGGATTATTAATTAATGATGAAAATCATATCATTCTGTAGAGTTGTTATTTTCTTCTTCACAAAATTGTGCATTTGACTCCCGCATTGAATGAATTTGTCACGTTTAGGGAAGAGAATATTGAAGATGATGCAACTAATAAAATTCGTATAATTTCTCGCTAAGTACACAATATTAATATTGCACAATCTACTGGTCTTTATAGGTAATTACGTAGCCAAAAAAGACCTACTACATAGATGTTAAATGAAAGGTCACGTGATCCTCAATAGTCACATGATGACCAACGAGGATAAGTAAATCATGCATAATTTTGTAGTAGTTCTTAATAAACTAGTTGGTTTCATGAAAGTGATACCAATATTTCTCGCAATGTGCTATAATTTTTACCAATTATTATTGTTGTTTTTATAATTATTATTAGTAGTATTTTATAGTATATCTATACCACAAAAGTGATTAAAATATAATTTGAAGGTCCACAATTGTATATAACTTTTGTGCAGTGTGTCAAAATTTAATAAACTATACATAATACACCACATATGATCATAGTAGAGGTTTAAAGGAGGGGGAGAAATTATGTGACTTCTTTCAAAGAATTCAAATGTTGTTTCAGTAATTATTGAAACTTCAAAGAATAATTATATAATTTCACATAACTTTAAGGGATGAAAGTAATTATTCTTAATGTTAATTAAATAGAGTATATAATATACTTACGAGTTACGATACATCAAAATTTATAATTGATTTGATTAATGTATATTTTATAGTAAATAATAATGTATATATATATGTGTGTGAGAGAGAGAGAGTGAAAGAGAGATTGAGGGAGTACTTGTTTGCCCTTTATCCAATTTATTAAAAAAAATCCATATTTCTAATACATTAAATGAAAAATACCCTTAAAAAATGTACTACTGCACTTGGTAAAAGTTATTCCATACTTTCTGTGTTTATTGGACAAAGTGTTTGGGCTTCGTCCAATGAATTTAGTTGTCCATTTAGATATCCTATATTCCTATTAATTTTTTAGTATACCATAGAGTATTGCCTCAAACCGAGTCCTCTCAGCCTGTTCTGGAGAAAATTTTCTGATTTTTTATCCTAAAGAACACCGCAAGAGCTGAACCAACAACAGGCCAAGTGCTCATGATTGCAATGTACGCGAGCAGCCACAATGTTTTCCGATTCTGACGCGAAAGCTCATTTACACGTTTCTCGACAGGACCAACTCTGTCGACCAGATCTTGTTCGGAGACCAGATTAAGCTCCATTTTTGCACTTTGTTCTTGTTGGACACTTTTATTTAATTCTTCTTCAGTTTTGTTTTGATCTGTATTTTCTTGATGTTGAACTACTGCTTCAGCTACTTCACTGCTTACTGCAGTGACCAGGCCATCTTTCGAAACATGTTCGTACGGAGCCTGATCGATCGATGATTCTAAGGGATTAGTGACGGAAGACACTGGTACTTGAACCTGACAATAAAGAACCCATATAGTTAATTAGCATAAGAAAATGCTGGTAATTAAGACATAGGCTGTATGAATTACGAAATGTTTGTTCACCTCTTTTTTCCGGTTACTATGTAGGCTACATTCCAGAGCTCTGAAAAATTCGTCAACAGCCCTTACCCACCTAGTTCGTCATAAAATGAATAGTTGATTGACATTAAGTGACAGCACTAAAAATCAGTTAAACAGTACTCCCTCCATTTTCTTTTATTTGTCGCTTTGGTGAAAAAAAATTATTTACTGTGTCGTTTTAGGATTTCACCAATTTTAGCATTCTTACTAATACTTGTCATTAATGCTAAATAATGCCAAGATTATTTGATTGAAATGGTATTTTGGAATTTTTGCTTAAAAAGATGGCTATTTATGACATTTCGTAATTCGTGTGCAATCCTCCAAAACGACAAATAAAAAAAAAACGGAGGGAGTGCATTTCTAAGTATATTCTGAAATGGAGTATGATTTACCAGACACTATTTGCAGTTATCCCTTCAAAAAAGGGCAAGTGCCCTCCATGCTGTGTGGTAGCCAAGACGACATTGTTATTTAACCTGAAATTGATTGATAGATTGACCAAATGCATTTAGAAATGTGAAAAAACAGAAAACAAAAACATATACTAGTACAAAGTCCATCACTTCAATAAAACCACCTTTCCAATATTCATATTCCAAAAAACATAAGTTTATAATCGTGGACTGGCGCTAACGTCTCTTTTGCAACCTTAACTATCTATGAAAATGCAACTTCTTAAGGCTTCTTTGTAAATATAGATAATCAGGATGCATACCTGCACTCATCCCATGGAATTGCTTCACTTGAACATATTGGATCGTCTAAAGAACTAACACAAAGAAGGGGTACCATTACACTTCCTACAAAATTAGCACTGCTACAGCGCCTGTAATATGTATCCACAGTCTGGGAAAAGTGAAGAGGTTTAGATTTAGTCACTGCACATCACCAAAAGAAGGTAGACCGAGATTCAATACCTCAAAATTGCCAAGAATGCGAGTTGCACAATCATCAAACTCCCGAATCCAACGTGACTGAAAAATAAAATAAATGTTACCATTATCAACAATGTCAAAGTAAAAAAACTTTAATGCATTAGTCAGCAGCTGTATAATTGGGAAGTTTCGGAATAAGTAAATTATGTACACGCAAAAGCATTGAAGTCTAGCATGACGTAGACTTGTGCATGAATCTATAGTTTTAAAGTTTCAGTCAACATAAAAGTAATATTTGGTCCCAGGAGACTACTATAGAGCATAGATTACCTTCATACTTTTGCCAAAATGGAGAGAGCAGTATTACCTTTTTGACACCTTCCCAGTTTGAAAGACGAGAAAGGACAGCCTCGTGCCTAAAAATGAAATTTCATATACAAATTTGCTTGCTGATTAATGAACAAGATGCAGGGGAACGGGACAAGTTACACAGGGCAACATTCAAGGACAAAAGTGACATGATGTTCTTAGTTTCAAGAAGGCGAAGTAGACGTACATATATGCATAATTTTTTAAGCCAATGGTCATAGCTTTGTTGTAAAACCGCTGAACAAGTCTACGAGCCATAAATCTGTCGCATATCTGGAAAAAATAGGAAAATAATCCAACTGAGAATGGCTAAATAGTGTATTTAGGCAGTCGATGAAGAACACTCAACCTCTCACTCCCACCAAGTTGAAAAAATGAATATAGAGAAGGAAAAGGAGTCAGTGCCACTTTCATTTCTTCCTTACCAACTCCAGCAGTAATCTTTTCAGCTATAAATATTAAACACAAATAGATATGCTACTCGAAGAACTTGATGTAAATCGCATCAGTAGGTTCTAAACAAAGACGATCAAACAAGAGGAAACAATTTAAAAATATGGGGAATAAATCATCACTTTGAATTGTTAAAATTTAACATGAAAGATCTATGCTGATTAAAAATTTCATAGATACAAGTTAAGAAGTGGTAAGAGGAAAAACTATTCAAAACCACTAACCAAAAGGTCCCAAGTAGAACAGATTGCTGCTGCACCAACTATTGGAACATTAATCCCATCCTCGCCAAGATATTTAACCTGAAATTTTGACCATTCGGAAAAAGGAAAATTATGAGCTTGCATAACCCTAAGACTTCATTCGTTCACCATGCTCACTAAAAATTCATTAAAAAAAGTGTTTCAGAAAAAAATTAAATTGGTTATGTCAGTCATTGTTATGTATTACGAGAAAGTTTAGTGTCCACAACTCATCCTTAAATGGATTTCTGGTAACTTCATTAAAACTGAGTGCACCAGAATGTGCAATTTTCACCAAAGATAGCTGAGAAATTCGTTACCAGAATATTAGCACCCATGCTAGTTCCAACAACAAATAGAGGAGCATCAGGGTATTGGCAGTGGAGATGGTCAATCACTTTCCGTGCGTCCTCTGTCCATCCAGCACTGTAGAAGCAATCAGACTGTTCGCATGTAATCCACAGTAGTTTCATCATTACACGTAAAACTCATTAATAAATAGGACAGAATTATATTGTTCTTGTAAAAATGCATTTTCAAAATGATTACAATATCCAAGAACAAATTAAAAAAACAGAGGTCCTACTCACAGTTATTGCTACACCCCCAAGCCCTCGATGATTGCTTACAACAACATTCCAACCAGACTTAGCCATCTTGAAAGCCAAATGTTTGATATACTGAGTAAAAAGTAAAGCGGGTCAGCAAGGAACAAAGGAAATTTAATAATTTTGGAGTATTCGAAGCTGAGAGTTAGCTAAATTTTCTTTTATAACAGATTGTGTTAATGATAAGATTTCATCAGCTAATTATATGCATACTGTCTAACATGGAATAACAGCTCAGAACTTTGACTGGAGTTCATAATACCACAACAGTAAGAAATATGTAGCAAAAATGGTTGCATTAGGCAAAGAAGAGGCATATAACGGATTTCAAAGAAAATAGGTCACTAGTTTCTATGTTAGAATTATGAAGACACAATATCTTCATGATCAAATAGACCTATGAACACCAAAGTCACTCTTACAGTAAACTTTACGTCTCACAGTTAAGGAATCACAAAATCATCACAAAAGTTCTGACTATACAAACTGGAGAAATTACCATATTGAGATCCTTAGTCACATGCCTATATTAGTTAATGAGATATTAGTAAATCCCTGTCATTAGAACCGTTAACAGGAGACAATCTAGACTTTTTCTATCTAATGATTATCTCGTTAAAAAACCTCGCAAGAAATATACAAGACTAAGTAATTATCCAAAACAGCTGCTAAATTTCAGCATTAAATTATGATCGACCATAACTCATAATGTAAGAAACAGTTAATTCCTTACAGAAGAATCAGAAGCACTTGTTAAGCCAGGAATAATGAGTAAGATAGAATTTTTATCGGCATGCTGCACTGCATCGTTCACTTGAATGGCCGGTTTCTTAACTTAAAGGAAAAAGGTCAAAATTAGCTACAAAATGCTCACAGGAATATAAGTACCAAGGAAATATGCAAATGTAGAGACCTGCAAAAGCTTAAACTTCTAGCTAGAATTTTACATCAGTGATCAAGTTAATGTAACTCAATCTTGAAGTATAGATTGCCATGTACAATATCAATAGGAAAAATAAAAAAACAAGGAAGTTAATCATAAATTTTCCAAAGATCAGCTTTAGATGAAATTTGGCCATTCTCTTCAACTTCAAAGAAATAGCTAATTGCAGGATTCAAAGTACGGGTAAAGAGTGTTACCATCAGCATTGATGACCCAATCCAAAGCTAATGTTCCGCCATCAGAAGTCGTGAAAATCTGTCTGGAAATCGGGTTGTGTTAGTTCTGTTTCGTTCAACACAAGAAAGGGATCATAGCTAATAGCTTGATCCAACACAACATCTCAAGTTAAATTAACTGAAAAAAGTGAAAAGTGTAACTACATACTTAAATCAAACTTCACCTTCTATATTTGACAACAGGCGAATTTCCCAAAAAATGTACAAATACAGTCTGAAGATGCGGACTACATAACCACGGAGTTGATAAGTACCTATTCTCAATACCCAAACAATAAAATAAAAACACAATCAACACCACTAGCTTCAATTTCAATACAAAAACATCATAAGACGTATAACTCGATTCAGTGCGAAATTATGATCCGCAAACCTTCCATGAAGAATTTTACACTTGGAAACGACATCGCGGTAGAGTTGAGATGAAGGATTGAAAGTCAACGTCACTGGTTGACCTCTAAATCCGGTAAATAAGTCTTGAAATAAATGCATCTCAAGAAAATTATACATAAATACAATAAAGGTTAACAGTAATCCGAACATATAGTGTGAAATCGGAACCGATATTGCCGCCATGAGTAACAGCTCCGACGTCGATTCAACTGTATGTGACTCTATCAAATTAACATGATCCATTATCAACTTAAAATTATAAATCTTTGAAAGAAGCAGAAATTACAGTTCTCAGACTCTTTGGTTTAGTGTGGTATTGTGAATATTTTCAATATTGATACAGTTCAAAAATTGAAACTTTTCAATTTTCAGTTTTTATGGGTGTAATCGAGTATTTAATGACAAGTTGTTAGAAGCTTTGAATTTTATGGAGATTATTTTGTCTTTAACCTTGGTTTCATCGTTAAATTAGTAAAGCTCAAACAAACTCTTAAGCTTGATATTTGACATGGTCACTTATTTGATTTATATGACTAACAATTAAAAAGAACTTGAGTCCAATATTTAGTAATTTTGTTTGATATACAGCTCTCTTTGTATGTATGAATTAGGTAAGCTTAATATTGAAAACTTATCAAAAGTTTTCCGAAAGAGTTTTGAAAAAATTATGAAAATAATTACTATATTAAAAAAAAAAAAAAAAAAAAAAGTGAAAGTTACAAGACAAATATATAATGTCGAAAGTACACTTAATTTTCATTTTCATTAATTCAAAGACATAAATTTTTTGATGTTTTCGATAAAAAAAAAAAAAAGAAATTTTGATCCATCTTATACCGGGCTAAAAATTAAACCAAGCTACTCGAGCTCGTTCGATAAAAGCTTGTTTGAGCTAGATTCATCACACTAAATCAAACAAGTTCTAACAACATTTTTCGTTCTATAACTTTTGAAGCTTGAGTCGATAAGCTAAAAATTAATAATATACATGTAAATTATCAAGCTACTTGATATTCGGCTCGAGCTCGTTTAAGCTCGACTCATTTAACAAACAAACCTAATTCAAACACAAAAAATTAAGCTCGATTAAATTCAAATTAAACTTGAAAGGTGTGTTGTCCTATTATGCTGGATTACATCCCACATGTCTAATTGTCCATATCTTTATCTAAAATAATAAACTATATCTCCCAGCATTAGTGGGAAAAAATAGCAATAATCAAGCAAGTAATCCAACATACAGGAAAAAAACTCAGAAATAAAATTAATCTCACCTAAACAATAAAATTAGTAAAGAAAATAATCGTTCAAGATATTTGGAAATTGTGGAGTAGTACCTTTTAATAACACTTTGTTGATAAATTACCCAACTTGTATTGTAATTGCACAAATTTGTAGAATTGTAAAGTAAAACTAAAAAGATAATTGAATTTGATTAGAAAATCTAACACAACTTTTCTTAGGTAAAATATATATTCATGTGCTGGGTAAATTAAGATTACTTCACAGTGTAAGACCTAATTATAAAAATCTCTCTAACGTATTGGATATTATAAAAAACCTCCAAAGTTTGTCATTATCAGTTAAACTCTTATCATCCCTAGGTGGTTATTTGTAATGTTTGTAATATCTTAGAAAAAAATTAGGTACTAATCATAATATCTCTATCATTATCAAGTTGATAAATATATATTTACCATAAAAAATTGATTGAAATGTATAATTGCCCGTAAATTCAAAAAAAAAATTTGAAATAAATATTCGTACGTAATTATTAACAATTTACTTTTATTATAATAAGCTAATTAATAGTATTTTATTAGTTCAATACAAAAAATAGAATATTTTATTTCAGATCAAATTCAAGTCATAGAATAAGACCATCAAATATAGATTATTAGTCCTAATCTTTGTTATGTATCGACTTAAGCATTATAGGTAAGCAACTTAACCTGGTTTCATATCAAATCCAAGTCATAGATAAGACCTTCACAACAACATTATCACAACGAAACTCTAATCTTTAAGCTATTTCCGATATTATATTGTATTTAAAAAGAAGATAATACAGATATTATAGAATTTTCGTACTGGAATTATAGTATCTTTATATTGTTTAGTATTTCCGAAAATTATTTTATGTTTGGAAAAAACAAAACAAACATGTTTTATACTTTCTGAAATAAATTTATTATCTCTAAATTTTCTCAAACTACTCCCCAAAAAATCAAAAAAAACAATAATTTTCTCATTTAAAAAAGAATCTATATAAAATTCTACTTTGATTTGATATAAATTAATCCATCCCTTACACAAATTATCTCACATAATAAACATGATTTGACATAAAGATTTAGGGTGAGTTTGACCCAACGATGGGAGTACTTCTAGATCTCTATCGTGATTTTTAAAGTGTTTGACCTCGATTATAAAAATTACTTCTAATCAATCGTAATTTACACGTATTACACCTACAACATAACTCTTCCAAAAAAAAAAAGTTTTGGCCTGGTCTCGCGGGTCCAAATGAATTTTCGTTAAACCCATGAAAGTCATCACAAACTTATTCATGAACCAACAACCAAATTCTTGAAATCTATAAAACTTTGATTTGACACATTCCATCTACTTTCCTCCATTAACTCTATAAAAAAGACATTGATTTGATATTTATCACCTATTATTTTTTCCAAACACCAACATTCAAACTCAATCCAAGTGGGGTTTGGACTTTTTCAAAACCACAAAATTCAACATTCAAAACTTAACCAAACGAGGTTTCAAAGGTTTCACTAAACCATTTTTTTTGAAATTGAGACTCGTGAAATCGAACCAAAATCCTTCCAAATAGATCCTTTATTTCTCAAAACCATTATCTCAAAAATAAAACAAATAACACTACACAAATCGAGAACTTTCACAAATCTTTAATAATCTCACAAACTAGTATCCCAAACAGGACCAATGGACCATATGAGCTTGTAATTAAATTTTAGTTGCACTAATGAAAGTGAAAGTTCATATCTATTATATGGAGTCTTGGGCTTGCTTTTGGGCTTCATGTACCCAATAGTGGTTATCTGTGACTCAAAAGCCCATAATCTAACTCAATTCAATTCAATTTCCCCTTTTCTCTCAATCTACTGGGAATAGATTTCTTCAATTTGCAGGCGAAAGTGAAAAGGTTTTGTTATCTCCAATTAGGTGAACTTCTTTGCGATTTTCATACCTGTTTTCCTCAATTGTTTGACAGTTTTGTTTAATGCTGTCCTTTTGATTTTAATCGGCTTCGTAATTTGCTGCCTGAAATTGGATTAACAAAAGGAGAAAAACAGTCGATTTTTTTGTCAATCTTATTTGCGCTTTTATGTTGGTGCGTAATTTCGTCTTCTTTTTCTTCAATTAGATGGTTGTGTGCTTCCCTTCGACGCCTAAGAAGTTGGCAGCTACGGTGTCGTTTTTCCTTAGTGGTGCTGTATTGTTTGGTTATGGTTTGCATCTATGGCATGTGAATGCAGCTCCTCAACAAGCTCGGATTAAAGCTCGAAATGAATTTGTCAGAGACAGATTAAGAAAGAAATCTGGAAAAATTTAATTCAAATCAAAATATATTAATTGTTGCATCTCAGCCAGCATTCTTGCCACTATTACTCACTTGTAAGTGTCTGTATGTACTACTGTCTTGATCTTGGTTTTTTTCCTACTTAACCATGTATGTAACAACAATGCATGCATACATTCCTCAGCAGTTGGTGCTAGTACAGATTTTTTACATGTATTCTTTAGTGATTTTATTAAACTCGAGATAGAAGACACTTATTTTGTACTAGATGCTCTGATGTTTTTGCATTCCTTATTTATAGTAATTACTCGAACTTGCTGGCTATTTCAATCACAATAAATCACTCTTGTAGTTGTATAACTATGTTGATCTGCACAAGGTTTCATCATGACTTGCAGATAATAGTTGTGTAGCTTTTTTTTAAGCTCATAAGTTGGTTTCAGATGGAAGCTTAGAAACTCTTAAATGAGATATTTTGAGCTTGATAATATACTCCTTCAAAAAGGGAAAAAGACATGACATACATTATAAACTCTGTACATCTAAGAGCCTGCCTGCTAGTTGAGGAAGATCTCCTATAAATCATATTGTTTAGTAGTTTTGGTAAGTGAACCAAATAATAGAATGTATGCATAGAGTTATATAACATATATCATGGTTGCATATCCATCTTCTCAAAATAATGTCCATGGATTATCTGTCCAATTTGAATATTCCAAGTCTTTGAGTTATTTTTTGGGATGTACTCCGTTACCAGAAGACAGTCCTTCCTTGTATGCTCGATTGATGTGTCTGGTTTTTTACTCTACTTCCGTGTAATAGTTTTGTATGAGTCAACACACAACATAGGGCTAGAAGCACTACTAGGAAATCCACAACACGAAAAGCCTTTGAGACAACTTCATTCAACGAAAGTTGCTTCTTCCCAGAAGTGATTACTTCTAGTTGCTTGTTCTGCTATTTATTAGTCATGTTTCATTTTGTTCTGTTAATGTGCTTTTCAGTCTATGTATCTTTCTAATGCTTTCACTAATCATTTCTTTTTTCGCTCTTGAAAAATGATTGCTTTAGGGTTTCCTGTCCATATTAAATATCAAGATTATACTATTTGGAAGATAAATTAGTTTTGCATAAAACGACAACGATGTTGCTGCCTTGATTTTCCAAGTAGTACTTTTTATGATTGGTCCGGTTGATGGATGCTTGTTCGAACTTGTTATGTTTAATTATCAAATAAAGATTAAATTAAATAAAAAATCAAAATCAAAATCAAAATTGAATATTGTGTTGTTTCTACTAGATATTGTTTGAATAATTTAAATTCCCAAGTGTAAGCTAGGTTTGCATAACGTACAAAATTTCCCCAATACCTTTATCTAAAAATCGCTGAGGTCATCATGATGCTTGTTTTTATGATATATTAAGATTAAGATGATACATTTTGAGATGAGAGAGCCACTAAATCACGTCATCAAGCACATTATCACACTTGAAGTGAGAATTTTCATCACTCATATTTTGACCCATGTTTTCTAAGAATATATAATTTCAAAAAATATGTTCACATCGATTAGATCATGGATGATGTGGATTCTCTCTCTATATGTGATAATTGTATTGGTCGGCTGCACCACATGTGCTTAATGACGCGGAACATCGATTGTACTAAATAATTTCTCGAGAGTGAGGGACCTAAACAATAATCATGTACTCTAAAATCGTTTTTTTTTTTTTTTTTTGGTACAAAAAGTCAAACAACACAACTACATTGCATCTTCTTCAATTAGAGCCAAAATATCTCCAGGCATTTCATCCCAAGTTCTCTGCCCACTATGGCCTAACCGTGCCAAGGTATTACCATCTCTAAGTGTGTGACTAATCCGGCAATCCCACGGCCTTCTCAACAAGGTTCTGCAATCTTCGATAATTCTCCCAAGTGGGTGACAATCGGTATCAACCTCACGAATAAGATGAAGTACCACCTCCGAATCAGTTTCAAGAATCACCTTTTGAAACCGTCTCTCCCAAGCTAGCACCAAACCATCTCTAGCTGCCAAGAGTTCTGCCACTGTAATTGAAACATCTCCAAGTGATTTTGCAAAACCCGTAATCCAGCCCCCACGTTCATCCCTAATCAACCCTCCTTAAGTTCTACAATCGTTTAAAACTTAGCATTCATCCCTAGTATTTACAATGTAATACTTTCTCCGTCAATTTTTTTAAATATAAGTGATTTATCCTGTTAAATTATTCATATTTGTGATGTATTAAATATTTTAAATATTAATATGCATGGTGTCATATGATATAATTAACTTACTTAAATTATTTATTATAATATATATAAATTTAGTCAAATTGACCTAACAAGGAATAAAGAAAAATAAGATGGAGGAAGTAGTACTTTAGTTCGTACTTATAAGTTGGACTCTGTTCAGTCCCACGATTTGGAATCCATTGGTTTTTTTCTTCCTAATTTTCCATTTCATATTAACATGACAAACTTGTAAGTGGTGTCGGGGAAACCCATCATGGTCCTTAAAATTGGGAAATTCGTGCCTATCACATAAGGTGGTGCCCTCCCCCTAAAAAAAGTTGCATGGTATGCTTGCCCTTGCACATGTTTGTTACAAGGGGGAGGGCGCTACCCAAGTGGTAGCAACGAACTACCCTAACATTCAAAACAATTTATAGAAATCTTTTGTTTTCAAATCACAATGTAATAGTCTATAAATTTATGATTCAATGTTGGTAAGATTTGGTATCTTGGTTAAGATTGTGTCCAACATTTGATGAATTTATTGTAGCAAAATGATACAATCGCATCAAGTACTCCACTTCAACCTCAATTTAATTTCTTTTCACATTAGTATTTATCCACATAGTGCATATCCTACGACAAAAATAGGGGATATTTGCGTTTCTACACTTATTTCATCAGGACTTATTCCAATCTGATGAGAATGACTATGCTCAAGCAAAACATATCTAAATGTTAACTTCTTTAATTCATAGATGCTAGAGACACTATCACAAAAAACATATCTAAATGTTAAATTAACAAACCCAAAGATGAAAGTATTCAACATAATAACAACTCCTTAGAATTAATAGTATAACGAAATAACTGAAGAAAACTGTTTAGCGCATTTCATAGATAAAACAACAAATAAAAAAGAAGATAGTTTGGGATTGGAAAATTTTGATGAGCATGACACAAAATCAAGCACCACCTGCACCCTTTCCTTTCTTCTTTTGAAGTTTCTTCATGTAAAACTCCAACTCCTTACCCTCCAGAATATAACTGTAACAAAGAACAATTATTTCATGATTATATCAAAATTGAATTACTCCATAAGATTAAAAATAATTGAATAACCATTCATGACAAGTGATGAAATTCTAGGAGATGGGCTACTTGGATGAACTATACAGCCTTATTAGAGAAATTTATCAATCTATAGTAGTTCTAACATTCACCAAGAGTAATCTGATTATAAGATCTTGATATTGATTCACACGCAAAACAAAGCTTAGCAATTTAGCCATAGTATAATAGTAAAAATGGGTGTTTTACAGAATACTAGAGTATCATTTAAATCATTATGTAGCAACAAGGTTGATCCTACAGTATTCATAATATTGTATTGGTATAAGAATACATACCCATCAGCACGGCCGCACTGGCCAGGGCGTGAAGAGATTGCAGCTAATAAACGACCACCACCGAATTGTTCCTCAATATGTGAATCAATTTTGCGCTCCTCTTGGCGCTTTTCAATTTTCCTTTGAACATGATTGCTCTTCTTCACCTCTTCAGTGGCGGCAACTTCAGTCTCCTACAAAGGAGGTAACCACCAAAAATTAACCACAAGAACTAAAGAGACGATACCAGTTTGACAACATATTACAGCATACTTTTACATAATTTTAAATAATTCTACCTTGCAAGTTAATTAATACCATATTTGACAACCTTGCCTACCAAAATATATGGTTGAAATAGAACAAAACCAAAGAACAAAGCAAGTCGAGTGTTACCTCTCCTTCCTTCTTGGCAGCAGCCTTCTTCTTGCGACCAATTTCAACTCCATAATGCTGAAGATACCACTGTTTAAATGGAGCAGCATCCACTTGAATGATAGCACCCTTCACCAAAGTCTGGGTCCTGACCAACTCATTGTTTGATGCGTTGTACACGACATCCAGAATTCTGGTTTTTCGGGTCACAGCTTCACTGCCCCAGGAGAAGTTTCCTGTATCCAACCTCAAAGCACGCCACTTCACATTACCTCCACGAACTCTGACCCTGCGAACTGTCTTGTTGCTTGACAACTTGGTATTTGCTGGTTGTCTCCCGAGCTCATACCTAGCCAACATAATAAGATTTACCATTAATTCGTGTCTGAAAATTCTAATTCTGGAAATGGTTCCGGTCCAACAATTTTAATTACATCTTTCTTGCAAAGTTCTAACTCTAAAGTCAAAATGCTCAAGTTTTCAAAGTTTGTTCAAATCACCAGTAATCAGCCCTGTTTCTAATTCAATCACTGCAGGTTAGGATATAAGCAGTCAAAACTATGAAAACAACCTTTAAGACAATTAAAATAAGACAAGGTCAATTACATTGACAATTCTAACTCAGAACCACCAACAAGGTAAAAGCCTTTGTCTAAAGAAACAACAGAGAAGGATAGAAACAGTGACTAAAACAGGAGCTCATAATCCAAATGGAACCAGATAAAAGATCAGCAGCTACTTCGTTATTAACCTTTATTTGGGTGAAAAACAGTAACATGTGGATCACAAATCAACAAAGAAAGAAAAAAACTTACAATACCATATTCCACAGAACATCAACATACTTAAAATCATGAATGAAGTTATTTCAGAATTCATCAGAAACAAAATGAATCAAACAAATTATAAACAGTCCAATTAAGAGTGGTAATGAGATTTACTTTCTCTTCTTCCTCCAGGCCTTCTTCTTTCCTCCAGTCGCACGCCTTTTGTGCATAGAATCTCGTGAAATACCTGTATACAAACATAATTTCCTCGTCAATTTATTTTCAGATGAAACAACTAAAGTGTGCAGATAAACGAGCAAATGGAAATTGCAAAAAATCAATCATGTAAGTACCCATGATTGGAAGCGGCGGTTTCTAGGGTTCCGATGTATCTCTACTGAGCCTCTGCTGAAACGAGGAAGAGTAATAAAGATTTGCGAAACGGCTATTAAAATATGAACCCTAATGGGCTGTCTAGTAGTCCATCCTTTGACAATAACTGGGCCAGGCCCAATTCAACATAGGCTGTTTGGTTGTTATTTTGTTATAAAAATTAGGTTAAATTTTAAAAATAGAATAATTAATACATATGACTATGAGAAGAAAAAAATTGATCAAAGGAAACAGTATATTTTGAAAAAGTAATAAATAAATATGTTACTAGTAATTTTCGAGATAGCAAGAGTAGAAACGTGAGCCCTTAATCTAATGCAGTATCTTATGTGAAATCAGTATGTTACATTGTTTATTTTTTTAGTTTTTAGTTACGTAATGATGGAATAATGAAATAATTATAATAGAATGGACCTATGTGATTTTTTCTTAGAGATGTGAGAATATTTGGAGTGGAAAAAAAAAAGGGATTACGGCATGAAGAATTTAGCCACTTAAGAATCAAGGTTACAAAGTGTGTTGAAATGATCTTTAATCAAATTTATCTTTATTTTTTTGGTAATATTTAAAATACCCCAAAATTGTTAAAAATCACCATACAACAAGAGTCAATTCTGCGTTTTATTTATTACCCTAAGATGTCGATAACCAATATACATAAAAGAATCTAGTGAAATCATACTATATTGTGTTTAAATTTGATTTGAATTATTCTTAATTTAAAATTTTATTTGAACTTAAGTTTCATGTTTTAACATGTTGTGGTCAATTAAGTCGGTTACCACACAGTCTCAAATAAGTTAATTATTTTATATATTTTGATAATATCTAAAAACCAGAGGAAGTTCCATTCTTTTCCTATATATATATATAGATGTTTAATCCCTCTCAAGACGCGTCCTGGGTTCACTACTTTGTAGTGTCTAGATCCTTTCACTAGACCAATCACATGTTTGTATTGGTAGCCTACCATTATGGTTGTTCAAGTTTCAGTTTTAGCTATTACTTCTTTTATAGTTGTTGATAAGAGTTCGTAAAAATGCTTTTACACAAATATAAGTCAAACATAAAGAAATTTCACGCAAGAAAGTCCTACATAATATTTATATACCGATCCTCCAACACAAACTGAAAACTTTCCATCTTAATAATCATAGGCATATTGATATTGATGGTGATTATAATGATAGGCAATATGGTGGTAGACTTGTTTTTTATTTTTTATTGTAAGAAGGTAGTTTTGGGCAAGTATGGATATACCTTAATTCAACTAGTACTTGGCTTGAACAAATTGTTTGAACACTAGCCGAACTGAAATCAACGCAATTAGATCTGCACTTTTTCCGGCTTTTCCAACTACTTTCAGTAGCAGTAGCACAATGTTAATATCTAAATTATTAAATTAACAAAAGTTGTTGACATAACACACTTTTAGTATTGCAAAATGTTTTTCTTTTTTTTTTTTTTTGTTTACAAGAAGAAAAGAGCTAGGTTACATATCTCCTTCAATCAGCTCAAGAAGAGTTTGGGGAGGATACTCCCAAACATGAACTTCACGGCCCACATCATGACCCATTTTAGCTAGCGCATCCACACAAATGTTCCCGCTCCGTTTCGTGTGCATGATTCGGCTCTCCCACGGCATACCGATGAGTCTTCGACAATCTTCAATAATCCCACCAAGAGGATGATTCACTATATCCACATGCTTAATCAAGTTCAGCACTACCTCAGAATCAAGCTCCAATTCGATTCTTTGTAATCTTCTTTCCCACGCCAAAATGAGACCTTCTCTTGCGGCCATTAGATCCGCCGTAGTGATGGTCACATTCCCAATGCTGCATGTGAAGCCTAACACCCAATTGCCTACATCATCTCTAATTAGCCCCCCTGCCGCTGCACTCTTCGTGTTGGTGAGGACGCTTCCATCTGTGTTAATTTTGAACCACCCAACATTTGGTTTCTTCCACGTATCCATACTAACAGGTCTTGGAGTTGCCCGGTCTTTCTCAGGAAAAGCCCTTTCCAAGTCAAGTGCCATGGTCTTCATTATGCACACCACTTTATATCTATTGCTGCTTCTACAGTCAGTCTTCATACTAACAGTCAGTCTGCTGAAATATATCTATTGCTGTTTCTACAGGCAGGTATTTATACTATTCACTTGCTAGTTTTAAGTCACAAGAAAGTTAATACATTATTGTTTATAGATGCGATGATAAGAACTAATAGATAAATACCATTAAAAAGATTCCGTAAGTCATTTTTTTTATGTGACTGAAACAAATAAAGTTATTATTTTTCATTATGGACACCACTTTCCGAACATGATCTGTTTTCCCCTCAAATACCATCTTGTTACGGTCCTTCCAAATAGCCCATACAGTAGCTGCAAAAACTGACTTCCACGAAACATTAGGAATAACAATATTATCAAAATTAAATTTCGTAAGGTTTTTCACCAACCACGTCTCCACATTATTACAGTTAATAAATTGAAGGAACTGGGTGGGAGTAATTATATATTCCCAAATGTCTCTTGCTCTGCTGCAGTCCCGGAGGGCATGTACCATTGTTTTAGGTTGGTCATTACATCTTGAACAAACATCAGACTCCGCAAGTTTCATGTGCTTCCTCAAAACATTAGTGACAATACTATCATGTGCACAAAGCCATAAGAAGTGCATAAACCAATTAGAGTAGTTAATCTTCCAAATCCAAGCCCACTTACCTTCCGCCTGAAGGCCCGTAGCTTCAGGGTTCAGAATATTGTGATATGCAGATTTGCAAGAGAATTTTCCGTTTGTTGTGCCCCCCATATGATACGATCCGCAGCTGTAAGGTGTAATGGTAACGGGGTATTCAATATTAACTCAACAGCCGTATCATTAATCTGCGTTTTCATGAAATCAAGATTCCATCGTCCGCCTTCATCAATGATGTCTTTAACTTTCCACAATTTTTCCTCCTCCCAAATCTCCCCTTCCACAAAGTTGCATAATGGGTCTATTCCCAGCCATCTATCATACCACAAGGAGATATTATCCCCATTTCCAATCTTCCATTGATAGCAATTCTCCACTGCTCTCGTGCTTTTGACAATCCCTTTGAAAATATGGGATTCACTTCCTTTAATTTTGTAGTTCAAAAGGGAGATATTCTTCAAGTATTTGTGTCGGAAGGCATCCCCCCACAACTCATTTTCCCCATTAACAATCCGCCATCCCACTTTGGAGAGCAAGGCTATGTTTGCATCTCTAGCACGTCGTAACCCCAAGCCTCCCTGGCGCTTGGTTTTAGTGATTTTGTACCAACCCACAAGATGAAGTTTCCTACTTGTTTGGTCTGAACCCCATAAAAAGTCCCTGTTCATACGGTCCAATTGAGAGCAAGTTGTACTAGGCAGCCAAACAGATTGCATAGTGTGATTCGGGATTGTGGATGTAACGGCTTGAATCAAGGTTGCGCGACCAGCCAAGGATAGTAGTTTGGCTTTCCATGCCGAGAGTCTTCCGGCAACTCTATCCACCACATCTCGGAATAGTCTCGAAGAAACCCGTTCATGTATGAGTGGGACCCCAAGATATTTCCCAAGGTTTGAGGTTCGGCCAATCCCCAGTATATTCGCAATTTCCCTTTTCAACCTTCCTCCTCCAATCTTTGCAAAGAAGACTTTCGATTTGTTGAGACTCACCTTAAGTCCCAAGAAAGAACAAAAGGACTGAATCACATCTTTAATACACCTCGCATTCTTCGGAGTCGCCTTTGCCAAGAGCACAAGATCATCCGCAAAAAAGAGGTGAGAAAGTTTCGGTCCTCCTCTACACGGACATATTCCTTGCCACTTTTTCCGATCCACCGCCTCCCCAATGAGGTAAGAAAGCCTTTCAATGCACATGACGAATAGATAGGGGGAAAGAGGATATCCTTGCCTAAGCCTACAATTCGGTTGGATACTCTCAAGGGGTTCACCATTCCACAACACCTTAGGTTGTGAGGACTTGACACAAAACATGATGAGCTTGGTGAGTTTCTCCGGCAAACCAAAGAAACCAAGTGTTTGTTCCATGAACTCCCAATTCACCTTATCGTATGTTTTCTCCAAATCTAACTTAATAACCATTTCTCCCCACTTATTTTTTTTCCTTTTACGAAGAGCATGAAGAATCTCTTGGATCATGAGGATATTGTCTTGTGTGCCCCTTCCCGGTATTTCGAGCTTGAGGCTAAAACACCTTTTTTGTTATCATTTTTAGAGGTTATTTAGGTATTAGATCAACAATACAAGTCTCAACGACTTGACTCTGGTAGAGTATAAAGGCGATGGGCATGGGGCGGAGCAGGGTTTAATGGAATACTGAGAGTATCTCCTAAGATGAGGGGAGGGGGAATTTAGATTGAGGAGGGTGACAATAATAAACTTTTATGAAAAGGGGGTGGAAAATGCAAAACCCGCTTAATGGCTGCACCCAGCCACCCATCGCTCAATGCGTGAGGCAATGGGATTTCCCCTTGCCTCACGCCTTGAGTGTTCTCACTTGCTGAGTAGGCCCAACAAGCAGGTGGCGTTTTTCCTATTTTTTTTCTTTATTTAATAATTTTTTTTAAAACTATTTAATTTGTGTAATATTTTTAAAAAATTAATTTTAGTTTTAGAAATGTAACTCTTATTTAATAAACTCAAATTTAATTTAATTTATTTTTATTTAATTAAAAAAACCTTTTTTATTTAAAAAAATCTTTAAATTTGGGTATTATTTTGAAAAAGTTATTTTAGTTTTAATTATTAGAAACTTAAATTTAATTTAATTAATAAAAATGAAACCTTAAAATAACTTAATTAAGCATACATAGGATTCGTTAAATTAAAAAATATAAACCTAACAGTTATATAGTGAAACACTTGGGTGAATAGTTAAACATCAAAATAAATACGATTACATACGACCACCATTTGGACCATGTATTGTCCACACATGTTTGACTAAGTCGGTCTGAAGTTGACGAGTTACCTGAGCGTATCTAGTGACAACGGAACAAAAATTCTTCCATGGATATGAGACTGAAGCTTATTTTTATTTCTTATTATTAATGTCAATCTTAAATTATTTTTAATTATTCTCAAATCATGTCAATCTTAGATGTATTTTTTATTATTCTTAAATCGACTTGAGTATTATTATCCGTTATTATTATTATTATTATTATTATTATTATTATTATTATTATTATTAAGTGAGAGTGGGAAATAATGAATATTGAAGTTAATTGGAATGAGAAGATTGATTCACTAGAGATGACTATATAAATGGGAATGAGCAGGGCGGTGAAAAAGGGGAAGGGGTGAAAAATGAGAATGGGAAAGGGAAGGGGAAGGTGGACTGAAGTCACTGGCCTTAAAAATTTAATTTATTTGCGTTTTTTAAATAATATTGTTTATTTAATTTATTGATATTACATGACACTATTATATTATTCTAGATGATTTTACTAGTCAATTCCAGGAATGATAAAGAGTTATTGATGAGTATTTAATAACACAAGAGAATTTTTTACAATAAGTATTATAGAAGGAGTCATGTATTCGAACTTTATTTGTGTTTGATTAATTAAAGTTAATGCAAGCTGGATTCTTAAACAATCAACAAACACAATATCAAGTTTGTTAAAAATTTCAAATCAAACTTAAATAATTTGTTGGTCCAAACTCCAAACACATCTTTATTGATTAGCCTTGTATTTGAGTCAGGTGGTTTTAGGCTAACTCTAGGGTAAAATTATATTTCTATCAAAATGGCTTCATAATCAATTTGAGTTTGTCTGAATTATAAAAAAAAAAAAAAATGAGAGATAACAGAGAGAAAAACAAACGTGCATAAAATTGGGGTATCTGATTTGGAGAGGGGAGAGATATTATTAAATAACCAATCTGTTACATGGGGAGTTACAAATCCCACAATATATGGAATGTGGGATAGTGGATAGCTATTACAAAATAAGTCCCTAAACTATACAAATATTAAATAGGAATACCCACTAATATATATTATTTACAACAAGTTTGTTTAATAAAAGTTCATTTGAGCTATGTTCGGTATCATATAAAATAAATCTGAACAATATTTTGTTGAAATAATTATTGAAGCTCGGTTCAATCCCATATCAATAAATTATATTTTAAATATCAAACTGCTCGAATGCAGCTTGCAAGACTTGATTAAAACTTGTCTGAGCTTGATTTGTGAAATAATTAAACCAAAATCAATGATAATTTCAATATCGCTAAAAAAAATGAAACGAAACTTAAACGAAATTTTCTTCGTCACGTTGCTCGACTAATTTAAATCCCATTTAACAAATCCATAAGGTTACTTTGATAGCCTAGTAAGAAGGTTTTAATTTACTCATAAAAATACTCTAATTCAAAGTGGAAGTTCCGGCTTATCCTAGCATAACCTTGTCACTTGGGCCATGAATTTAAATTGGATGTTTGTTGCATTCCTTTTGTCTGACGCCCTTGTAATGTCGTTTATGATAGGGGTTCACCTGTTTCGAAGTTGTTCTACCTTTTGTTTAATGTTAGTGGAATGAAGATTTAATTTAAAAAAAAAAAAAAAGAGAATGGAGCTATTTTATAGTATTATCTATGTAGATATTGTTTTAGTCAACGCTATTGTTAACAATTTCTCTCCAAGAAAAAAAAAATCAACAATTATTTATTATAGATTATAAGGTTTTATGCGAAATAAAATTGTCAATCAATGATCATTCATTTCCATATTCACATTTAATAGGTAATTAAAATGTTTACCAAATTAAATTTGAATTTTATACTACCTCAATTTTCTAATTTAGTTTAATTTCATTTTTTTAGAATAGCTATCACGGCACACACCTGGGCGCATCATTATTTTTTGTGCGAGTAACAAATTCTTTTCTTTTACATGCTTGAAGTGGATTTCGTTGCAAGGAAAGAATGAAAAATATGCTGGATTTATGTGGGATAGTGGATAGCTATTACAAAATAAGTCCCTAAACTATACAAATATTAAATAGGAATACCCACTAATATATATTATTTACAACAAGTTTGTTTAATAAAAGTTCATTTGAGCTATGTTCGGTATCATATAAAATAAATCTGAACAATATTTTGTTGAAATAATTATTGAAGCTCGGTTCAATCCCATATCAATAAATTATATTTTAAATATCAAACTGCTCGAATGCAGCTTGCAAGACTTGATTAAAACTTGTTTGAGCTTGATTTGTGAAATAATTAAACCAAAATCAATTATAATTTCAATATCGCTAAAAAAAATGAAACGAAACTTAAACGAAATTTTCTTCGTCACGTTGCTCGACTAATTTAAATCCCATTTAACAAATCCATAAGGTTACTTTGATAGCCTAGTAAGAAGGTTTTAATTTACTCATAAAAATACTCTAATTCAAAGTGGAAGTTCCGGCTTATCCTAGCATAACCTTGTCACTTGGGCCATGAATTTAAATTGGGTGTTTGTTGCATTCCTTTTGTCTGACGCCCTTGTAATGTCGTTTATGATAGGGGTTCACCTGTTTCGAAGTTGTTCTACCTTTTGTTTAATGTTAGTGGAATGAAGATTTAATTTAAAAAAAAAAAAAAAAGAGAATGGAGCTATTTTATAGTATTATCTATGTAGATATTGTTTTAGTCAACGCTATTGTTAACAATTTCTCTCCAAGAAAAAAAAATCAACAATTATTTATTATAGATTATAAGGTTTTATGCGAAATAAAATTGTCAATCAATGATCATTCATTTCCATATTCACATTTAATAGGTAATTAAAATGTTTACCAAATTAAATTTGAATTTTATACTACCTCAATTTTCTAATTTAGTTTAATTTCATTTTTTTAGAATAGCTATCACGGCACACACCTGGGCGCATCATTATTTTTTGTGCGAGTAACAAATTCTTTTCTTTTACATGCTTGAAGTGGATTTCGTTGCAAGGAAAGAATGAAAAATATGCTGGATTTATGTGGGATAGTGGATAGCTATTACAAAATAAGTCCCTAAACTATACAAATATTAAATAGGAATACCCACTAATATATATTATTTACAACAAGTTTGTTTAATAAAAGTTCATTTGAGCTATGTTCGGTATCATATAAAATAAATCTGAACAATATTTTGTTGAAATAATTATTGAAGCTCGGTCCAATCCCATATCAATAAATTATATTTTAAATATCAAACTGCTCGAATGCAGCTTGCAAGACTTGATTAAAACTTGTTTGAGCTTGATTTGTGAAATAATTAAACCAAAATGAATGATAATTTCAATATCGCTAAAAAAAATGAAACGAAACTTAAACGAAATTTTCTTCGTCACATTGCTCGACTAATTTAAATCCCATTTAACAAATCCATAAGGTTACTTTGATAGCCTAGTAAGAAGGTTTTAATTTACTCATAAACATACTCTAATTCAAAGTGGAAATTCCGGCTTATCCTAGCATAACCTTGTCACTTGGGCCATGAATTTAAATTGGGTGTTTGTTGCATTCCTTTTGTCTGACGCCCTTGTAATGTCGTTTATGATAGGGGTTCACCTGTTTCGAAGTTGTTCTACCTTTTGTTTAATGTTAGTGGAATGAAGATTTAATTTAAAAAAAAAAAAAAAAAAAGAGAATGGAGCTATTTTATAGTATTATCTATGTAGATATTGTTTTAGTCAACGCTATTGTTAACAATTTCTCTCCAAGAAAAAAAAAATCAACAATTATTTATTATAGATTATAAGGTTTTATGCGAAATAAAATTGTCAATCAATGATCATTCATTTCCATATTCACATTTAATAGGTAATTAAAATGTTTACCAAATTAAATTTGAATTTTATACTACCTCAATTTTCTAATTTAGTTTAATTTCATTTTTTTAGAATAGCTATCACGGCACACACCTGGGCGCATCATTATTTTTTGTGCGAGTAACAAATTCTTTTCTTTTACATGCTTGAAGTGGATTTCGTTGCAAGGAAAGAATGAAAAATATGCTGGATTTATGTGGGATAGTGGATAGCTATTACAAAATAAGTCCCTAAACTATACAAATATTAAATAGGAATACCCACTAATATATATTATTTACAACAAGTTTGTTTAATAAAAGTTCATTTGAGCTATGTTCGGTATCATATAAAATAAATCTGAACAATATTTTGTTGAAATAATTATTGAAGCTCGGTTCAATCCCATATCAATAAATTATATTTTAAATATCAAACTGCTCGAATGCAGCTTGCAAGACTTGATTAAAACTTGTTTGAGCTTGATTTGTGAAATAATTAAACCAAAATCAATGATAATTTCAATATCGCTAAAAAAAATGAAACGAAACTTAAACGAAATTTTCTTCGTCACGTTGCTCGACTAATTTAAATCCCATTTAACAAATCCATAAGGTTACTTTGATAGCCTAGTAAGAAGGTTTTAATTTACTCATAAAAATACTCTAATTCAAAGTGGAAGTTCCGGCTTATCCTAGCATAACCTTGTCACTTGGGCCATGAATTTAAATTGGGTGTTTGTTGCATTCCTTTTGTCTGACGCCCTTGTAATGTCGTTTATGATAGGGGTTCACCTGTTTCGAAGTTGTTCTACCTTTTGTTTAATGTTAGTGGAATGAAGATTTAATTTAAAAAAAAAAAAAAAAATGGAGCTATTTTATAGTATTATCTATGTAGATATTGTTTTAGTCAACGCTATTGTTAACAATTTCTCTCCAAGAAAAAAAAAATCAACAATTATTTATTATAGATTATAAGGTTTTATGCGAAATAAAATTGTCAATCAATGATCATTCATTTCCATATTCACATTTAATAGGTAATTAAAATGTTTACCAAATTAAATTTGAATTTTATACTACCTCAATTTTCTAATTTAGTTTAATTTCATTTTTTTAGAATAGCTATCACGGCACACACCTGGGCGCATCATTATTTTTTGTGCGAGTAACAAATTCTTTTCTTTTACATGCTTGAAGTGGATTTCGTTGCAAGGAAAGAATGAAAAATATGCTGGATTTATGTGGGATAGTGGATAGCTATTACAAAATAAGTCCCTAAAATATACAAATATTAAATAGGAATACCCACTAATATATATTATTTACAACAAGTTTGTTTAATAAAAGTTCATTTGAGCTATGTTCGGTATCATATAAAATAAATCTGAACAATATTTTGTTGAAATAATTATTGAAGCTCGGTTCAATCCCATATCAATAAATTATATTTTAAATATCAAACTGCTCGAATGCAGCTTGCAAGACTTGATTAAAACTTGTTTGAGCTTGATTTGTGAAATAATTAAACCAAAATCAATTATAATTTCAATATCGCTAAAAAAAATGAAACGAAACTTAAACGAAATTTTCTTCGTCACGTTGCTCGACTAATTTAAATCCCATTTAACAAATCCATAAGGTTACTTTGATAGCCTAGTAAGAAGGTTTTAATTTACTCATAAAAATACTCTAATTCAAAGTGGAAGTTCCGGCTTATCCTAGCATAACCTTGTCACTTGGGCCATGAATTTAAATTGGGTGTTTGTTGCATTCCTTTTGTCTGACGCCCTTGTAATGTCGTTTATGATAGGGGTTCACCTGTTTCGAAGTTGTTCTACCTTTTGTTTAATGTTAGTGGAATGAAGATTTAGTTTAAAAAAAAAAAAAAAGAGAATGGAGCTATTTTATAGTATTATCTATGTAAATATTGTTTTAGTCAACGCTATTGTTAACAATTTCTCTCCAAGAAAAAAAAATCAACAATTATTTATTATAGATTATAAGGTTTTATGCGAAATAAAATTGTCAATCAATGATCATTCATTTCCATATTCACATTTAATAGATAATTAAAATGTTTACCAAATTAAATTTGAATTTTATACTACCTCAATTTTCTAATTTAGTTTAATTTCATTTTTTTAGAATAGCTATCACGGCACACACCTGGGCGCATCATTATTTTTTGTGCGAGTAACAAATTCTTTTCTTTTACATGCTTGAAGTGGATTTCGTTGCAAGGAAAGAATGAAAAATATGCTGGATTTATGTGGGATAGTGGATAGCTATTACAAAATAAGTCCCTAAACTATACAAATATTAAATAGGAATACCCACTAATATATATTATTTACAACAAGTTTGTTTAATAAAAGTTCATTTGAGCTATGTTCGGTATCATATAAAATAAATCTGAACAATATTTTGTTGAAATAATTATTGAAGCTCGGTTCAATCCCATATCAATAAATTATATTTTAAATATCAAACTGCTCGAATGCAGCTTGCAAGACTTGATTAAAACTTGTTTGAGCTTGATTTGTGAAATAATTAAACCAAAATCAATTATAATTTCAATATCGCTAAAAAAAATGAAACGAAACTTAAACGAAATTTTCTTCGTCACGTTGATCGACTAATTTAAATCCCATTTAACAAATCCATAAGGTTACTTTGATAGCCTAGTAAGAAGGTTTTAATTTACTCATAAAAATACTCTAATTCAAAGTGGAAGTTCCGGCTTATCCTAGCATAACCTTGTCACTTGGGCCATGAATTTAAATTGGGTGTTTGTTGCATTCCTTTTGTCTGACGCCCTTGTAATGTCGTTTATGATAGGGGTTCACCTGTTTCGAAGTTGTTCTACCTTTTGTTTAATGTTAGTGGAATGAAGATTTAATTTAAAAAAAAAAAAAAGAGAATGGAGCTATTTTATAGTATTATCTATGTAGATATTGTTTTAGTCAACGCTATTGTTAACAATTTCTCTCCAAGAAAAAAAAATCAACAATTATTTATTATAGATTATAAGGTTTTATGCGAAATAAAATTGTCAATCAATGATCATTCATTTCCATATTCACATTTAATAGGTAATTAAAATGTTTACCAAATTAAATTTGAATTTTATACTACCTCAATTTTCTAATTTAGTTTAATTTCATTTTTTTAGAATAGCTATCACGGCACACACCTGGGCGCATCATTATTTTTTGTGCGGAGTAACAAATTCTTTTCTTTTACATGCTTGAAGTGGATTTCGTTGCAAGAAAAGAATGAAAAATATGCTGGATTTATATGGATAGTGGATAGCTATTACAAAATAAGTCCCTAAACTATACAAATATTAAATAGGAATACCCACTAATATATATTATTTACAACAAGTTTGTTTAATAAAAGTTCATTTGAGCTATGTTCGGTATCATATAAAACAAATCTGAACAATATTTTGTTGAAATAATTATTGAAGCTCGGTTCAATCCCATATCAATAAATTATATTTTAAATATCAAACTGCTCGAATGCAGCTTGCAAGACTTGATTAAAACTTGTTTGAGCTTGATTTGTGAAATAATTAAACCAAAATCAATTATAATTTCAATATCGCTAAAAAAAATGAAACGAAACGTAAACGAAATTTTCTTCGTCACGTTGCTCGACTAATTTAAATCCCATTTAACAAATCCATAAGGTTACTTTGATAGCCTAGTAAGAAGGTTTTAATTTACTCATAAAAATACTCTAATTCAAAGTGGAAATTCCGGCTTATCCTAGCATAACCTTGTCACTTGGGCCATGAATTTAAATTGGGTGTTTGTTGCATTCCTTTTGTCTGACGCCCTTGTAATGTCGTTTATGATAGGGGTTCACCTGTTTCGAAGTTGTTCTACCTTTTGTTTAATGTTAGTGGAATGAATATTTAATTTAAAAAAAAAAAAAAAAGAGAATGGAGCTATTTTATAGTATTATCTATGTAGATATTGTTTTAGTCAACGCTATTGTTAACAATTTCTCTCCAAGAAAAAAAAATCAACAATTATTTATTATAGATTATAAGGTTTTATGCGAAATAAAATTGTCAATCAATGATCATTCATTTCCATATTCACATTTAATAGGTAATTAAAATGTTTACCAAATTAAATTTGAATTTTATACTACCTCAATTTTCTAATTTAGTTTAATTTCATTTTTTTAGAATAGCTATCACGGCACACACCTGGGCGCATCATTATTTTTTGTGCGAGTAACAAATTCTTTTCTTTTACATGCTTGAAGTGGATTTCGTTGCAAGGAAAGAATGAAAAATATGCTGGATTTATGTGGGATAGTGGATAGCTATTACAAAATAAGTCCCTAAACTATACAAATATTAAATAGGAATACCCACTAATATATATTATTTACAACAAGTTTGTTTAATAAAAGTTCATTTGAGCTATGTTCGGTATCATATAAAATAAATCTGAACAATATTTTGTTGAAATAATTATTGAAGCTCGGTTCAATCCCATATCAATAAATTATATTTTAAATATCAAACTGCTCGAATGCAGCTTGCAAGACTTGATTAAAACTTGTTTGAGCTTGATTTGTGAAATAATTAAACCAAAATCAATTATAATTTCAATATCGCTAAAAAAAATGAAACGAAACTTAAACGAAATTTTCTTCGTCACGTTGCTCGACTAATTTAAATCCCATTTAACAAATCCATAAGGTTACTTTGATAGCCTAGTAAGAAGGTTTTAATTTACTCATAAAAATACTCTAATTCAAAGTGGAAGTTCCGGCTTATCCTAGCATAACCTTGTCACTTGGGCCATGAATTTAAATTGGGTGTTTGTTGCATTCCTTTTGTCTGACGCCCTTGTAATGTCGTTTATGATAGGGGTTCACCTGTTTCGAAGTTGTTCTACCTTTTGTTTAATGTTAGTGGAATGAAGATTTAATTTAAAAAAAAAAAAGAGAGAATGGAGCTATTTTATAGTATTATCTATGTAGATATTGTTTTAGTCAACGCTATTGTTAACAATTTCTCTCCAAGAAAAAAAAAATCAACAATTATTTATTATAGATTATAAGGTTTTATGCGAAATAAAATTGTCAATCAATGATCATTCATTTCCATATTCACATTTAATAGGTAATTAAAATGTTTACCAAATTAAATTTGAATTTTATACTACCTCAATTTTCTAATTTAGTTTAATTTCATTTTTTTAGAATAGCTATCACGGCACACACCTGGGCGCATCATTATTTTTTGTGCGAGTAACAAATTCTTTTCTTTTACATGCTTGAAGTGGATTTCGTTGCAAGAAAAGAATGAAAAATATGCTGGATTTATGTGGGATAGTGGATAGCTATTACAAAATAAGTCCCTAAACTATACAAATATTAAATAGGAATACCCACTAATATATATTATTTACAACAAGTTTGTTTAATAAAAGTTCATTTGAGCAATGTTCGGTATCATATAAAATAAATCTGAACAATATTTTGTTGAAATAATTATTGAAGCTCGGTTCAATCCCATATCAATAAATTATATTTTAAATATCAAACTGCTCGAATGCAGCTTGCAAGACTTGATTAAAACTTGTTTGAGCTTGATTTGTGAAATAATTAAACCAAAATCAATTATAATTTCAATATCGCTAAAAAAAATGAAACGAAACTTAAACGAAATTTTCTTCGTCACGTTGATCGACTAATTTAAATCCCATTTAACAAATCCATAAGGTTACTTTGATAGCCTAGTAAGAAGGTTTTAATTTACTCATAAAAATACTCTAATTCAAAGTGGAAGTTCCGGCTTATCCTAGCATAACCTTGTCACTTGGGCCATGAATTTAAATTGGGTGTTTGTTGCATTCCTTTTGTCTGACGCCCTTGTAATGTCGTTTATGATAGGGGTTCACCTGTTTCAAAGTTGTTCTACCTTTTGTTTAATGTTAGTGGAATGAAGATTTAATTTAAAAAAAAAAAAAGAGAATGGAGCTATTTTATAGTATTATCTATGTAGATATTGTTTTAGTCAACGCTATTGTTAACAATTTCTCTCCAAGAAAAAAAAATCAACAATTATTTATTATAGATTATAAGGTTTTATGCGAAATAAAATTGTCAATCAATGATCATTCATTTCCATATTCACATTTAATAGGTAATTAAAATGTTTACCAAATTAAATTTGAATTTTATACTACCTCAATTTTCTAATTTAGTTTAATTTCATTTTTTTAGAATAGCTATCACGGCACACACCTGGGCGCATCATTATTTTTTGTGCGGAGTAACAAATTCTTTTCTTTTACATGCTTGAAGTGGATTTCGTTGCAAGAAAAGAATGAAAAATATGCTGGATTTATATGGATAGTGGATAGCTATTACAAAATAAGTCCCTAAACTATACAAATATTAAATAGGAATACCCACTAATATATATTATTTACAACAAGTTTGTTTAATAAAAGTTCATTTGAGCTATGTTCGGTATCATATAAAACAAATCTGAACAATATTTTGTTGAAATAATTATTGAAGCTCGGTTCAATCCCATATCAATAAATTATATTTTAAATATCAAACTGCTCGAATGCAGCTTGCAAGACTTGATTAAAACTTGTTTGAGCTTGATTTGTGAAATAATTAAACCAAAATCAATTATAATTTCAATATCGCTAAAAAAAATGAAACGAAACGTAAACGAAATTTTCTTCGTCACGTTGCTCGACTAATTTAAATCCCATTTAACAAATCCATAAGGTTACTTTGATAGCCTAGTAAGAAGGTTTTAATTTACTCATAAAAATACTCTAATTCAAAGTGGAAATTCCGGCTTATCCTAGCATAACCTTGTCACTTGGGCCATGAATTTAAATTGGGTGTTTGTTGCATTCCTTTTGTCTGACGCCCTTGTAATGTCGTTTATGATAGGGGTTCACCTGTTTCGAAGTTGTTCTACCTTTTGTTTAATGTTAGTGGAATGAAGATTTAATTTAAAAAAAAAAAAAAAAAGAGAATGGAGCTATTTTATAGTAATATCTATGTAGATATTGTTTTAGTCAACGCTATTGTTAACAATTTCTCTCCAAGAAAAAAAAAATCAACAATTATTTATTATAGATTATAAGGTTTTATGCAAAATAAAATTGTCAATCAATGATCATTCATTTCCATATTCACATTTAATAGGTAATTAAAATGTTTACCAAATTAAATTTGAATTTTATACTACCTCAATTTTCTAATTTAGTTTAATTTCATTTTTTTAGAATACCTATCACGGCACACACCTGGGCGCATCATTATTTTTTGTGCGAGTAACAAATTCTTTTCTTTTACATGCTTGAAGTGGATTTCGTTGCAAGGAAAGAATGAAAAATATGCTGGATTTATGTGGGATAGTGGATAGCTATTACAAAATAAGTCCCTAAACTATACAAATATTAAATAGGAATACCCACTAATATATATTATTTACAACAAGTTTGTTTAATAAAAGTTCATTTGAGCTATGTTCGGTATCATATAAAATAAATCTGAACAATATTTTGTTGAAATAATTATTGAAGCTCGGTTCAATCCCATATCAATAAATTATATTTTAAATATCAAACTGCTCGAATGCAGCTTGCAAGACTTGATTAAAACTTGTTTGAGCTTGATTTGTGAAATAATTAAACCAAAATCAATTATAATTTCAATATCGCTAAAAAAAATGAAACGAAACTTAAACGAAATTTTCTTCGTCACGTTGCTCGACTAATTTAAATCCCATTTAACAAATCCATAAGGTTACTTTGATAGCCTAGTAAGAAGGTTTTAATTTACTCATAAAAATACTCTAATTCAAAGTGGAAGTTCCGGCTTATCCTAGCATAACCTTGTCACTTGGGCCATGAATTTAAATTGGGTGTTTGTTGCATTCCTTTTGTCTGACGCCCTTGTAATGTCGTTTATGATAGGGGTTCACCTGTTTCGAAGTTGTTCTACCTTTTGTTTAATGTTAGTGGAATGAAGATTTAATTTAAAAAAAAAAAAGAGAGAATGGAGCTATTTTATAGTATTATCTATGTAGATATTGTTTTAGTCAACGCTATTGTTAACAATTTCTCTCCAAGAAAAAAAAAATCAACAATTATTTATTATAGATTATAAGGTTTTATGCGAAATAAAATTGTCAATCAATGATCATTCATTTCCATATTCACATTTAATAGGTAATTAAAATGTTTACCAAATTAAATTTGAATTTTATACTACCTCAATTTTCTAATTTAGTTTAATTTCATTTTTTTAGAATAGCTATCACGGCACACACCTGGGCGCATCATTATTTTTTGTGCGAGTAACAAATTCTTTTCTTTTACATGCTTGAAGTGGATTTCGTTGCAAGAAAAGAATGAAAAATATGCTGGATTTATGTGGGATAGTGGATAGCTATTACAAAATAAGTCCCTAAACTATACAAATATTAAATAGGAATACCCACTAATATATATTATTTACAACAAGTTTGTTTAATAAAAGTTCATTTGAGCTATGTTCGGTATCATATAAAATAAATCTGAACAATATTTTGTTGAAATAATTATTGAAGCTCGGTTCAATCCCATATCAATAAATTATATTTTAAATATCAAACTGCTCGAATGCTGCTTGCAAGACTTGATTAAAACTTGTTTGAGCTTGATTTGTGAAATAATTAAACCAAAATCAATTATAATTTCAATATCGCTAAAAAAAATGAAACGAAACTTAAACGAAATTTTCTTCGTCACGTTGCTCGACTAATTGAAATCCCATTTAACAAATCCATAAGGTTACTTTGATAGCCTAGTAAGAAGGTTTTAATTTACTCATAAAAATACTCTAATTCAAAGTGGAAGTTCCGGCTTATCCTAGCATAACCTTGTCACTTGGGCCATGAATTTAAATTGGGTGTTTGTTGCATTCCTTTTGTCTGACGCCCTTGTAATGTCGTTTATGATAGGGGTTCACCTGTTTCGAAGTTGTTCTACCTTTTGTTTAATGTTAGTGGAATGAAGATTTAATTTAAAAAAAAAAAAAAAGAGAATGGAGCTATTTTTTAGTATTATCTATGTAGATATTGTTTTAGTCAACGCTATTGTTAACAATTTCTCTCCAAGAAAAAAAAAATCAACAATTATTTATTATAGATTATAAGGTTTTATGCGAAATAAAATTGTCAATCAATGATCATTCATTTCCATATTCACATTTAATAGGTAATTAAAATGTTTACCAAATTAAATTTGAATTTTATACTACCTCAATTTTCTAATTTAGTTTAATTTCATTTTTTTAGAATAGCTATCACGGCACACACCTGGGCGCATCATTATTTTTTGTGCGAGTAACAAATTCTTTTCTTTTACATGCTTGAAGTGGATTTCGTTGCAAGGAAAGAATGAAAAATATGCTGGATTTATGTGGGATAGTGGATAGCTATTACAAAATAAGTCCCTAAACTATACAAATATTAAATAGGAATACCCACTAATATATATTATTTACAACAAGTTTGTTTAATAAAAGTTCATTTGAGCTATGTTCAGTTTCATTTAAAATAAATCTGAACAATATTTTGTTGAAATAATTATTGAAGTTCGGTTCAATCTTATATCAATAAATTATATGTAAAATATCTAACTACGCAGCTTGCAAGACTTAATTAAAACTTGTTTGAGCTTGATTTGTGATATAATTAAACCAAAATCAATTATAATTTCAATATCGCTGAAAAAAATGACACGAAACTTAAACGAAATTTTCTTCGTGACGTTGCTCGACTAATTTAAATCCCATTTAACAAATCCATAAGGTTACTTTGATAGCCTAGTAAGAAGGTTTTAATTTACTCATAAAAATACTCTAATTCAAAGTGGAAGTTCCGGCTTATCCTAACCTTGTCACTTGGGCCATGAATTTAAGTTGGGTTTTTGTTGCACTCCTTTTGTCTGTCGCCCTTGTGATGTCGTTTATGATAGGGTTTCACCAGTTTGAAGTTGTTCTACCTTCTGTTTAATTTTCGTGGAATGAAGATTTAATAAAAAAAAAATGTGGCTATTTTATAGTATTATCTATGTAGATATTGTTTTAGTCAACGCTATTGTTAACAATTTCTCTCCAAGAAAAAAAAAATCAACAATTATTTATTATAGATTATAAGGTTTTATGCGAAATAAAATTGTCAATCAATGAGGTATTCATACATCTATCCCAAATCTTATTCATTTCCATATTCACATTTAATAGGTAATTAAAATGTTTACCAAATTAAATTTGAATTTTATACTACCTCAATTTTCTAATTTAGTTTAATTTCATTTTTTCAGAATAGCTATCGCGGCACACAGATACCTGGGCGCATCATTATTTTTTGTGCGAGTAACAAATTCTTTTCTTTTACACGTTTGAAGTGGATTTCGTTGCAAGAAAAGAATGAAAAATATGCTGGATTTTTCCTTTCAATTAAAAAAAGATAGAATTACACTTTTCTTACCACACTTTATTGTAATTTAGACGTTTGATAACAAACTGTCCGGAAAACATATTTGATAACTCATAATATCCAAATGAATGACCCAAGCAGGGTCTTTGTTCGATCACTACGGCTAGTTAGTAGTGCTCTTGGTATATTGCCCCGAACTCAGCTCGCCAAGCCTGATCATCATCATGAAATGCATCTGCATCATTATTATCATTGTGCACTGTATCCGAGTACGAGTCTTCCCTGTATAATGGTTGTTGTCTTAAGGCAGCTTCAGGCAATCGACTCTCTGCAAGGTACTGTTTCATTGTAATAATCTCCATCTTGTGCTTTCTTTTCAGTTTCTCGTTTTGTTTCTTTAACTTCTCATTCTCTTCCTGAATCATAGTGTTCTTACCCTACGCACCCAAGTAAATAAATCAAAATAAGCATATTGACGTTGAGCTTTTTCTTTTCTTTTCTTTTCTTTTTCAATTTCATTTTCATCATGATTTAGTCACTGAAATTCAAGAACTAAATATAGACTTTAGAAGTGATCCTAAAAATAGGAAATGTAGAAAAGTTACCTCAGCAACTGAAGCTGCTTCCTCTGCTTCTCTCAACCTAACAAGAAGTTCACCCGCAGCATGTACAGCTTCAGCGGTGTCTTTGAGTTGAATTTTCAAACTCCGGTTCTCCTTCTTTAATAGCTCCCTCTCGCGTTCCCTTTCCACCCTCAAAGCTGAAAGCTCGGCAGAAAGGGCCTTTGCAAAACGTGAGCCGTGTTGGCCTTTGGCTCCTGCTTTGGAAGCTGCCCTTTTCACCTCTGCTATACCTTCCATTATTGCTCTATGCTTTTCTACTATGTCATTGTACTTCTCCTGCAGTTCTGCATAATGCTCAACCATTCTAGCATGTCCTAAAACAGATCGTTTGAGGGCATCATCTAACTCTTCTGTGCACTTTTTCTCTAATCTCAGCTCCATCTCCATCTTTTCTGCTCGTTGACGATTAGACTCAGTTTCAATTCTCAATTCATCAGTTAGTGAAATCCAATCACTCTCCATTTCCATCCACTTCTCTCTCTCTTTTTCGAATTCTTCTTTAGTGTTGCCTTGAGCAAATGTACAGGATTTTCTCAACTGGATGGATTGTAACAGCAAAGAAGATCTGAGTTTATCAGAAGATATTCTTGTAGGTGCAGCATCATTGTATGAATGCAGTTTGTTTCTAAGAATTTCATTTTCTCTTAGAAGTGCTTCCCTCTCTTCGAAACTGAAGGATTTCTGCATGCTATGATTTGAGTCCTCCTGGACTTCCTTAATTTCACACTTCTCCTTTATAAATTCTGGCTCATACTTCTCATCACTTTTCCACGTCAGAAGCTGGAAAAAAGAACAACAGATGCATAAAGGCAAAAATAATAGACAAAAATTATCAAGGATTCAGAAAGAGAAATTTCAAACCTTATTTTCACTGTTAGGTGGGTAGTAATTTTCATTTTCGTCCTCATAAATCGGTTGCAGTTGATTCTCTCGGTCACTGAAATTTGAAGAGTTGTGACAACTACTGATTACATTCTGATGAGTTTCGCAGTTGTATTTCTCGAGCTGCAGTAAATCATGGTGTTAACACATGTAATTCATGGTTAAACATAAAAAAAATTATAAGGTAGTATATGTTGTTACCAGTTGGTTTAGATGCTCAATTTGAGCTGCTTGCTCCTTACATAAGCTACTGAGCTCCTTCTCTCTTTGTATTGCCAGAGCTAAATCTTTCTCGATATCCTGTAAGAGATAGACAATGCTGAAAGGTTTAAACAAATAACAAAGGTGTGAATTAACAAAATAATAAGATAAGTGAGATGTAAAATCAAGCAACTTTAAACCAACCTTAGCCCCATGAGATGATCCATCCGCCACTACCATACATGTCTTCAGACTATCCTCAATTTCATTAGAAGTAGCATTTCCTCTGCCTTGACATTTCATGCAAACAAAGCTAGGTGGAGGATCTGAAGATTTTCCCTCTTCCGGTGAAGTTTGAACTGAAGCAATGGCCTTGTCAATTGATAAACATGGCTGCTTGAGTGCTAAATGTTCGAAAGAGAAGGAAACAGAAGATCTAGTTGCTGTTGGGTTCTTCTGGTGGTAATCAATGATATGTAACCCTCTGTGGAGACTATCTGCTATGGACTCAGTCGGGCCTGGAATTATTCTACTAGATCTTAGGGAGGATTTGATGTGGTCAGGTTTGTGCAACTGCCGTAGCACATCCAGATTTTTGGAAGTCTCTACTGCATCATCCTGATTAGAGGGATGATTTGATAAAAATGCCAAGCTTTTCCTATGGGAATTTTTTATTTTAGGAGACTCAGACAAGACAGGGTCCTGGAGTAGTGTAGATTGATGACATTCGCTGTCTGATAGTTCTGTCTGAGTTTCGTCTGAATTGATTTCTTCATTTTCGCTCTCACCTGAACAGCTTAAATAATGTTCGCAAGTACCTTCTGCTGAGTAAATAAGGGTATTTTCTCCAATCTGAGAATCTTCTTTAAAGTTTTCTTCATGAGAACTGCTTATATTATCAATCTGAAGTCTTAATTGCTTTACATCATCCTCATTGATGCATAAATCTTCTTCAGAGTCTCTGTCTATGCGGGGTAAGATTAGTGAACGGTTGAGGCTGATTCTCAACTGGTTCACACTTTCACGCACTTTTCTCCCACTGAAATATCCGTGATTACTACTGAGTGAATTGCATTTACTGGACTTGGCTATCACGAGTTCTTCCTGCATAAAGAAAATCTCATTCAAGATGATGTGCCTATAGAAGTTTTGTGAAGCTCTAAGGAACATGTAACAATACCTTCAACTGCCGAATTTGATCGCTCAGGCCATCTACATCATCTTCTGTTATCTCATTTACTAAAGGCTCATTCTTCATAAGTTTTGCTCGCAGCCCAAATCTGAGCGTGCTTAGAGTTTCGCTATTACTCCTGCTTATGAAAAAAATAAATTAAAATCCACAATAAATAAGTCAAAATTATGGCACGGAGAGTAACAAAAGAAAATTAAAGAAAACCTCTACTACAGATTACATTTGTCTATGCTTAAAACTGAACAAAGTTTCTAGTTGAAACTTGAAAGAGAAGTTCAAAATTACGCCAACATCCAACATAAATATTAAATCTATTATTTGTATCTGACTAAATAACAGGTCACATAGTATATTACTTGTCATCTGGAGAAATGGCACATATAATGGAGAGTTTTGCATTGCCACCAAATGATTCTCTCAGCAGATGAGTTAGACAAGAACTTCTAGATGGTACTTTTTCAGCTTTATCAGATTGCCTTCCTTCTGCTAGGATATTTACCAAGTGCCTGCACAATATGCAGATTTATTCAGTTAATGACCAATAATACCTCTTCTGATGTATGCTTAATCAATAAAGATAGTCTTCCAATGCATTTCTGCATAACTGCATCTACTACACCTACACCACAATATAAATTATATTTGGATTGTTGCATATTTATTGTTCCACACGTCATCAAGAATAACTCTTGAATTTTATAACAGGATATGATTGTACATTAGTTACTTCACCCACATTCAGGAAACCAAATCAAACTCCAGATTACTGTCACATAGAACTCAATTTATCATAAATATCAGTATGCTGTCTAAAAGAAGCAGAATAAAAGATGAAGACAGCAAAAGCAACAAAGAAATGAGAACCTAAAATACCATGTACCAAGAAAAAGGAACAGGCAGAAAAGCCTGAATGAAACTCTAAAAGTGTTTCCGGACATACCCAAGCTGTGATGTAGACTTCTTTATATATTTTCCTTCTTTTGCATGCTGTTTGCTAGCATTATCAAGCGTATTTCTGTCAAATCCAGCAAGATCGACTAGACTGATTCTACTAGTCTTTGAAGTACCAAAGCACTTTGATGAGGACTCCTGATAGATCATTTTTAATACAAGTGAATATGACAATTGACTAGCAAAATAATGGATAAAAACCAAATGCCTAATAAAGATATAAATGTAACATTCATAAAAAATTCACGAAAAGTTGATCGATGGATAGCTCGTAAAATACCATAATTTAGATCATACATACATAGTAACTTTTTCTATCTATTTATCCCTCCCATAAACCCTGAACATATAAAAAAACTGTAGATCCAAATGAAGCTAATTATTAACGAATTGATCACCTAAACTCTGTCTAAAAGAGCGATCACCTAATTTTTGTCTTACTTTAATGGAAAGAGTAGTGGAAGTTTCGAACATAATTTGAAATTGAAGTTTTCTGATACTACCTTGCACCAGGACTCAATTATGCACGTGAACATAATATGAGATCTTGAGCTTTTAGAATTTATGCTTGTTGCTCCAATCTTTCTATTTGATAAGCCCTGCACCATAAATTTGTATTAAAACTTATCCTTAACAAGAGAACAAAAATGTTGAAAGATATGGTTGAGTTAATATAATCCTCAGACCCTCATGTTTTCTACCTTAATCAAAATTTGGGTAACATCCTCATAGCTGGTGACATATTCCTCAGTCAAATTCACCACATAAAATCCATTTTTGGCATCATCCTTTAGCTGAAACACATATCCAAGCTTAAAAAATGTTTTTACATAAAAAGACAGAAAGGACTATGGACACATTATATACTATGAGAATTCTCTGAATTACACACCTCTAGGTTTCGTTGTGTTGGATCAAGTAGATCACTAATTTTGCCATCATACACCTGCATCAGCAAACTATCCATGATTAGACCATGCAGGTTATACCAAGCCAAGAGCTACTGGCACTAGGGTAAAGCGATTCACCTCAAGAAACGAGCACCGACATTGATAATTAATCAGTTTGTCATCATTATTCTCTTGTTCCTGAGTGGATTAATAGAAACATATTAAAAATTGGCATGATAGCATCTCATATCCCTATTTTGATTACAGTGAGAAATACAACCAACCTTTTGAATATTCGAAAACAGATCCTGGAAAATGCGTGGCACAACACCCTGAAGACCACTTACTGATGGACCCACAACCAGCGAACTAAAAGGTCCCCACATAGTGTAACTCTTCCCACTTCCAGTCTAGTATCAACAAGCAGAAAAGAAAATACCTCAAAGTTCACACTTAAAAGAGCTTCAAATTTACATTATTTAGATCAACCAAAATTTACCTGTCCATAAGCTACAAGTGATGTGTTATAACCAGACAATGCATCCTTAACCAGAGGAGCACCAACTAATTCGTATACATCCCCCTAAAATCACACACAACCACATCGTCATTGATCACTTTATATGACAACTTAGTGATTTATCAATACAAAAAACTTGTTTCCTAGTTTTCATATCCTTTAGTAATAGTAATTAAATAAGAATTTAGGAGAAATTCCAAAACCTGAGTTGAATTTGAGTCCAACACCGAATCAAATCTATAATTTCTTTCACCAATGGAAATCGTATCCTGGGAAATTTTTCTAATCACAGTACCATTAGCTGGCCTTATCCTCACCACAACCTATCCTTATACCAAAACCAAACAAAATATCAGATTAACACACCTGCAAATACTAATGAAACACAAACTACAAAGCACCAAGTTCAATTAGAACCTTGACGGGTGGATCCGGAGCTCCAGGTAGTTGTTGCGGCACCACAGTTGCGGTGAGATCTTCCTTAAGATCTCTGACTTTAGGTTTTAATGGTGAATTCTTCGAGAATGAAATTGAGGCGGAGATTGGAGGATCTCTGAGCTGAATGTTAGAATTAATGGGGGCTATGTTTTCACCATCCGATCTTACATTCGATCGGCGAGTTGATTTGGGAAGTAAATTTTTGAATGGTACTGAAGCTGAAATGGTTCCAAAGAATCTGCTGTTCTCCGAAAATTCGGAATTGGATTTCACCATGATTTGATTCAATAGGAACTTATTTTGATACTGGGAATTTCTGTACTTGTTTTGCAGAAAAGGATCTGATGAAAGAGAAGAAGAAATAGGTTTTTTTTCAAATGTGGTTTTGGAGAGGAGAGACGTTGGTTAATGTGACCGTTGGGAACACCCTGCTTTTGTTGCTGTGTAGCGTTTAAAAGTTCAAAAATGTAAGCACGTAAATAACTATGGGCTTTTTTTTTTTTAATAGCTATGGGCTTTATCCATATTATTTCTGCCCTTTGAATGAAGCCTAGGCCTGCGATTATTTATTGGCCCAAATTAATGTTAAAAAGTCACAATTGAGAAATGACAACATTGTCCCTCACTCGTCACTTTTAGTCAAATTAAGTTTAGTTCAATCCTCGTGGAAACTCAGCCAATTAAGCCAATACATACATGTAATTTGCCTCACCCGTCTCCCAATGTCAATGAAACCACCCTTTGGGCGTATACTATGGAGTAAGTGCTTTCAAATTATGAGAATTAATTTAATTAAAATCAAATTTTACAAATAATTGGTAAAAGTGTTTGTGGTTTTAGAAAAAAAAAATATAGGAGTATTATGTTTGTGTTTGAAGATCTCAAAAATCATTAAGAACTAACTTAAGCTCAAATAATATAAAATTTATAATTGATCAAAAGTAATTTTCATTTGAAAAGTCATGTTTCAAATTAAGGTAATTGTCTAACTAATGGAAGGGTAGTTGAGCGAGTTATAAATGATAGAGAAAAAGTAAAAGTTTGTGATTGCATACTTAGGGTAAGTAATTGAAATTTGAAAGACAATTATAGCTTTAACTTGGAAGTCAAGCCTCTCATTTGTATATTTCAAACGTGACATGATTAAGAGTTAAGTAAACAATAATTATACATTCTAAAATATTATCATCGTTTCTGTTGAAGTTATTAAAGTGATTCATAAGGGTGTTCAAAGTTTGCTAATTAAACTACATAACAAGATGGAGCAAAATTTCGATGAGTTTTCCTCGAAAATCCTAGTAAATTTAATTAATTGGGGTTTGATGTCCTACACATAGACATGAGAGAACAAAAAATTATCCTTTCATATTCATACATCTAACATCCCGATTGATTAAATCTTAATTCAGCGGGTAGGCACGGATTTTCCCAATTTTATTACTTTCTCAATTTTATTACTGGCCTATCCAAAGATTGCGGTGAGCTTTTGTATGGTAGAACACCGCAGGCATATTCTTGTAATGGGGGCCAATCACTTGTCATTTCACTCATCTGTATTACAAAAATAAATTACAGTTCTTGCAAAAACTATTGTAGGGGCTTGCATAAACTGACCCTAAGAATAAATTAAAAATAAGATTTGTTCACCTAGGGTTTTTAATTAAACAAATTGGCCCTAGTCCAGAAACACAATATTCTTCATTTTTTTTTTATGTTGAAACTATAATTATTGTACTATTTAAATATGATTATATTTTAATTAGTGTCTTCAAGTTTCAGTTAAAAACGAGCCAAAATCTAGTAGTTTAACAAATTTACTTCTAATTCATCATATTTAGGATGAGTTTGACCTAGCGATCCGAAAAACTATTATAGGAGAATTAATTTTACTAAGGTTGATTATGGTAATAATTGATTATGATAAAAATTAATTATAGAATAATTGCTTCTGTATAATAGCTTTTGTAAAAGTAACACTTTAGTTGCTTCTAAAATAAGTTGATTTTTTGCCTCTCGAGATCACAAAGTGATTATGATCTTGGGGGTCAAACACCATGAAAATCACGATTGAACATAAGTAATTTTTATAATCAGGGCCAAACACTTTAAAAATCACAATAGAGATGTAAAGGTGATTTTAAGAGCTTCAATCGCTGGGGCCAAACTCACCCTTAGTTTATCAAGTCAATGCCAAATTATAAATATTGTGAAAGTTTGATTTGTTGTGTATGTATTGTATTATGCCTCTCGAAATTCTAATAATTTTGAATGACTAGCAAAATTTAGATTTCCATGTAAAGACTAATGACCTTTTAAAGTCTTGCCTGAAACATCAGAATCAACCATTAAAATGCACTTTAATTTGAATTTGTGCAGAATACGAACTTGTGGAAAATGATTGTACTAGAAGCGGCTTACAAAAATAAGGTTCACCTTTTCTAATTTAGTGGGACATATCATGTTCGTTTTGTTCATTTATTTAACATAAAATTTTAAATAATGTCACAGTGCACATAATCAACTTAACACTAGAGCCTCTAACAAAAAAAAAGAAAAAAAAACTTAACGCCAGTGGTTCACCTTTTAAATTTTTTGAGCTGGTTAGGTGCATGGGACATAGGGCTTGTAGACGTAGATCGATTATTTTTTTCTCTTAAAGAAGTGAATCCTTTCTCTCCAAAAAAAAAAAAAAAAGAAAGAAGTGAATCCTACTCAAAAGAGGAGTCGTTCATTCATTTATTTTAGAAATTAATCGTGGTTTATAATTAACAATGTCACATACTATAGTTTTGAGTAAATTATATAGTATTTTAATTTCTTAGTGAATCTACAAGGGAGAACATTTGATTAGACAGGCATTAGTTAATTTTTAATTTCCAAATAGCTAGCTAATATGAGCCAAAACTTCCTCACTAATGGTAGAAGTAAAAAAATCTCTACCTAGTCAATAATTCAATTGTACTAGTTAATAGTTATTTTTTATTAATCACTCAAAATTTGCTAGCTAGCGAAGCAGTACAGTGAAAAAAGAATGCAAAAAAGGGTCACCTCCAAGTTTTAGCACTTTTCATAAGCATATATATTTTCTAGTTGGATCTCATATTTTTTATTAGACTAGTCACTCATAGTTTAATTGGGTTTTTTCACTTTCTAGCCTCTTTCTTTAAAATAGCAGAAGAGATATATGATATATCCCTAGTATTTTCTAGTGATTTTGGATTGTTACAAAAGCGTTTTGTGGAGATTTCTAAAACATAATTGAACGACGTGGGATAATTATATAATCCAAGATATGTATTCACTTTTATGCAAATTGATTAGTACTGCTATTTCTTGCGGCTACGCGTGCAATTTAAATAAAATAGCTAGCCAACTATAAGTCAATAATTGCAAATTGCAATGATATATGCACAATGTGACATGGCAGTTAGTGAAGGCTTATTCAATAAATTATTACTTAATTATTTGTCCATAAAGACTTTAAAAAAATCGGTTACGTTATTATTATTTTTTTTTTTTTTTTTTTTGATAATTAATATCCCTCTTTTTCAATATACTTGATGCTTAAAGTTGTGAAAATTGCTTGTTAGTTGTATGTATTCTTCGTGGTCGGTGGTCCACTTCGCAGACCTTTTGATAAAGAAACAAAGGCATAGATCATTTATTGGATACATAATTATATATTCACCACGATATCAATAAGTTAATGATATTTGGTGCATGACAATAAATATGACAATGTTCACTGTCTTTTCAAATACAATTAAAAATAGTTTCATTAATTTATGAAAAGAATAATACACATACATATACTAAAATGGCATCACATATATAATGATCTTACACTTACGTGAGATGAAAACTTGTCCAAAGTAGGTTAATTGAAAAGATTGAATAGAGGTTCAATTTCAGAGATTTTTTGATTGGTGACAAATGCCTTACGAGAAAATACAACTAATAATTTAGCTGCAAATTAACATGTTATGGCGGGAATATGGGATTTTTGCACGTCGCCCCCCAGTTTTTTTTAATTTTCATACTTTCCCCCCCGAAACGCCTTAAATCAGTAAATGTGATCGTGCCCCCTGCTTTTATGTATGTTTGTGCACTTATCCCCCCCCCCCCACACACACACCAAATTTCGGCCAGATTTTCCACCTGAACTAAAGCACCTACAAAGCACACAAAATTTAAGAGGGCAAAAGGGTAATATTACCAGCTGTGCGGCAATATTCCATATCCAGTTCCAATTCCTAGGTGACTTGATTTTTTGGTGTATGTAATGAAGGGGTCACCATAAAAAAGAAATAAGAAAGCAACAAGAAATGTTGATATTGATTTCTCTAAATCATGAGTTTTGTGTGAGAGAGAGACGATATGAATTTGTAAAATTGTTCATGATTCACTCAATTTCGGTAAATAAAGGAGAAATTGGCCTAACTGAGATAAACCCTAATTTCTTTTCTCAATTTCAAATCACATTTTTGACTGATGTTTAGGTTTTGTGGGAAATAAGGATAATTTTACCCTTTTACCCTCTTAAATTTTGTGTGCTTTGCAGGTGCTTTAGTTCTGGTGGAAAATCTGGTCGGAATTTGGTATGGGGGGCAAGCGCACAAACATAGATAAAAGCAGGGGGCACGGTCATATTTAAGGCGTTTCAGGGGGGTAAGTGCACAAACATACATAAAAGCAGGGGGCACGGTCACATTTAAGGCGTTTCGGGGAGGAAAGTGCAAAAATTAAAAAAACTGGGGGGTGACTTGCAAAAATCCCCAGGAATATTAATAGCATTACATAACCTTCATTCATTCTTAAGTGTAAAAACTTTAAGCTAAATTTAAGTTGAGCTAAGTGAGATTCTAATCGTAATGTGAAATTATAAGCTTAATAAATATAAATGATTTTAATCTATTTTCATACTACCTAATATAAAGCTAGACAGCAGACTCTAATTAAATTATATTTGAAATGGTTTAGGATAAAGAGTCTAGCGGGGGAAATTAACTATATATTTTAGTTAGATATAACCAATTTGATAAAAGTTATCAAGGTATGATCAAAATATCAATTATATTGGTCAAATTCACTTAATGTGAAATTATAAGTTCTTGCCTGTTTTCTTTAGGTAAACTATTGCTTTCATGTAAAAGCAATTGGGCTTGTAGCTAGTATGATAAAGTTGAATAGAATCGACCTACTCTTATATCTATATTCATTTTTTTGGGCTCAAATCCTAATAAATTTTCAAAACTTCTAACCATATTTTCATACATTAAGTTTTCGAGAATATTTCAAGTCTCATAGGGTGTATGTGGATCGAGTTTTGGTCGGTCTCGCGGGTTTCGTGAGATCGAGCCAAAACCCTTTCAAATGAGTTTTCGCCAAACCCATAAATCATAAAAAATTTATTTAGAAACTCACTCTCAAACTATTCAGACCTATAAAACATTGATTTAACACCTAACACCTATTTTTTCACTCAAATCTCACTAAAAAGACATTGATTTGACACCTATCACCTACTTTTTCCTCTAAACTCCAACATCCAAACCTAATCCAAGTGGGGCTTCAACTTATTCAAACCACAAAACTCAAGAGCCAAAACCCATCCAAATGAAGTCTAAAGGTTTCATCGAAACCACCCAAACCAATTTTTTTAAACCGAGACCCGTGAAATCGAACCAAAACCCATCCAAATAGACCCATATATCTTGGTCATTGATATAAAATTTGGATTTGATGTTGTTTCATTATATTTTGGAGACATGTCATTTTTTTTGCATACAAACATACATTTTTAATTATGGAGACATGTCAAAATTTACGAGTATATACAATAAACTACATTTTTTATTTATGGAAAAGTAAATACTTAATATAATTGGTGTGTTCCAGGATAATTGTGACTTGACTTGTGAGATTTTTTAAAACCAAAGTTGAAATTGATGTTGTCGTGTGAAAGCAATCCGTAATTGAAGGAATAATTGATGGCTACAAAATAAATATTTCCAAGTTTTCATCCACATATTCTTCAAAAAAAAAAAAAAGAAAGAAAGAAAGAGAAGTTTTCAACCACATCAAACTCACGTGCTTCCCACGCTCCGATGCCCCAACCTCCAACTGTGCATCGCACTCATGAACCTTCTGATTGGCTTCTCTGTTCTTGAGGCGTGACATTTAAAATCCACAAAAAGGTACCACAAAGATTAAATAAAATAAAATAATAACCCCAATTTTGTGTACAGTATATAAAATTATTACCACACGATTCACAAAGGTAACAGGTGTTCCTTCCGACAGGTTTCAATCCCACAACATAATCTCCCTCCTCTCCTTTCCTCTCTCTCTCTCACCAAAACCAAATTTTATTCCTTTGTACTGTGTACTCTCGAGCACTCTGCTTTTCTTGAATAGCTGAAAAGATCATCTTTAATTCTTTGGATTTTTGCGGATAATCGGTTTGACTTTAAAAGGAGCTAGCTACCTTTATTGGTATGTGGTGGTAAAATTTAACTTTGTTTGGAACTGTTGCTGATTTTTATGATTCAATTGTTTGCCTTTTTTACTTTTGAAGTTCTTACTTCTTACATAAATGGCTTCATTTGTGCTCTCTGTTTTGTTTTGTGTTGTGTTGATTGATTCACGAATTCTTTTGGCACTAGGGTTTTGAATAGTATCAAAAAGGTTTCATCTGGTGAGTTATTACTATTCTCTCTATCCCCTTTTACTGCTTCTGATGATCTTCATACTTGTTTAATTAAATTAGAGTTAACATGTTCTTAAGTTTCAGAGTATTTATATTAATCATATATTTCTTGCCATTTTAATTCCTTGAATTCTCTCTAATTTTGCAAATTTTGAGCAGATGGTTTGTGGTCTTTAGATCCTTATCTTGCTACATATCTGGTTGTTGTGAAATTTGGGGGTTTTTCTTTTCATTTTGTTAAACTTGTAGGTTAGGGTTGATTCTTTGAATCATGGGTCATATGCCTTTGTTTGAATTCATACGAAGAGTGTGAAGCGTGATTAATGGATCTAATGTTGCAATATTAGCATCCTAGATAGCTAATACGAAATTACGAGTTCATTGTATTCACTTGTTTTACAGGTTTGATTATCTGATCATACTCATGGATTCCCCACAATCTGTTGTATCACCACTCAAGAACTCTTCTGCTTTTGCCGAATCCACCAAGCAAAATGCTAATATTTCTGTGGAAAAGTCTGGTTTCCAGTCGAAAGAAATCAATCATCAAGGAAAAAGAACCGCAATCAGTAACTCAGAGGACTTCATTGGTGCTTTTCTGGAGGTCTACGTACACCAAGCTAGAGACATCCACAACATTTGCATTTACCAAAAGCAAGATGTTTACGCTAAGCTTTGTCTCACTACTGATCCCGAAAATTCAGTCTCCACCAAAATCATCAACGGTGGTGGAAGAAATCCTATCTTCAACGAGAATCTCCGTCTTCAAATTCGTAAAGTCGATTCATCTCTCAAATGTGAAATATGGATGCTAAGTAGGGTAAAAAATTATCTCGAAGATCAACTCCTCGGGTTTGCTTTGGTGCCCGTATCCGAAATCTTGCTCCAAAATGGGAAGTTGGAAAAAGAGTTTTCGCTTTCCTCGACTGATCTTTTCCACTCCCCAGCTGGGTTTGTTCAGTTATCGGTTTCTTACATTGGTTCACCACCCGAAGTGTTTCAAATTCCCGCACCACCTACGGAGAATGATTCACTCGTGCAGGACATGGAATCTATCGAGTGTCTCTCGAACGACTTGGACAAGGTTGAGTTTCCTGATCCTAAGGTTGTAAACGAGAATCATCAGATGGTTGAGGAATACATCTCGATGCCATGTTCCGAATTGAACTCACAGTGTTCAGACAGCCTTGTCAGTTCCAATACTGAAGATCAAGAAAACTCGGAACTCGGGGTTCAACAGGGAGAAAGTTTCTCAACGAGCAAGAAAAGTTCGATTCCAAGTCAAAGAACGAATCCCCTCCAAGTAGTGTATCAACAAATGGGGATTCATCTGCTTCACCTCCCGTAAGTTCTCAGTCTTGCGAGACCCCAAAAGATTCAAAATCTTCAGTCCAGGAACATATTTCGCCTCCTAAGGAAAAAAGTGTGAATGGGTTAGAAGCCGAGAGTAAGGCATCAGTTGGGCTATCAAGTAATGAATTTATAAAGCCTGTTGTACCTGTTGAAGCAGAGGTGGTGCAGCAAGATTTTGTGGATATGTACATGAAAAGCATGCAGCAATTTACGGAGTCTTTAGCCAAAATGAAGCTTCCAGTGGACTTTGAAAGTGGGCCACCGAGTTCGAGTAATTCTAGCTCGGATCCGAAATCACCAGCGTCTAAGAACTCTGGCTCTCGAGTATTCTATGGTAGTAGAGCCTTCTTCTGAGCGTTTATTGAAAAGCTCGGATAACAGGTGACTTTAGCAATTAGAATGAGACTAATGCTAGTAGTAATAACCTTGTGTTGTGTGTTGTATTTGGTATGTTTTTAGATTATGGAAAAGTTTCTGACTTTGAATGTGTTATGAGCCTCTCCTTGTGCCTATGAAGTTGCTCGTGACGAAATCGTAATCATTTCCCTGTTGTTACTAGTCTTTCGTGGTTTTTAGTACTTGTGTTATCGCTTTTTATCTTGAGTAATAGATCATTGTGACTAATTATCAATGAAGTGTTTTCTTGTGTTATCATTGAAATGTTTGAACTTGTATGCTAGAGTTCATTAATAGGCTTGGCAAATGGGCGGGAAGGGGCGGTTTCGGGTCGGGTCTTTAACGGGTCTGTGGTAGCGGGTTGGAAATGGGTCGGGTCGTAAACGGGCTGGGTCTTCACAAAAAATTGTTGTAACATGGGTTGAAAAATAGGAGTAATTGATGTCAAGATTTGAAAGAATAAAGTTAACATGCAAATTATGAAACATTAATTATATGATTTGAAAATATAATTTTTATTATTCTCTTATATCTAAAAAATATAAAGAAATAGAAATATAAAAAATATATTGCGTAAAAATAAATAAATAATCCTTTCGAAAGTCAATACTAATATTTTATTAGTCAAAAGTGACCATGAAATTGGTAGAGAAAAGATCAACGATTTTAAAATATTTTAATAATCTAATTTTTTCTTCGAAATAATGGGTTAGTATGGGTTAGTAATTACAAAATAATAAAAGTCGGGTCTATGCCTTCAATTTTATGATAACAAACAAGATATAATATGATTTTCTTTTTGAAATTAAAGATAATAATAAAGTTACTTTTAAATTGGGTCCAATACTTTATTTTCTATTGTTTTTACAAGACTCATTAACAGACCCATTAGTTATAAAGCTGACCCAAAACCAACCAAACCCAACAAACATAAAAATTAATGGGTTGGGTCTGGACGGGCCTGGACGGGTCACGGACCAGCCCGCGGGTCCAAACCCATCTTGCCATGCCTAAGTTCATATAATTTCTTTTGGATGGATATTTTATGTCCATTATCCTTGATTAATTTGCTATTTGAAGCATAAGACCGGAGAGATGGTAGTTGACACCCAAGAGAAAACAAGGTCATATGAAATTGCTCAACTATAAACTTTAATTATTTACATACGATTGAGCTTCTAAATATATAGTTGATATAAAAGGCGTTACTTAAATTTTTCGAATTTTTAAGGGGAAAATGCATGACACTTTCCTTGTGTTATGGGAAACCTGCATAGAATCCCATGTAATATTTTATTGCACCAAATCTCTTACTACTTTCAGAACCAAGTGCTCTAGTACTTTCAGATTCCCTGCACTTGCCCTTTACTCCACTAGTTGTCTATAGCCGTTAATTTTTAGTTGATCTAACCATAAATATTAGGAGATTATATGCTATGTCTAGAAAGTACAAAGAATTTTGTGTAAGTTTTGCACAACACAAATGGAGTAGCATGCATTTTCCCCAGGTTTTAAAAGAAATAGCTATAGCAAATTTGTAGCTTAAATATTTAACTTACAAGGAAAACAGAGCGCTATTATCCAATTATGCAAGTCCACAAATCGACTTTCAACCATAAAGATAATTATTGTCTTACTCAAAGTCAACAATCCCTTCCATTCTGCGAGTTAAAACTGTGACCTAGATCTGAATCTGATATTAATAGTAAGATTTAGAGCTCATTTCAAGTTAGCATTTATTAGCCAAAATCTGATATTAATAGTAAGATTTAGAGCTCATTTCAAGTTAGCATTTATTAGCCAAATACATGGGTTTGGGCTTTTTTTCCCCTTCAAAATTTACATGAATAACTAAGCAGTAGCGAATTTAAGTTTGCATTCTTGTTGGAAGAGATTCCCACGATGTGCCTCGAGAAGGATTAAATTATTGAAAAACTCAAAAAAAAAAAAAAAGACAATATGATTTTCTTTTGGCAAAATTGCAAAAATCGTCCCAAACTAATCACTGATTTTGGATTTTCGTCCCAAACTATTTAATTTTGCTAATTTCGTCCCGTAATTTAATATTTTTTTGGAATATCATCCCACCATAATTATAAGACGAAATTGCGCATTTGCCGATGAATTATCACATGGCTGCTTAAGTGTCATGACATGGTAAATTTTAACATGAATAATTATATAATATTGCAGAGTTCGTCCCAAATTAATTACAAGATTGAACGTCATTTTTATTAAATTAAAAATTTAATATTGGGACTAAATTCATACAAAATGGTAAATTATGGGACGAAATTTGGCGAGTTGATATAGTTTGGGACGAAAAATCAAAATAGTAATTAGTTTGGGACGATATTCCGAAAAAATATTAAATTACGGGACTAAATTCGCCAAGTTAAATAGTTCGGGATGAAAATCCAAAATCAGTAATTAGTTTGGGACGTTTTCTGCAATTTTACCTTTTCTTTTTTTGGTACAGAATATGCTTCGTTTGTTTGTACCAAAGGATTTATAACTAATGGTTTGAAATAGTGAATAAGAAAATCATTACTCCCTTCGTTTCAAATTTATTGTCACATTCCTTGTTCTTTACATTGATTACAAGACTTAATCACTTTTCTACGGTAAAATGTAAAAATATAATTTTTAATGATTGTTACTCCCTCTATTTCAAATTAATTGGCATATTTAATCTTTACACACTGATTAAAAAACTCAATAATTAGTCATTTTTAAAAATAAAATATCGAAAATACCCGTGTAATGATTATTTTAATTAATGTCATTGATCATTGTGCACTCTGTTTTATTGTGTAAACTTAAAATAAAAAAAGGGTAAAATTGAAAAAAGATGCATTGGGAAACCAAATGTGCCAATTAATATGAGATGGAAGGAGTATCAATTAATGACATTTGACCCTTGAGTAGGGATGTCAATGGGTCAAACTCGGATCGGATCAGGGCTGATCCGGATTCGAGTCCTATTCCCATGTCTTCTATCCAGATCCGGATCCTAATTCGATGGATATCCGGGATTCGGATAAATTATCCGGATCCATTTGGCATATTTAAAAATAATTTTTTTTCCATTTTTCTCCAAATTATTTACAAATTCCGCCATCGTGAATTAAAAATGTAACATTTACTTATTTCATCGAAACAATTGTCTGAAAATTGTAGAAGATGGAATATGGTGGTCCACTATAAATGAGAAAAATTAAAACAAAGGAATAAACAAAATATAAATAAAAAAGATATAAATTGTGACAAATCAGAAGAAAATTCAATATTGAGAAATGGAAGAGAAGACAAAAATTAAAGGATGAATGATTAGACTTTTGATTTTTCATATTAAATAGCATAAATTAATATGTTGTACGCCCAATTAATTAAAATGTAAGTCCAACAACCTCTCTCATTCATTTTTTTTAAGATTATTTTCAATATAGTAAAAGATTTTAGTGGAACATAGATAGTTTTATTTTTATTTTAATTTAAATACATAATATATAAACAACAATTTAGGGGTGTCAATGGGTTGGACTCGGACCCGATCAGGGCCGATCCGGATTCGAGTCTGATTTCCATTTCTTCTATCCGGATCCGCTTGGAAATTGAATATTAGCTATAGGATCCGAACCGATGGATATCCCGAGCCGGATAAATTATTCGGATCCGTGTAGTACATTTAACAATAATTATTTTATTTCCGTTTTCCTCCAAATCACTTACAGATTCCACCATCATGAATTAAAAATGTAACATTTTATTTATTTCATCGAAACTATTGCTTGAAAATTGTAGAGGATGGAATATGGTGAGCAAATATAAACGATAAAAATTAGAAAATAGGAATAAATAAAAATATTAGTAAAAAGAATATAAACTGGGACAAAGAAGAAGAAAACTCAATATTAAGAAATAGAAGAGAATACAAAAATTGAATGATGAATGGTTAGAGTTTTGATTTTTTTTTTAAAATAGCATAAATTTATATGTTGTAGGCCAAATTAATTATCAGGTCATTTCAGCAACATTTCTCATGCATTTCTTTTTAAGATTATTTATAAAATAGTAAAAGATTTTACTGTAACATAAATAATTTTATTTTTATTTTGGTTTAAATACATAATATATAAACAACATTTAGTAATATATATCGGATATGGATCTGTAACGGATCGATTTGTATAGATCCATTTTCACTCCATATAATTCGAATTATAGATCTTAATCGGATCAAGTCCGTCGGATCACTAATCAGAAAATTATTCTAATAAATCGGGCCGGATCTGGATTGAAATCCACCCCATTGATAGCCCTACTCTTGAGTTTCCCAACCTAAATGTAAGAAAAGGGCAAAATTGGAAAAAATTGCATTGAGAAACCAAATGTGCCAATTAATTTGATACATGAAAATTTAGCAAATGTGCCAAATAATTTAAAACGGAGGGAGTACATCATTAAATTTGTATAGACTTAAACTTTTTTTTTGTTTCTCGAGGATCTAATCTCTTTTGAGGTTCGTCGAACATAATAAATGAGAATCTCTCCCACAAGGATTCGAACTTAAGTCGCCACTTTGGGGGTACTAATATCTTCCACTAAACAAATCACATATTGGTACAACTAATTTTTTCGCAATTCTTAAATCCACCAATAGTTGAAGTCACATAAAGGGCATCTCCATTGAAGGGATGGGAGGAAAAGTTCATGTGGGAAGGGGATTTTTTTGAAGACCAATGATAAGGGGGGAAAGGAGACGTGGGTGGTCGGGGCGGTGCATGGCCAGATCGCCCAACCCACTTCAATCTTGGGTTAGGAGACGCGCCCAACCCTTGTTTCTTCTTCTTCTTCTTGTTTTCTCTTAAGTTAATTTAATAGGAAAATTATAAAATTTGTTTTTTTATAAATCTTAACCTTAATTTTATTTTATTACTTGTATAATTTGTACTTTTATTTTATAAACTTAACATAAATTTAATTTTAATACTTGTAATATTGTAACTTTTATGTAATAAACTTAATATTTAATTGTTTGAAATTTAATAATATTGTAAAAAACTTCAATTTGTCTATTATATTAAAAAAAAAATTAGATTTAGGATTAATTTAAGAAACTTAACATTAATTCAAATTTTTTTACTTGTAACATTGGAACTCTATGGACAATGTTAAATTGATGAATTGTTATTATTATTTTAGTTAAGTGAGAATGAAAAAAATATGAGAATTAGAATTAATTGGAATTGGCAACGGACATGGCATGGAGGATAAATTTTCATATATGAATTATTAATTATTGTAATATTATTATTAAATTTCTTATTATTAATGTCAATGATTAATTTATTATTATTATTATTTATTTTAAATATGTTATTACTTCATTATTATATTTATTATTATCATTATTAAGTGATAGTGGGAAGTATGAGAATTGAAAAAAAATATAATGAGAAGATTTAATTATTGACCATGACTATGAAAAGAAAAATCCGAAGGGGGAAGGGGAGTCTATGATTACTGGATATGGCCTACACTTTTACAAATCCATCTTTAAACTCTAACCCACTCTAGATATTCCTTCAATTCAATTTTTTTTAGAGAAACAATCATTTTACATAAGTATCACTAAATCAAATTTTTTTGATGAATTACAAGAAAAGAAAAAAAAAATTTATTAAACACCAAAATTAAACTAGAATAAAAACTCATGTCAGTGAGAATTAAATCCATGATCTACTGACCAACATATGTTGGCTCGGTTGGTAAGGAACGGACTCCTTCCCCTCATAAGGTTGTGAGTTCGATTTCCACTGTCGACGTGAGGACTGTGTTGGTGGGCGATCTGTAAGAACCTCTGTAAGCGACCTTTGATCCCTGAGGCATGCCCTGACCCGTAGTGGCGATCAGAGCCGAAACCACCCAAACTTTTCCCCAAAAAAAAAAAAAAAAAAAAACCATGATCTACTTGTCAAATTGAAACCAAATTGGCCCCATGGAGTAGAATAGCAAAATAATGATTTTATTTAGGATTTTGGCCCCACAAATTCACAACGTTAAATTTAGGTATCCTCGTCTCCTCGTCACAAGTGCACTTTCCTTATCCTTTTTTGCTAATTTATATTTTTGCGCTCTCTCTTTTCAATAGAAAGTGCCCATCCGTCATTTTTCTATTTGCTCCTATTTCTTTTTTTGGATGTCATAAAACAATATTCTTTTTTCAAATATAAAATTATTTTACTCAAAAATATTTTTTCACTTAAAATATTGACTTGACATCACTAATTTTCTACCACTTCTTTTGAGGGGTAAAATAAAAGGAAAAAAATTTCACCTTTAATTTTCTACTCTTACCTAAAATTCGACCAAAACTCGATGAAGCAAATAAAAGGGGACGGAGGGAGTAAATTTATCAAGAAACTAAAATCGTGTAGGGCATGTGTGGATTAGTTTTGGCCCGGTCTCGCGGTCTAACATTTTTACTCCTTTTCTTTTACTAATAATTTTGGAATTTTTTGGGGGTAGTTATAAATGGGTTTGATGATCAAATTTGATATGGGGATAATGAAATGGTATCCTCATATGTCCTCAAGTCAAAATGCTGATTGAATCTTTGATTTTGGGATGATTGGAAATTTTATATTGTGGGTACGTGTATATAAAATTTGTTTTTTTTTTTAACAAATTTGCTAATATTTGTTCAGAGTTAATCAACTTGAGTAATTTGGTAGTAGGGACTTATTTATATATATATATATATATATATATATATATATATATATATATATATATATTTCTTTTTACCAGGGCCGGCCCTAGACATTTGGGGGCCCTAGGCGAATTTCAAATTTGGGGCCCATTTTTATAAAAAAGTTTAATCAATTTATTTTTTCAAAGACAAAACTATTAATTAAATATCGACAGTTATTTTCTCTAACATATTAATTTTTAGATAGATAATTAAACCTAACATATTATTTTTAGATAGATAATTAAAAAATAAACTTATTTAACTTTTAAAAGATTCAACCGTGAATTTTTTTTATAATTATTAATATTAAAATATTATTTAGCTGAAACAAAATTTACAAGTATTATATGTACATCCTTAACTCTATTTCATTCTTTTATAAATATCATAATTGATTGTTTGACTTTATTTCATTTCGTGACATTCTTAACTCTATTAATTATATATTATCATGTATAGAAAAAGTTATACATCATATATAAAAGTAAAAACAAGATGCACATACATATAATATTATGGATGGGGCTAGACCAATTTTAATGGGGGTGAAATTCTTTCTTGCAATGTACTTAGTGAGAAAGTAATAAGCAGAAAAATTTTATTTCAAAGAAAAAAACCGTATTCTTTTTATAATAATTAAGAAAGAATTCTTTTTGAAGTACTTATTAAGGAAAAAAAAATGACAAGAAATCATTAAATAAGAAAACGGATTAAAAGAATAATTACTACGAAAGGGAAATAAAAAAGACGAACATTATTACAAAAAAAAATGTTAAATAACTTAACAATCAAAATATAAGAAAAAAACTCAATATTGGGATTTGAACACTAGACCTCCCACTCATTATGAAAATGTCTTACCAACCAAGCCAAGATACATTTTATGTATATAAAATTAATAAAATTAAAAATATTTAATTTTTTAATTTTTCTAAAGGTCTATATATAAATTTTGGGGCCCTCCGAACCGGGGGCCCTAGGCGCCGGCCTAAGTTGCCTAGCACTTGGGCCGGCCCTGCTTTTTACTGAAACTGGTGATGTAAATCTATTTTGTCACTAGTAATGTACAAATAGTATCCAACTATAAATCCAATTAATATTCATTAACAATATATATATTAGTATTAAACTAGAGAAAAACTCACACTTTAGATGGGATTCAAGGGCCTCAACTTCACCATCAGTCTAGACCTCATCAACGAGCTAAGTTCCTTGTTAGAATTTTCTATTTTCTGGGTTATTTCAGTAATTTGATAAGATTTTATATCGTATTCAATTTTGAGTTGCACAAAGAAAATTGAGAAAAATACTTGAAATCATCATACTTGGAGTTTCTCTGCATTCCGATTGTGTGATATCAACTTATCTAAGTTAGTGTTCTAGTACACACAAATAAAAAGACAAAGTATTTTGATACATATCTAATGTAAACCTACTGTTCCTCTAATTAATTAATGAGCTCCAACCAAATTGGCTATACCCAAAATCCAACCGTTGAACAAGATATATAATTTAACATCTATGTGATATGAATATGTAGAATAATTTTCTAATTGTTGTAGTGGTGGTCCTCGATAATTGGTTGGTCCAATATTTCGACTCTCTATTCCTTGATCTTATTGCACTAGGTCATGTTGGCTTAATCGTTTTGGAACGTTTTGGACATTATTCAACCATTTAATTTGGTTCGAGAAAGTTCAACCCAATTGTTAATATCTTGTTTATCAAGAAAAAAGTCTTATTTTTCTACAAATTGTCAACAAAGTTTCCTTTATTTTTCTTAAGAACAAGATTTTCTTGTATATCTGAAGCATCCCACACACTTCATTGGAAAGTCACAAAAAAATCTTAACATACCGCTCCGTGATTTCTTCAATTAATGAAACTAATAAATTTTAGGGTAAATTATAATATCAGAGGTAAGAATTAATTACAAAAATCTCCATCACGTATTAGCATTATGAAAAACTCCCTCAAGTTTGTCATCATCTTATAATTAGCACATTATCAATGAAAAGTTCCAAATTTGCCCTTGGGGGATTATTTTCGATGCTGTTAACATTTTACAAAAAATTAAAACTTTAATGCTTATTATAATATCTCATTGATTTTAAAATTGATAATTATATATTTAAAACAAAAATTTTTATAATAAATATAATTGTGCATAAATTCAATAAATATGAAAAAAATTCCAATTTACATATTTATTAATAATTTATTTTTTATATAACAAATTAAATAAAATTAGAATAATATTTAATATTAAAAATTCTTAGAAAATTAATTAAATTATTTCAGTATATTGTATTTATAAATTTCATATTTTTAACATAACAAGAAAATTTTAAACTACAATATAAAATTTTTATGTTATTTTATAAAATGTATATAGTATAAAATATTAATTTATTTAATTAAGTGTTTATATAAGTTTCTTATTTTATAAAATATATTAATACAATTTTATTTGATTTATTATTATAAAATTTAATTGTTAATAAATATAAAAAATAAAATTTTTCTAATATTTTTTAAACTTTTAGGTAATTAAAAAAAATTATCGACTTTTTGGTGGTAAATATATAAATATCAATTTTATAACTAACGTGATATTACAATTAACAGACAAATTTTAATTTTTATTAAAGATATTACAAGTGTCATAAATAACTCATTAGGGGCAAAATTGAAACTTTTTAGGGATAATAGGGTAATTTTAAGATGGTGGCAACCCTGAGACTGTTTTTATTTAAATCAAATATGTAAGGAATTTTTTTTGTAATTATACCTTAATTAATGGGGTATTGTAACTAACCCAAGATTTTATACTAGTAGAATTTAATGAAATTAAATTATTATGGTAGTTTTGGATTCACCTATAAATATGAATATTAGAATTTTCCAAAGAATAGTAAAGGTATTTATATACATACGTATATACTGCACTAATTCCTATTAGTTCTGATCAATTGCAGATATAACAGCATTGGTGAATGCGAAAGTTTTTTACTTTGAAATTCAAACATAACAACTATGTCAGGAAGCGATGTAGGTTTCTTTAATTTTTCTTATACCAATAAATAAACAAATATATATATATATATATATATATATATATATATATTGTATATGCTTGAATTTTAATTCGATTTATTAATTTATTTTTGAAAGTTTTGATTTACTAACGCTGATATTGTAATTATTTCTCCAGGATTTCTCTGCAATAGTAATCTTTTTAGGGTCGTTTGGCAAGGATGTGATGTTTGCAGCGTGAGATTCTATCTATCTATATATATATATATATATATATATATATATATATATATATATATATATATATATATATATATATATATATATATCCATTCATAAAAAATAATAGATTATTTAATTTATTCATACTATTTATACGTACTATCTAGTATTAATTAACTAATTTGATTTCCTCGATCTTCTAATTTGTTTTTGTAACAGGGGACGTGAAATTAGCGAATTGTATGTATTTAAACTCCTCTCCTCTTTAGAAATATATCTACCTCCAATTAACTAATGCTTAATTTAACAACCTAGCTAATTGAAGAATATATGTTCTTGTGCATTATAGTTATCATATTCGACAAAAAGCAAAGAAAATAGCTTTAGAAAGATATGTAAAAGAAAAGTGCATGCGTGCTTGCAAGGTGCGTAACTTTATTTTGATTCACAAATTATATATATATATATATATATATATATATATTTGGATTTTTATTTTAACATGAATTCTAAATATATAACGTACATATATACGACTTGCTAGGCAAGCTCCTACAAGGCTACAACAAATGCTGGACGTCGTCCAAGGTATGATTGATTAATTATATATACTAGTAATATTTATCCTTAAATATGTAGTTGCATGTTATTTAATTTATTGAGTATACGAACCATAATATATATATATATATATATATATATATATATATATATATTGTTTAACGATTGCTCATCTTATAAAAAATGTTGCAGGCCTGCGTCAAACATAAAGAAAGTATGATGTTGGAGAATGCCTGGAAAAGAAAAACGTTTTGGCTCAATTTTTTGAGATATTAATCCTCAATTATTTTTATATACATTGATCATCAGAAATTAATTATTTCAGTAACGGCAAAATTCTTCGGACTAGACTTCGGCCTCATTGACATCCTCAATTCTTTTATACTCCCTCATCCTATTTATTTTGCTTTCCTGGTATAGTTGTCCAATCAACTTAACTAAATTTGTAAATATTATAATAAATAATTTAATCAATATATTCGCTAATAAGTTGATAATATCTTATTACACTATATATATTAATATTTAAAAAGTTTAATACACTACACACGTGAATAATTTAATATGACAAATCACTTAAAAGATTGAAAAGTTTGAATCGTAATTCAAATCAATAAATGACTCGATTTATTGACCAAAGTCAACATTGTTGACCTTATGGTTATGTATAATTAGGTTAATCGTAATCCAAATCAACAAAATGACTTGATTAATTGACAAAAGTCAACATTGTTGACCTTATGGTTATGTATAATTAGGTTAATCGTAATCCAAATTAACAAAATGACTTGATTAATTGACCAAAGTCAACATTGTTGACCTTATAGTTATGTACAATTAAGTTAATCGTAATCCATCAACAAAATGACTTGATTAATTGACAAAAGTCAAGATTGTTGACCTTTGGGTTATGTATAATTAGGTTAATCGTAATCTAAATCGACAATGACTCGATTAATTGACCAAAGCAACATTATGTATAATTAGGTTAATCGTAATCTAAATCAACAAATGAGTGGTTTAATTGATCAAAGTCAACAGTGTTGACCTTTGAGTAATGTATAAATAGGTTAATCGTCATCCAAATTGATAAATGACTCGATTAATTGACCAAAATCAATTTTGTTGATCATAGGGTAAGGTATAGCTAGCTTAATCGTAATCCAAATCTACAAATAGCTCGATCGTAATCCAAATCGACAATAATTCGATTAATTGAAAAAGTCAACATTGCTGACCTTAAGAGTATGTAAAATTATGTTAATCGTAATCTAAATCGACAAATGACTTGTTTGATTGACCAAAATCAATATTGTTGACCTTAGGGTAATGTATAACTAGGTTAATATTAATCCAAATCGATAATTGACTCGATTAATTGACCAAAATCAACATTTTGATTTATATTTTAATAAATATTAAATAAATTAATACCATTATATAAATTAATCGAGTCATTTGGTCATTTTTATCACGATTAACCTAATTATACATTACATTAAGTCCAAGAATGTTGATTATTGTCAATTAATTGAATTATTTGGCAATTTATATTATGTAACATAGTTATACATTACCCTAATGTCAACTGTATAACTATGTTACATAATATAAATTGCCAAATAATTCAATTTATTGACAATAATCAACATCGATGTATAATTTTTTTTAAAACATTTTCGACTTAATTGCAAAAGATCCATCTTTTTCAAATCATCAGATATGGACCTTATTCTTCATCTTATTTGTCCCAAATTCTTCACATGAAGTTCCCTATAGCCCCGTCGGCGACAGCCATAATAGTGGTGGCCATGGTACAAATATATTTAAAAAATAAATGATTTAGAAAACCCAACTCCTTCGATTTCGGTTTGATTTTAGTGTAATAGAGATCGATTTCAGTTTGATAAATCAGAGGAAAAAAATAAATTAACAAAAAAGATTCTAAATAAAAAAAATGGTCCAACAAATTCTATTGTGTTTGGAGAATTCATCAAAACAGCAACCAGAGACAAAGACATAGGCCAAGAACTTCGTCAAAATTAAAGAACCTAAACCCACTAAGACAATGGACTTCGATGCTTGTGAACTGAATTTGTTGATTTTCTCCTCTGTCCATGTGTAGCTAGTTTATATTAATTTTTTCATCCATGAATCATCCAGCACCACCGCTACTTACTGACGACTGCCGTAAGATCAAAAAAGTTAGAACCTCTGTAAAGTGTAGAAATGAATAAGGGTATTTTTGACAATTTCTACAGGCATAAATGTATTTTTATTTACCGGTTCAGGTTTGAAATGGGACACATGGCATAATTTGGCTGGTGAACTACATATAGTTCTCTCAAAGCTGAACTATCATTAGAAAATGCGTACAAAGATGGGTGCACGGTGTTAACTAATTCCGTCCGAGATTGGGTCGGTGGAGTTAAAAGGAGAAGTTTGATTTTGTCTTGAGCTGGAAGAATTGGATAAATTATATGTGAGGCTCTTTGAGCAAGAGGGGAATTTTTTTTTTTTGGCAGCAAATTATTTTGAGAAAGGAGGCAAAATAAAATAAAAAGAAAAAGGAAACTTGTTGGTTGAAACACGCAAAATTGTAAAAATCGTCCCAAATTAATCACTGATTTTGAAATTTCGTCTCAAACTATTCAACTTGGCGAATTTCGTCCCGTAATTTAATATTTTTTTGGAATATCGTCCAACCGTTAATTATAAGATGGAAATTGCGCATTTGCCGTTGAATTATCACATGACTGCTTACGTGTCATGACATGGTAAATTTTAACATGAATAATTATATAATAGTGCAGAGTTCGTCCCAAACTAATTACAAGATTGAACCGTCATTTCCATTAAATTAGAAATTTAATATTGGGACTAAATTCATACAAAATGGTAGATTATGGACGAAATTCGACGATCTGATATAGTTTGGGATGAAAAATCAAAATTAATAATTAGTTTGTGAGAATATTTCACACGAATATTGAATTGCGGGACGTTTTCTACAATTTTACCGTTAAACATTACTGTAGCACACTCGGTTGTGCTCTTATATAGTAGTAATAATATATATATATATATATATATATATATATATATATATATATATATATGAAATCTCATGTTGCAACTTTTTGATTCTCTTCTGAATTTTAAAATATCAGTAAACTAAGGCATATTATATGTTCCTATTCGTATTTTTAGTTAATATACCAACAAACATTCCTATTGAGCCTGTTTGTTTGGTCTTTGGGAGAGTGGTTTGAGAAAGTGGTAGAGGTTTGAGAAATAATCTCGATTTGCGTAATATTGTTTGTTTGGGTTTTGGGAGAGTTGTTTGGAAAAAAAGTAGGTGTAGGTTTTTTTTTTATAGATTTGAGTTAGTTAATTAGGTATAAGATAGTGTAAGACTTTATGTCACATCAGTTAGTTATATATAATTAATTTATTGGTTTATATATTATATGTAATATATGTGGTAATAATATTTTATAATTAATTATTGTTCTTTCTAAAATAATAAAAAATAAAGTAGATTAATTTTTAATTTTTCGAAGTTTTTTTTATAAAATATTATACTAAAATTCTTTTAATTATTTTATCTCACCGACGAATTCATTCAAATGACATATTAAATATACTAAAAGTTACACAATATCCTTAAAATATTAACCTAATAATTATTGAAATATTGAATTAATTTGTTATTGAATTATTGAAATATTGAATTAATTTGTTGTTGAATCTGCCTTCAGCTCATAAATTAGTAACTTTCATTATATAGACGACGTCGTCTCTTCCTGTCTGTCCAGCAGATCTGTCAGAGATTGTGTTTTGAATAAAGAAGAAAAAAAGAAAGAAAAGAGAAAGAGAAAGGGGAAGAAAGTCGTTGCATGAGACAGAGGAGAGAGAGAAGTGAGGTAGAATAATTATATAGGGTAGTAGGTTTTTTTTTCAAAATGGGCTGCAGCCCAGTTTCAGAAATTTATTTCAGAAAAAAATGTACTGTAGCCACCACTTCCTGAAATGGACTGTCCTGTTTGTCTCGCATTTCGGAAGTGGGAAATTTTTTTCCCAAATGCGAGACAAACAGGCCCTGATAATAACCCAAGTTGAGCAATGAATTATATATATGCATTTTCCTAGATAATAAAATCGTGCTGCTAACTTCAATCAAAAAAAAAAAAAAAAAAAGAAAAAAAAGGGGATGAACTACAATTCAATTGACAAATTAGTCAACAGAAGAAACACCAAATTAAATGAGGGTTTATTATTTTTTCCAGTTTTCAATTTATATTTCCCCAAGGGTAATCTGGCTCCGGAGCATGGAACGGCTTGGCTGTGGTGGAGGTGGTGGCATCACTAGGCTCGGGCGTCGCCTTAGCTCTGGTTGACCTGCAGGAATTAATTGCAACTCAGAACAAAATCAAAACCTTTTGATATTTTCGTGCTCTGTTCAACATGCACGAAATTCTATGTATATTGACAGAGGCGGATCCACGTAGTTGGTAACTCAAATAAGAAAACCTTTTGATATTTTCGGTGGAAATTTATTGAAATTTTGATCTATGCTTTAAATCTCACTACCCGTAATACTGGATCCACCCGGGTATATTGATATGTTGGTTCTAGATCAAAATCTTGAGTTTGCTAATTAATAAAGAAAGTGGACTTATTTACATCAATATTAATTGTGAAACATCTTCTATTTCTAAAAAACAAAAAAGACAAACTTGTCCAACTTTTTAGAAAATTAAACTGATGAAGTTTCTATTAAAGAAAATAAATAATTATCCAGGCTTATCAAGGCCTTCCTCAAGTTGTGGCGACAAATTAACATAATAGATCTAAATAATTTTGCATGATATTATTTAGGAATAATTTTTTCTCTCTTACCTTAGGCTTACGAAATATTCCGACTTAAAATTGGCATACCAAGCGCGAAAACCATTCATCTTGGTATCATAGATTCCTCTTAACCTGTCACGATAAAATGTACAATAGATTAAAACTTAATTTCAAATAGTTTTGTATAACTAAAGAGAACTAAGTGAAATTAACTCACGTTGTATAGACGTAGCCGCGATTCGGGTCCATGTACAATCAATTAGAATAACTCAATATTCAGATCTATTGTCAATTATATGTTTCTCCAATGATATGTAGTAGTACTTTGCCCCTTTAACAAGTTACTTAATTCTACCATAATATTATTTCCTTTTGCTCCCCTTCAGTTAAAGGTAAGAACACTTATTTAGTCCGTCATAAAAACAGCTCGGAGTTAATTTTTTCGAGTCCATCAGATTCTTCCTATTCAATAGAATCTTTATTTTCAAAATTTGCACTATCGGATATTTTTCGTATTAAGATTTCATTGTGACTTTTCCAATCAAGTTTGAGGGATGCGTGAGATTAATACCACAACTACGTATTAAGAAAATAATTGATATATATACATATATATACCCAAACATAAATATTTATATCGTACCAATAATTATTGTTTAAAGCCAAGTTAAATTATTTAATACTAAACTTTCATACATATTTAAAAATTTATAAAATATATATTAAGGGCATTTATCAGTACTCAATACTCATGGTCATGGAAGCAGTGACTAAAAAAAATGAAATTTATGGAGTTTTATGCAAAAATAAAAGACAGATGAGAGTTTCCGAGGAATGGTTTTATCCTAAGAACTGTCACTCAAACATTATTTTGTTTTGTACTCACTTTTTTGGATAAAGTAAACTTACGTACAAAATCAGAATTTTTTTTAATAAGTTTGATCTATGAAAGTTTCAAATACCTTGGGATTAAGATTTCTTCACATCATCAATTGTGAATAAATATAATATCCTAACCATAAAATTTATGCAATTCTCATAGACCAAGTATGTGTTAATAATTTTTAAAGATTGCAATTTTATCGCATATTTTGTTTTAATAATACTATTACTATTTTTTTAGTTTGTTAAAAAATATAATATCCTAACCATAAAATTTATGCAATTCTCATAGACCAAGTATATGTTAATATTTTTTAAAGATTGCAATTTTATCGCATATTTTGTTTTAATAATACTATTAATATTTTTTTAGTTTGTTAAAAGCTAGTGTTATTGCCAGCGCACTAGTTGTTGATCCCAGTCAATTATTTCAATTCATATTCTACCTTTATGAATAAAAAACTTAACACCTAATCTACCCAGATATTTATTAAGGGCCGAATTGAAAATTTTAATCTTCCGAAATTAACTAAATTGTAATTCTGGGGTTTTCAAAAAATCTAAAGTCAAATTATAATTTTTGAAAATTGAGGTACCAAAAGTGTAAATTTGGATTTCTGAAAATCTGGGGTCGAATTTTTTTTAATTTACTGAGAATTCTGAACTGAATCGCAATTCTTGGTTTTTTCAAAAATCTGGGGTCAAATTGTAATTTTGAAAAATTGAGGGACCAAAAGTGCAAATTTAAATTTTTGAAAATCAGGGGCCGAATTGAAATGTTTAATTTTATTAAAATTCTGGACGGAATTGCAAGTCTAGATTTTTCGAAAATCTAGGGTCAAAATTGCAATATCCAAAAATTGAGGGACCAAATGTGCAAATTTGATTCCTGAAAATCGGGGTCCGAATTGAAATTTTTAATTACGAAGATTTTGGACTAAATTGTAATTCTGGGATCTTCGAAAAATTGGGGACAAAATTGCAATTTCCAAAAATTGAGGCACCAAAAGTGCAATTCAAATTTCTGAAAATAGTAGCCGATTTGCGAATTTTAATTTTTTGAAAATTATGGACTGAATTGCAATTCTAGGTTTTTTGAAAATTTGGGATCAAATTACAATTCATGAAAGTATACAATATGGATTTTTTTAAAGTGGATTTCAAATGACTAGTTTTAGGAGGAATTTCAAATCCACTTAAAATTGAATTGAAATCCATTGGACTACAATCCAAGATTTCAAATGAATGAATTTAATTTTGTATTCAAATAGCATGATGGATTTGTCAAGGGATTTCAAATCCACGCAACTCAAATCCATCAATCCAAATGGGCCCTTAATTCATTTCCACTATCAAATCTAAAAGCCAATATATCCACTAAAAATCGGCTCGAGATCCTCTGTACCATTAATGTGTACCACCAATTGAGAACTAACACATGGACATACATATTAATTGTAGAGTTAGTTTACATCCATTAATGTGTACCACCAATTGAGAGCTAACACATGGACATACATATTAATTGTAGAGTTAGTTTACATTAACTAAACTTAACCTTAGTTAGTAATTAAAAAAATTGAAATTTATATCTCCCACTTTCTCATGACTCTTCATCTTCTCTAGTCTTTTACAATTAGAAAATCTTCAATTTTGAAAACAATAAACAAGTAGATTAAAAAAAAATCAATTGAAGATTCCTCCACACTTTTTTTTCTACTTTCCAATTATCAGGTAAAATCTTTGATTAACATATATTTACATATTTTAGTTAACTGAGTTTAAAACTTTAATTGTAAAAGTCTAAATCCAATTGCAATTTAGAATCGACAGCCTTTAGAATCCAATATCAAATTGCAATTTTACAAGCATCACTTGTATTAATTTTTCAGTTATAGCACATATTTGGATATGATGGAAGTGAAGGAAGCTTGTTGAGCTCTTCAGTCGCCATTAAAGCTTTTGTGCTCTGAAACTGCAGAAACAAAAAAAATAATCCCAAAAAAAAACAAAAAAGGAAACCAAAAAGGTGAGAGGTCGGCTTCACAGTGGAATTCAATTTGAAGAAGATAATTGAAGAGTGGAGGATTCTCTCAATTTGAAGAAGATAATTTCTCTAATGAAGAAGATGACGTGAGTGGAAGGATTAAAAATTATAACTTGTTTTTTGATATACTAATTGTGGTTAAGTTTAGTTTGAGTTAACTCTATAATTAATATGTCCATGTGTTAATTGGTGGTACATAAAAGTGATACACATTAATGGTACAGACCCTAAAAATCATGTTGTTCTCCTCAATTTATTATCACCTAAAGTGTCAAACACTAGTAGCTCCAAAAATGAAAAGAATTGCAAATAATATTTATGCAAAAGATCAATACAGTAAAACCAAAAACAATTATTTTGTCAGTTGATATTTAATTATCTTCTTATATATTTCTGTGAATTTATTAAATTTATTCATAGATTATCTTCATTACATTTTGTTAGTTAATATTTGATTATCTTCAATATAGTTTTATAAAAAAAAAATTATGAAATGTATTCACATATAAAAGTATAAAAACGAAATACATGGAGATAATTATTTTGTCAATCTAATAATACATTAAAGTTGAGAAAGCTAAAACTGAAGTACTAAACCAACAGCAAAAATAAAATAACAAATCAAATAAAAAATCCCTTCAACCCCTTTCACACCTTTTAATTATTTAATTCAATCTTCTATGGAGATCTCTTCATTCTCATTTTCAGTAGAATACCCTGCTTTCTTTTCCTTCGTTCAAGGCTGTACAAACAATCCAATATAATATGCTAAATATATAAGCATAAATATATAGACATGGATATAGCTATTTTCCTAACCTGTTATCTAGCTCTCTCAAGTGCAAGTTCAAGTTGGGCAGGCTTCAACCAACTCGTTTCCAATTGCTGAACGTAAGCCTATAATAACATATTGGTAAGAAATTAAACTTTAAATGAACATCTAAAGGATATCTGCATCTTTGAACCTTCTTCCATAAACAGTTTTTCCTAGCAACTTCACGATTTTGCATCAAACATCTTTGTATCTGTGATCAGCTAAAATTACTCTTCAGCCAACTGAAAATCATTCCAAATTAAGTAGACAAAAACTCAGACAAGTCTAAACCTCACAAGAATAAACACAGACAATTTTCAAGAATTTCAGTATCTAATCAATTCAGTTCGTTGACAAGTTATCCTCTCACCTTCACTAAAATCCTTTTCTATGTCTGATTATCTTCAGCGTTCTAAGTGATTCACCATCAATCTAGAATTAATATAAGAAAATTTCAGTCACTTACGAGCAACCAAAACATCAGTAGTATAAAGGAGTTATGATAGTTCACCTTGTCATCTAGCATTGTCTCTCCTTCTTCTAATAGACAAACACCCGTACTGGGGCTCGTATCACCTTCAAATGCATCATTCCACATGTTGATTTGGTGGAGAAGTACATATGAACCCATCTTGTTTAACGGGACAAAATGATTCATGAGAGTAGTCATACTAATAACCTAGAAATCAAAAGGAAAAATCATAAAGTTTTGAGATATACTCCAAAAGTTACTACATAATATTACTTACAAAATCTTGAACTATACCATAAATCCATTCAAAGTTGATTTACTTTGTGTCAAGGAGGCTATTTCATGTGGCGGATTTTGAGCCAAAACTTTAAGCAAAGGGGAAGCGTTGCTTGTGGTTCAGCTCCATTAATCTCTTTAACTTCTTCTAGAATTTGGCAGAGTCAAAATAGAAAAAACTTCAGAAAGCGGAAAAGGGGTAAATAAAGGTTTGTAGAAAATGGAGGTAACAATAATGATTTAGGTGCCAATGGTAACAGAATGATACCTGAGAAGGTAAATATCAATAGGACTTATTGGACTTCCAAGTATAATTTTATATCTCCTTTGTGGATAACCAGCAACCTATATACAAAGATAAAGATGACTTCAATGATCAGAAGCTTTCAAAGAACATCTCATGGAAGCCACATTATCCTATATGTACCTCATAAGGATCTGGTCCCATAGGAAACTTTGATTGCTATTAAAGTTTCATTCTGTAAGAGTTGACACTTTCAAAAGTTCAACTCGGAAGATTAAACACAAACCTGACCTATTTCATTGAACATAGAAATTTACATCCACCTTTTTTTGCAAAACTATCTAATGAATGCATAAATAGTCAAATGTAAACACTGAAGGACAAGAAATGAACCTGGAATCAGGACAAATATTTAGTGTCTTCTTCAATTATAAATAGCCATCTACAACAGCCAAATATCCAGCAAGGGCATTAGTAACCAGAAAGTCTTTCAAATATATACGAGTGAAGTAATTTAGGGTAAGATGGATACTTTTGATTGTTTCATTTTGACTCAAATCTCTCAATTTTTCTTGCATCTACATGTAATGTTCTGAAGAATTAACATGTGCAATAATACAATAATAACAACATAATATTGCTGGACAACATTATGCACTACTAACCTTATTCACTCATCCAAACTTCTTTCTTCCAATGAAAGGTACTGAATATCTGCCTGCATTTTAAACACAATAAAACTACGTCTGCTTATTCAAATCTGAAAAAAAAAAAAAAAAATTGTAAGAATTCTTTCAAGTAATATTGTACCAAAAGTAAGAAATTAAGAATGCGAAGGGTAGCTGCTCCAATTTTTAGCATTCTAAGGTATTTACTAACCCATATCGCATCTTACCAATTCCAAAAAACTGGTTGCTGCGAATATACAAATGAAGTAGTTTTATCTCAAAATCATCATTCTTAACTAATTAAAACAAAATCATTTCATGAGAAAAAGAAAAAGAAACTAAAATCATAAACTTCTAAAAAAAAAAAATTTTAATTTTCATTAACAAATTTGACTGTAAACTATCCACGTTTCTATATTTTGCCCAATTTCAAGTTGTTTAACGAACAATCATGAAAGTACAACAAGAAAATTAAAAAGAGAAGTGAACCGACCAAAATCAAATCCTCAAACTTGAAATTACTGCTACCTTGTGACGAATTCGAGCACAACCATGTTGAAAGCGGATGTAACAAACCCAAAATCAGCTAAAAAAATACCAAATCCCGTAATAGTAGCGCCATCCAAATGGGGGAGCTGAACTCACGATTCCGGCGACACCACTTAAATTCCTCTGGAAGGATTGAAAGTCGTATGATGGATAATGCGAGGGTGAAAGAAACTAGAATTAGAGAAATATTAAGAAAAAAAATAAAAGTTCCAATACAAACATGGAGTTGGTGTGACAGCGGGAGCACGAACACGAAAACGTGGAATATTGAAAAGTCGAATTACGAGATCGCATCAAAATAATATTATATTAATTAAATTATACAACACATACCATAAAAATGAAATTATTAAAACAATATTTTTTCAGCTAAGTATAAAATTTTCACTTAAGAAAAATTAAATACTCCTTATAAGATTTAAAGTAACTATATTGATGGGTAAATAGGTTGACTTGGTTGTTTTATTAAAAAAATACTCATGTAATAGTATATCTTATAATATTGTTTATAAATGTAAAAGTTATATGTAACTTTTTATTTATTAATACATAGTTAGAATCGGTTACAATATATTAACGATATTTTACTTGTTTATGCCCCACAATTTTAGTTAATATTTGTTTTTTTATATATAAATAGTAAGAATTCATTTCTTAAAATATACTTATATATTCATCCCAAGTCTATCCTTTTACATAAATAACAATCTGAAATCAATAATTTTCAATTACCATTTTTAAAAGTCTAAATGTAAAGATATTTGAAAATCCTATTTTTTAAATCTGACTTATTAATTTGTTTTTACTTTAGACATTTTATATGATATTACTATTAAATAAAAAGAAGTTTTTTTTTTATATAAATATAAAAACTCAAACAATTTAATAAAAATAACCCTACATGAATATTTAAATAGATAGATAAAGGTAAAAGGCCCATCAATTCCCTCCTTCTGACATCTTGATAACACCCAGTCATCATAACCCATCAATTCCTACACCTATGTTCCAGGCGGCGTCGCAGAGAGAAATGACAGTCCAACCATGTTTTTTTCAACAAAAGTGATGTTTTATCTCTTTTTTTTTTTTTGGATTAGTGTGAGGTTATATCTCTTAAATCTCTTATCTTAAGATCTACTATAATTTTTCCACCCATAATTTAGGTTCTTTAAGTTAAGTAAGTCAACATTTCCCGAAGCTTCGGTTCTCAAAAAAAGTAAATACAGCTTCGGAATCCGAAGCGTTATTTATATACAGTATTTTATATTATTATGGTCAGAAGCATTATTTTTTATTTATATATATATATATATGTGTGTTGTCTTCTCTTCCCACACACACACTTCACACACACTTCGTTAGAAAGAAAGTCTCTCTTTTCTTCTCTCTCCCCTCCTACTTTAACATCTCTTCTCATCTCTTCATCTCCTCAATTGCAAAACCGATTTTTTTGTAAACCTTAAAATTTCTGAACTTTGTTATTTCATAGTCTCTCTATGTGTCATTCTTTTTCTTCGGTTAGCTCATCTCCATGGTTGCAAAAAACCAATTATTTGTAAACTTTAATTTGTAAATACATCCTGAATATATGCTTAAAATTTCTGAACTTTGTTATTTCATAGTCTCTCTATGTGTCATTCTTTTTCTTCGGTTAGCTCATCTCCATAGTTGCAAAAAACCAATTATTTGTAAACTTTAATTTGTAATTACATCCTGAATATATGCTTATATTTTGATATTCAATATTTTAAAAGGGGGTGTTTTGGCAAGAGATGCAATTTTCACTAAAGTCCCCAATATTTAAGAGAAAATCTGTGTTTTTTTTCTTTTTCTTAATATTTAATATAAATCTTTTTATTTACAAGCTTTAACAAGCTTCTGGAAGTCCACACAACTGCAATACTGTATCTAATCAAAGTTCAGCTGAGGATTTGCAAAAAACCAATGGCCTCAGCTGTCCAAACCAATGGCCTCAGCTGAACTTTAGTTGCAAAAATTCAATTATTTGTAAACTTTAATGCCTCCAAATCTTCAGCCATCCTGCGCCTCAGCCAACCAGGTCCGGTGGATATGCCGTAGCTTCCCCTGCCTCAGCTTCCCCTGCCTCAGCTTCCTCCGCCTCGGCTTCAGTCACAGCAGCAGCTTTTGACCTTAGAGCATAGGACACCAGGGCTCCAACCGCATAGCCTGCCCCTACTACAGCTGCAGCATGCAAGCTCTTTCCCATGTCACCGCCCGCTATGATGGACCCTCCTGCTGCAGCTCCAGCAACTAGGACTCCTGTAGCTATAATGGCCTCTGGATCAGAACCATTGGGTCCATCTTCATTTACTTTTCCATCTTCATTTACTTTTTTAGCATCCTCTGGATCAGTTCCTGCCTTTCCCTTGATCCTAGGAATTGTGAAACAGTATAATTTCAAGAACTAGGAAAATCTACATCGAAGTGAACATAATAGAAGGAACAATTCCTAGGATACTAACATATTGAATTTCTATGCCACTGGTATTCCACCCCTCTAAGATTTAAGAGACCTATAGTTGGGCCAACAAGAGGTGGTCTAAATTCATCCAGATCTCATTAAAGCATACTAACATATTGAATTTCTAATAACTAAACTATACTGCATTGATAAATGATTGTAAAAACTTCATCCCTAGGATTATAAGGCAATGGCATATTGAAACATATTTTTAAGGAAAAAATTATTAGATCAAACTGCAAATTCTCCAGATCTTATTAAAGCATACTAACATGTAATATTATATAGGAAACTCAGTGAGTCACTCAAATATACTCTCAGTTTCTAATAACTAAACTATACTGCATTGATAAATGATTGTAAAAACTTCATCCCTAGGATTATAAGGCAATGGCATATTGAAACATATTTTTAAGGAAAAAATTATTAGATCAAACTGCAAATTCTCCAGATCTTATTAAAGCATACTAACATGTAATATTATATAGGAAACTCAGTGAGTCACTCAAATATACTCTCAGTTCACCAACATCTAACATAAAATAATAAGGAAAATCGGTTTTAAGTGAAAAAATTATATAGGAAACTCAGTGAGTCACTCAAACATAAAATAATAAGGAAAAATAATAAGGAAAATCGGTTTTAAGTGAAAAAAATTATATAGGTAACTCAGTGAGTCACTCAAACATAAAATAATAAGGAAAATCGGTTTTAAGTGAAAAAAAATTAAATATACTCTCAGTTCACCAACATCTAACATAAAATAATAAGGAAAATCGGTTTTAAGTGAAAAAAAATTAAATATACTCTCAGTTCACCAACATCTAACATAAAATAATAAGGAAAATCGGTTTTAAGTGAAAAAAAAGTTCAAATGCAAAATAAACTATTATTTTAAGTGAAGAAAAGTCATATCACATATTCATTTTTCAGTTAAGGTAAAATTATTACCGTTCTTCGGCAGCGTTTCCAATACCGATGGCACTTGCTACGAAATTGACCAGTTCTGATATCTTTTTTGCCGGCTCTTTTATCTTCATCTCCTTGATCTTCTCAATAGTTCTGATAGCTGAACCCTTCATTTTGATGATTTGATGTGTGATTTCTCTCTGCAGAACTGACAATATAGTGAGGAAATGAGGATTGGCACACTTTTTGTACTGTGAGAATGGCGCACTTTTTTAATATTAATTTATGTTGATTGCATAAATAGACGAAAATACCCCACAATTCAAAAGTGGCTATCGCAGTTATTTAAAAGTGAACAAGGGATTATTGCCTTCATTTTTATTTGTAAAATATTATGGTGGGTTGTTGTCATTTTTTGAGTTAATATAGGCGTTGTTGTCAATTTTTAAATAAGGCAATGTTTAAGATTATAAAATTATGTATGAAATTTGAATTTAAGGGAGAAAAAATATAAAAATGAAACTGAACAGGAAAAATAAACTGTACCTTTTATAGTTTATTATAAACATTCTTCTTTTTTGTTATGTGGTACTAACTGAACATAGCTTAAAGCTTATGGAGTTCTTTTTGTCTTTTTTTTATGATGAATTAAAACTTAGGGAGTTGGGAAAAGTACAATATGATTTTGGAGGTAAATACGAAAAACAAAAGTACTATTTGCATTATTATAACTGAATTTATTAAGGAAGGATTCGGGATTTCTTTTTCCACTTCATTAAAACCTAGATTATACAAAAAGCATATATATCAAAATTATAGGATTTCATATGCATAAGACCACATTTATTTTTGTGCGTGAAAGCAAATTTCAGAACGACAAAACAGAGAGAAAGTAAATTCAACCGAAATATCCGAGTCGTTTAATCAGAAAATAAGAGAACATCTACTTCATTCAGAAATAAAACCTCAACTGAACTGATAAACCATATTTAAATATCTTTATTGAAGGGAAACCAAGGAGGTTATCCCTCTAATATTTTTCACGCTAGTAAATCAAACAGAACCTCACATACAATCTGAGACAAATACAAATCCCAGACAAAAACGGAAAACTTAACCAGTCGATCAATAGAGCCGAAAAACATAAGAAAAACCAAAGAAAGAATACAAAAATAACTCGCTACCTCCTTTGCATGTCGTTGTAGTTTCGTTTTTGTGTTGAAGAGTCGCACAACAAATAAAGCTAGAATGGATATCCCGGAATCTGATATACATCTCAATTAAAATCGAGAAATCTAAGTCATATTTCAAAAATCAAACCTCAAACTTTCGTTTGAACTGCTTTGTCTGAACTTGTATACTTTACCAAGAACCATGTTAGCTCTGTATAATGACATGATTTTAAGTCTATGAGATACGTACGAAATTCACAATCCATATATTTTTTCTTTATTTTCCCCTCTCCTACATTTCTGATATTTCCTAAGCAGCAATTCCTGAAGGAAAAAAAATTAAAAAAATGGATAAATTAAGATTATCAAATATAATTAATTTATTGGAATATGACAGAATTTTTAAAACCATAGTTCAACTAATCCACATTTCACAATTGTAATACAACACTATGATTTGTTCAAGTACATGAATTTTTCATGATATCCACAAGATATGAAGGGTGATTGACAATAAATTAAAGCAGAACAATTTCAGTAGTTTATCTACTTGGATGAGATGCAGTCTTAGAAATTACGAATATCAAACTTATTGCAAGAGTAGGTTTTCTCTAAGATAGATTACAAATGAAACTTTTTGGCAGTCCGATGATGAAACTTTGAGTAAACTAACAAACATATATAGGTAAAACTATTAAAGACTGAAATTTTCATATGTAGAGTATAAAAATTTTGACAACTTCAAACATATGATTAAATTCTAACACATTATTTCAATCAAAGGCATTTGTTAGTGCCCGCCTCGTGAATCTACAGGACAGCCTAAGTAACGTTTCAAACTGAATTTTGATATAATAAGAGTTGAATATTAGAAAGAAGCAGTGAGTTGTATATACGTAGGAAAAACTAACAGTGGAGAAGAAACTACTTGTAGGACCTCGTGCGCATATCCTAGCCTTATAGTTTATTTACAAACTCTCGGGTCTCCGCCATGGGACAATTGCTGCCAATATCATGGTCAACACTACTAATCGAGCATCAAAGTTCCTTATATGCCAAGTTTTGTATGGATATTGATGGATTATGTAGACAATTACAAACTCATATATTCATTTATGACAAGGTATAACAATATAGTACATGTATGCTAAACAGCACATAGATAGGCTTATTACATCTAATTCCATTTAGATACCATATTTGAGTTTTTATCTTAAGAATCTTGAGTTGATCCGGATCCTATTGAGAGATAATCTATTGTTCTTTATTTATTTATTTTTTTTTTTTTTGGGGGGGGGGGGGGGGGGGTTTAATCCTGACATTGCTTCCATGAGAGATCAAAGAATTATTGAGCTACCACTAACTAGTAGAAAGCTTTAAAGTTAAAGTATTATTCTTCAGAAGTACTCTTTAATTTCGTTCAAAATGACCATGAAAATGACATCGGATTGATTCAAAAAGCTACAAGCAACGAGTTCGTAACTCACTAAAACATATGAGAGCTATTGATACAACTCCTATAGTTTCTTTTTCCCCGTAAACAAATCAACTCTTCAACTTCTTATATCATGTTAACAACAATAGTTACATCGATGATAATACAAAATATATATACGATGTGAATCAATATCCAGCTTTTATATCAAAAGCAAAACAATAAAGCCACTAATGCATTTCAATTCCTAGACATAAGAACTCTAGGACAAGTTCAAAAAATCAGTACCTCTGTTGGATTGTCTATTTGGAATGTCATAGCCCACACCATAATCCTCAGAATCTTTAGCAGTAACATCATCTGAATTCCCAAGCCCGTAACCGAACGAACTCGTATTATCAATCTCAGATGACGCAGTTTGCCAAGTAGGATCACCATACACAGAGCCACTTCTATAAAAATCCCCATAATTTCCTTCATAACCACCAGTCGAGGACATAGTAGTAACCACACCTGTTGTTCCACTGTTTCTTCCAAATCCTCCAGCTCCAACCGCGTAACTGTTTTCTCCACCTCTATATCCAACATTTCCCCCATTATAACCAGCCAAACTCCCCCCAATCGAGGCACCAATAGGAGAAGTCCCCCAATTCCCTCCATTGTTTCCAAACACTCCAAAACCACCACCACTTCCAGAACCCAAGTACGAACCCAAGTTTGCATTATTTGGTGAAGTGTTAATAAGGCCACCATTATTTCCCCATACATTTCTCGAAGACGAGTTAAAAAGTGAATCTCCTCTTCCCCCACTTGCAGCATTGTAACCAATAGGAGTACTGTACCTACTCTGGTTGTTACTACTAAAATATGGGTTCAAAACACGGCCATAACCTAAGTTAGAACCCCCTCCAAAGCTACCATTCAAGCCTTGTTCCATATTCACACCCATTCCATAAGCAGGAGAACCGAACTGCGAGAATCCTGCACGAGCAGCAGCACTAGCTAATGGACTGTACCTACTATCCATCCTCACTCCATATCCTCCAATTGAGCCTAAATTGTAGCTATTGAGGATGTTGTTAGCTCTACTAAAACCATATTGGTTGTAACCGACAACCGACCCTCCTCGTGTGGGACCCGGAGACATTTCTTTAGGAACCGCTCGTTTTACCTCGACCATTTTTCCGTTAAGTTCGTGAAAAGTTTTGTGCAACACCCTGTCGACTGCTTCCTCGGAATCGTAAGTTATGAACCCAAAGCCTCTTGGTCTTTGAGTGTTGTGGTCGTACATTACTACGACATCTGTTATGGTTCCGAATTGATCGAAGTAAGTTTTGAAGTCACTCTCGGTGACTGTAGATGCTAATCCTCCTACAAAAACCTTTTTAGTGCGTCCGGGTCCAGGAGAACCCTGTACGCTGCCACTGTTTCGGATTATCAAGTGTTGATCGTCCCTTGGAACTGCTTTCTTTGCTTCGACCTTTTAAAGACGAATTACAATAGTACATTATGCGCGCATAGTTTAAGTATATAACAAGCTAAAGGGAAATAACACTTTTGACTCATTATTAAACTTACAGTCCGTCCATCAATCATGTGCTTCTCTTGAACTACTCTTTCAGCAACTGCAGGGTCAGAAAAAACGACAAAACCGAAACCACGAGCACGGCCAGTGGTTCGATCTCTCATGATCACTGCCTCAACAATTTCACCATATGCTCCGAAATATTCTTTAAGACGATCCTCATTTGTGTCCCAAGAAATCCCACCAATGAAAAGCTTACCTTGATCCGCCTCCATTTTTTTCTGAAATTTTCAAAATCCAGTCACCTCAAAGTCCAATGATTCGCAATAATATTGCAATTCAACATACAATTCGATCCCAATAGAATCAGAATAATAAGGATCCCCCCTTATCCTGCAAATTGCTTGAACCTAAACTTTCCGAGTAATTATCAATCAAAAGGCAAATCTAATAGATCCACAAATAAACAAAAATCCAACAAACTATAGAGAAAAAATATTATTACACCTCTGTTTAGAGATTCAGGCAGGAATCCAGTAGCAGTTAGTGATCAAATAATTAGTGGGAAATGCTGGATGTAATATAAAATCATTGGATCCTTGATTCATTCATCAATTGAGATTCAATACTAGCAATCCTGTAAAAATGAAAAAAAATATTCACGATTCATGTAGATCAGAAATTTAAAAAAAAAAAAAAAAAAAAAACCAACAATAAAATTAATTTGTAATATCAATATTATTATTTCATTAGAAGGAAAAAAAAAAAAACTCACTATTGGAAGAAGAGAGAAAAACAGATTAGATCTCATGAGAGGAATACACATAAATGAAAAGAGGGGGTATGCTCATCCTCTCACTTTCTCTCTCTCTCTCCAAAGGTCCTTCTCTTCCCTTTCTTTTTCTTTGGTTATTCCACTTCCTTTTTAAACAAAAATCAAAAGAAATGGAATTCCTTAGCTTAGATGAGAAGAGGTATTATTTATATAAGTATTTTCTTTTTAATAAAATATTTAAAAGGGATTGATAGAGAGAGAGAGAGAGAGAGAGAGAGAGAGGAGAACAGAAATGTATGTATAATGCCTATACGGGATTGTTTGTTTGTTATTAGGCAAAATCTCTGGTGTAAGAATATATATATATATATATCAATCGAGTCTAAGGTAGATGACAGGAGATGATAGAGCTCTAAAATTAAAACTACTAGTCTGCTACTACTATTTTTTTTCCCTACCACCTAAAAACAATACTAGGTAAATGGAAGGACAATTGATTTATTGAAAATGATTTAATTCTAACAATTTTGTGAGTTTATAGTCGAGCCCTCATTGAAAATATATTATGATATAATTTGTTTGACGCGTTTCAAAATGAATTAAATTTAAGACAAGAATTTTTTGTATACTAAAAGGAAAAGTCTAATTTTTTTTATTATTATTATAAGATTGATAATAATAATTGGTCCATGAAAATGGACAAAAAACAGTTGAGAGTGATAAATGGCATTTGAACCTAATTCAAACTTAACCTTTTAGTGATTATAAAGGAAGAGAAGCCATTACTCATTTGAAAAAATGGGAAAAAAGAAAAAGGAAAAAGAGAGACCATTAATGTTAAGAAGAGTTAACATATTGAATATTGTTATAAGAAATTTATTAGTTATGTAACTCAATAATATCACCTACTACTCTGTTTTTATCTTGGGACCTATCTTTGGCCAATTCACATGGACCACTTAAATATTTACAAAGATAAAATGGTATACCCGATATAGCTTAAAAGGATTTGGAAAAAGAAAATTGAAAATCAAGAGAAAAGACAAATACTATCACGAATGCACATATAGAATAATGTACAAAATAGAATGTATGCATGTACAAATATATATTCAATACACAAACTTTCTTTTAACTAATATAAATAGCATGGACATTTAGGCCCTATGTGGAAGGATTTCGTCTAGGATTTGCGAGTCTATGTTTAAAAAAAAATAGTATTGGTGGATTCGTTGGAACCTTTGTAACTCTGTTTGATTATTTGTAGATGTTGGATTCTGTGACTTTGAAAAATTGAAACTCTATATGGATTGAGTTTGAATATTTGGGTTCAATAGGAAAAAGTAGATGGTAGATGTTAAATCAATTTATAAGGTTAAGAGGAAAAGTTAAGTAATAGGTGTAAAATCAATATTTTATAGATTTCAAGAGTTTGTGTATGAATTCATGAATATGTTTGAGTTGAGTTTAATGGGTTTTGTGAAACTCAATTTGGAAGAGTTATGGTCTAGTCTCGCTAGACCATGACAAAACTCTTCCAAACATGCACTCAGGACTATTCAATTTGGACTAGAGCTCATTCATTAGAAAAAAATCGTTTGACCTCGATTTGCTATATATCAAAATAAGCTTGAATGGTATTTTTTATTTGATCAAAATAAGTTCGACTGGACAAATTAAAAATAACAAAATATGCATAAAAATATCGAGCTACCCAAGTAAAACTTGTGTTGGCCGACTCGATTAAAATTCATTTAGGTTATGATACAATCAAATCTAATTCAAACACAATAAACTTATACTCAAATCAAACTTTAACATATATTGTTCGGTACTACCTTAACTAATTTACACCTCCATATAAAGTGAGATCATATTCAAAGGAAGTAGGCCTAACCAAGACTTCTTACTATTGAAGTAAATATAAGACTTCTCCTTTTCTTTTTTTTTATTTCCTCAATAATACTCCGACTTCTCTATATTTAGAAAAATATATCACATGCTAACGTGTATTATTTATAGGGGTAAATTGCATTAACCTCCCTAAACTTTAGTTAGCTAGCATGACATCTCAAACATTAGGAGTTTTGGCAACCACACTCCCTCTTCAACCACTTTTCCTTCTACTTTTTGCTAAAAAGAAAAAACTCAAAATCCTTTATGTTCCATTAAAAGAGATGTTATCAAAAGAGTTTCTTAGTGAATTAAAATGTCCACACTAGTTTATATACGATTAAACATTGATATATTTTAGCTACCCTCTGAATATTTATGAATTTATAAATAGTTTATAAAGTCTTCATTTATAAAACATTGATTTATCGAAACTTAAGGAGTATTAATTAACCTGCTTAGTACTTTCTCCAGTCAGACCAGCCAGCCTAGTTGAAATTTGAAAAACTGAAGTGACAGCCTAAGTCTTGCTGTGATTAAGCATCTCATTTTACCAAATTTTAGTTAGTGGAGACAAACTCATTATTGTCCCCTTTTTTCTACTACATTTGATGAAGAATGTCCTTTACCTTAATTTGTGGAGACAAAATGTGATGGTCATATCTAGTCATTCTGCAGTTCAAATTTCTTAAAGTTCAGAAAATCATTTTAATTTAAATCCACTATTGAAATCAAGTCATACTTATGTTTTAGTATCACACGTATGCATCTATTAATAACCATTTTGTATTTAGATACACGACTGAATCAAGTTACGGTGAATACCCCTTGTACTTTGTCTAAATTGGGGGAGGAGGAAACGCTTGTGTTAATAGCAAAAATACCCCTATATCTTTTTTTTTTAGCAAGAAGTTCCAATTAAAATTTCTTCATATATTATAGGGAGATTATTATAAATTTTGTAATGAACAGGGGGATTATTGTCAACTATTCAAAGTTTTCACATCCTTTGCCGGGGGTAATTGTTAATTCTGTTTGGGAGGGATATTTTTTTTCTGGATATGTTTGCATTTCATCGCGTTTAGTGTTGGAGTTTAAGAGTTGTGCTGACCAACATATATATATACACATGTCAATTTAATATATGCATACAATATAACCAATCAAAACGTTTCAGATTTAAATGCAAAGTATTTAATTAGTACGTATTCTAAAATCTTCAAAATTAAGCATTCATAGATTCAAATGAGAGATTGGGAACTACACATTCTTGATCATTGAAAAGTTCCTCTATCTTCTCCAAAACCTCAGCAATCCTGGGCCTCTCTTCAGGCTCAATTTCCACACATTTAAGTGAGACATTTAGCAAAGGGAAAGCATACATTTGCACTTTAACAACATCCTTATCGAACACCTCTCCGGTCCATTCTTCCCTCACCATTGCCCTCACCCACTTTGGAAGGTCTAAACCACTCTTTTCCACGTTTTTTCCGGTGAGCAATTCCAAAAGAATCACCCCAAAGCTATAAACATCCGCTTGTTCGGTCAACATTTTCTCCGGGGCAGCATATCCATTATAGAAGAGACAAGCTGCCCTACTTTGGTCTATAAACTTGGCGTAACCGTATTCGCTTATCAAAGGTTCTTCATTGCTATTTAACATGATATTAGAAAGCTTGAGATTCCCATGTGGGATAATGTCTTCGTCTCGATTTTGATATATGTAGTGAAGCCCTCGTGCTATCCCAACTGCAATTGAAAGACGTTGTTTCCAAGGGAAGGTTCTTTTACCTTCAATATAATCTGCTACAACATATATATTAAGTACTAAATATTAAACATCTCTCGCTTTTAGATAAGTTGAACATTCAGTAATCATAATACTATATGTTTCTTAACTTACTTTCTAAGAGATTTAGCAAGCTTCCCTTTTCCTGATATCGGTAGATGAGAAGCTTTTCTTCGGGCGTGGAATTATACCCAACAAGAGGGAGAATATTAGGATGTCTCAAGTTTCCTATCTTCTTCATTGTAAATCCAAATTCTTCAAAAGAGGCCTTCAATTTCTTCAATCTTTTGACAGCAAAGACAGAGTTGTTCTTCTTGAGTTGTACCATGTAAAGGCTACTACAGAAGCCCTGCGTACGCAAATCAGCTGCCCCGTCTAGAAGTTCGTCTAAACCAAACCATTCTTCTTGCTCGACAAAGAACACAAGCTCTGATCGCGTGTCCTCTGGAATATTTACAGTCGCCTCCTCTAAAGCCTCGATAGGAGGAGACTGAGCGAGCTTTTTTAGGACTTCCTTGTCTTTTGTACGTTGTCTTACGTTGCTCGTGTGCAAGAAAAGTATTACTAAAAGCAGAACCGAAATCCCAAGTACTAAAACTACATATATTTCCCATTTTCTATATGATTTGTGATATTGACTCGGGTCTGATTGATCCGCTGATGATGAGATCCATGAGTCCGGAGGCACTGCATTAAAGAAAGTCGCGGCTTCAGACAACTCGGGCCCAATAGCGATGGATGCGAAACTGACCAGCAACCTAAGAAGAAGCATTGAAGCTCTTGTAGTACTAAACATTGTAGCTAAGGATTTCTTATTTCATTTATATCATTTTTTGGGAATAAGTTTTGATTAATTCGATCTTTTTGTACTATGCTCCTTGTATTTTCCAAATATTCTTTTGTATGCAGCTTAACAACAACTGTTTTCAGAGATCCCAAAGTGCACATTTCCAGCCATAGGCTACAAGACAATCATGTGTACAAGGTGCAACTTGACTGTAGTTTACATTTTTTTTTTTTCCTTTTTCAATATTTTATGATTATATTTCTCCAAATCAAAATACACTGGATCATGTTTCTTCTCCCAAACCTTTGAAGAATTGAAGAAAATAAGAAATATTTTCGGGGGCAAGTACTATTGCAATATCAATATTCCAAAGCAAGTGTATTGCACTTGCCATGTAATAATTTAGGTTTGGCCGAACCTGGTCTGGATAAGAATTTTTCGATATTCTTTAAGTTCATTTTGGACTTTTCCAAATTGTTGAAAATCACATAGCTACGAGGATTGAAAAATGCTAATTGCTTCCGAGATTTGCACAATTTTTTTTTTAATCATTTATGAATTTATCAGAAGGGATTTAATTTATCTTGCCGTTTCAAGAAGGTTGTGGCAGTTTTCTAAACTCACTTGCAATAAGATATAGGGTACAAGTTTCTTTGTGATGAGAGCAAACGTCTTGAATACTATAAAATGAATTTCAATAACCACCCTAATAATTTAAGAAAATTTCATATAATGTAGACTCAGTCTGAATTTTATAAAAGTGATGAGAGCAAACGTCTTGAATACTATAAAATGAATTTCAATAACCACCCTAATAATTTAAGAAAATTTCATATAATGTTACTCAAAGACTCAGTCTGAATTTTATAAAAGTTCGTTTGAACTTGATTTTTAAATTTAAATAATGTATATGCATGAATTCAGTTTGAATTCAGTCAATAACTTAAAAAATATAAAAATTATAGAGGTACTCGAACATATATAACTCGTGTTTGACTCGGTTTAACTTCGTTTAAGCTTAATCCGCCTAAAAAATATTAAACTAAATTTAATAATATATCTAAGGAAAAATATTGCCACAGGAGAACAAGATGGCAAATGATAATTGTGCTGGTAGGGATGTCAAGGGCGAATTTCAATCCAGATTCGGCCTGATTTATTAGGATTTTAATTCGATTTGATATTCGATGGATCTTATCGTATTATATATAAAGATCCATAATCCGTAATATATGGAGCTAATATGGATCTAAATCGATCCAATCCGTTAAAGATCAATATTCGACAATTAATAAGAGAATTATAAATTTATATTTACATAATTTATTAAAATAAATAACATTAGTAATATTTTATCATTAGTTTGATAAGATAATTAATAATTCATTCATAATTTTATTTTTATGCATATTAAATTTTCATCTAAAAACATGAATACTATTTAGAAAGTTTTAACATGTGGCTAAATTAAATAAAATCATAAAGTTAACAAACTTGTTATAGAAAAATATATTGTTGTAAAATTTAAAGGTAAATTTTACTGGATTCGAAAAAGATTTGATATCCGTCTGTTTCAGCAAAGATCCATTGGACTCGAGAAAATTTAAATCCATGTATAATACGAATCCAAACCTAATCCGTACGATCTAAATGGATACGAATCTGAATCTAGCCTAATCCGAACCATTGACAACCCTAGTGCTGGATAACAATTTTTGTTTCGGTTCTTTAGAAGTACTCCATACTACAATGGCCCAAATTCTGCATGGGGGGGGAAGGATTTGACTTTTCTTTATAAGGACAAGCTCTTCTTAATTGCATTGGGCCTGAAGCTATACTTGACAAAGAAGGCTAAAGTAATTTGGACGTACTTCATTCCCTACCCTAGAAATAGAATAGTAGAATTGGAAATATTTCAAGAAAAGAAAAATGAATTTGAAAACTGAACAAATCAAGTAAAATTGGGAATTTTAGAATCCATTTTGTCCGATCATATGTTATGTCATCTCCCATAGGACTCTTAAATTAAGGATTTTTAAGTGATGATCAATGTTATATATTCTCATTTTTTACTTTGTAACAACTTATTTATATTTTAAAATTCCACTTTTAAACAAGGGCACACTTCACCTCATCAATTCGTTTGTATTATAATTAACTACTTTTAATTATTATTTATATTTAAATAATAATGATATATATATTAAATTTTATAATAAATTTACGTTTTAAAAAATATTATTTCGGAAAAAAGCACTATGAATTTAAATATATGATCGTACTCAATATTTCGGGATTTGCAATTTTTGAAATTGAATTTTGAACTCAAGGAATATATTATTTTGCTCAATAAGAAATATTTTATATTAAATTTGACTTTTATTTTGTAACGGACAAATTTAAAATTTTGAATTGGCATTGAAGATTTCTATAGGAAAGTACAAAAGCTGTTGTACTTTCCCGCATCTCAATACTTTTTCTCTTGGTTGTTGATAGGACTGTCAATCGAATCTTATGAGCCGAGCTTTAAATAGCTCGAATTCAAATATTGTCGGGCTCTATAGTTATAAGCTCAAACTTGGTTCATAAATTTTTTGATTTCTATGGCTCAAACTCGGCCCATGTAAATTTTTGAGTTTCGGATCTATATCAGGCTTATATCGAGTTTGTTAATATAGGCAAAAATAACTTGACATATAAAATATTTAGATTTCCGAAACACATATGAATATACTGTTACTTAATACACGAGTATACATCATTAAATAATATTTTAACTGAAAGATATAGTTATTTGCCCATTTTTTTAAGATATGTTTGATCTATATGAACATGCAGTAGAGTTTTAAAGTCTCAACTCTCAAGACTCCAATTTATAGACCATTTGTGCTAACTTTTGTCAAATTTTTTATTTTATCTTTGATTAAGTTTTTTTCCTTTGTGTTTTGGCCTTCAGTACTTAATGGATATACTAACATATATGTGAGTTTACAAATATTCGGGTTCGAGCTAATTTTAATCGAATTGAACCATCAGACTTCTGTTAGGTCCGACTCAATTGATATAAGAGTCCAAACTTATAAATTTAAATGATTCATAAATTGTAAGGGATTCTTGAAGTTCATATTTTTGGCAAAACTTATAATATTTCTTATATTTTGAGTTATAAGGAGCTCTCTTGAAGATGGTTAGAGAATTAAAATTGACTCGCTATAAATCATCTATTTTTTTTTATAAACATATTTGGTGTTTAAATCAAACTATTGCACGTTATCCAAATAGCCAACCCAAACCAGCAACTCGCTTAAACACAATAAAAAGTCACCTTGATCCGCCCCCAGGGCATATCTCCAACTGGTTGACCAACAATTCATAAGGCTTGCTCCAGCGGCAAGGGTGGGGGTTCGAATCTCATTTGGAACTTTGATGGAAGCATTTTCATGGGTCTGTCTAAGGGTCATTTGTGGTGAAGACCCCTTTGTGCGCAGAGTGTACAATAGTATGATGGGATCCCGAGACTTGGTGGAGGCACATCCTGCAATTTACATCCTCCTTGTTTAAGTGACGGTTTATGATTTACCAATAAAAAAAAAAGTGATGGATTATGAATTAGACTAAATTCCTATTTACCTTTTTCAACTATGTTAGATTTTCACTTTGTCCCATGAACTATCAATTGCACTATTTTTTTTTGGTTTCCCAAGGGTTTAATTTCTTTCGAGGCGCGTCGGGCACATAATGTGGGAACCTCTCCCAACAGGGAGTCGAACCTGAGTCCGCTACTTTGTAGTGACTAGTCCCTTCCACTAGACCAATCACATGTTGGTAATTGCACTATTTTATAACTATACATAATTTATGCTTCATTGCACCAAAACATTTGTCTCGACATAATTTTATCAAAAGACCATTAACAGAACACCTCAGATTTTCTCTTTTACATACCCTTATTCTTTAAGATAGTTGGGATTAGGGTGAAAAGGGAAATTCTGAAGTGTTCAAGTATATTGAAACTAATGACATTATATTGTGCCACTAAAACATAAGATAGTTGGATCGATGAGATAAAATGATGTTATTGATAGTTTGATTGGATAAAATGGATATCGAGAATAATAGGAGGGGCAAAGTGCATTTGGTCTGTATATTAGTATTACTAGAAATTAAAATCGTCCATCTATTTTAGCATTATTTAATAAATTAAGAATAAGAACATCAATAATTAATTCACGTTCTTAATAAATAATTAAAATTGAATTGTGTATGACCCCACCTGCCGTCAAAGAATGGTTATGTATTGCAAGACACAACTGGGTATGGGGCCTGCCTGATGACTTGTTCTTTTCCAAACCAACCAATTCTCTTTCCCAACAGAACATTTTGAGCTCGACAACCCGTCGCCGAATAACTTTATTTTATTTTACATATAAAAAAATAAAAAATAAAAACGCACGCGTGTTGCCGAGGACATCAAACCAACCGTTCGTAAACTCAAAGGATGTTTTCCCTTCTGTCCCAATCTAAAGATCGACATGCACTCCAAGTGTTAATAAAGCACCCTTTATTGTTGTGAGCAAAATGCAAAACCACGCATGTGTTATTTTTAAATAGCATAAAATCATTTTTATTAGAAAAAACTCTTTTAATTAATAGTATTTTATAAGCAAAAATATCATATGTTATCATTTTATTAGTTCATTACACACATTTCAATCCGCCATCTTGAATTTCTTCCTCCTCCACCTTCACTTCTTATTTAAATTTTTCTAATCTCTTTGAATTTTGCAGATATATATATCTAATTGGCAGGGAGAGGTGCAGCAACAAAAGCAAGCGAACACAAGAACATTTAAATTACACATCTTTAATTAGTACATTTTTACCCTTTTTTGTAATATTTATGAAGTATTATAAAAGTCGATGCATATTCTTATGTACAGTAATACATAAATAATATTGAAGTATTATTTACATAAACAAAAAAAAATAGTTATTCATAATTAGTTCCATACAATGAATTTTTATTGAAAATAAGATTATATAAGTCAAATGTGCAAATTTTAATTTTAGTTGGGCCAATTATGTTAATTATGAAGAATTTTTGTTTCATTTTTTATTATTAATAGCTACTAAAATGAAAAATAAAACATTGTTTGATTAGTTGATGGAATTAAGGCGCGATTAAAGGATAGTACTTTTACAAAGAGATTTGAATTTTTTACTAGAGAAAAAAAAGGTAATAGTTAAGTTAAGGTGCGGTTATGAGATCTGAATCTTTTTCTAAAAAGAAAAAAGAAAAAGAAAAAAGATCTGAATCTACCATACATAATAATACCCATAGTATTTTATTTACAAATAGATACAATCATACAACCATTTCTACCTTTTATGAGAGAATTATAAAGATTTAATTGATTGCCTTATGACTTGTGAGTGCAAACAAATCAAATGTGAAATATAATTCTTATCTCATCTTTCCGTTTACACATTTAAAATTATTACAAGAATATTATGGATATAAATTTAGCTACCAAACTTTTACGAAAAAAAACTAGTTCACGCAATCGTTAAATGATAATCATGGGCAATTACGAAAGTATACCAACAATATATTCTAACTTATCACACAATATATAATATATAGATCAACCAAATATATATATATATATACTAGTATAAAGAAATATTAACAGGTGATGATGTCATATTAAGATTTTAAGGTGTGAAAGACCTTTTGGCATTTAGGTGGGGTCACTTTTGGGGCCTTTGCTTGCTTTATGCCTTTATCCGGTTCAATTAGGCCCCACTCTTTTTATTTTCCGTTGTAGCCTTTTTTAGGATTAAATATATAGGAGTATAATTTTTCTCACTACTGGCTTTCATTGAAAATAAAAAATTAAGGTATTGAAAACAAGAAATACAGAATGCCATTGCCAGAATTAACAATTTAATGTAGATTAAAAAGATGTCGTGTTATAAATATTCTTAATCATCATATATGAATTTACGGAGTAATAATTAATTTGGAAAATATGAAAAAGGTCAAAAGAAACACATTTGACTAGACTTGTTTATCTACTATGTACAATTCATCTTAGTAAATGAAGAGTCTGATGCAAATTCAAACTCAATTTACACAATCCTCCATCACCAAGAAAAACTTTCTCCAGAGCATCTCTTTTTTACGCTAAAGAGTTAACCAAAACAGACAACAAAATACCATAGGGCACCGTCAAAATTCTTAAACAAGCAAACACGGGATAAAAGAAACCAAAGAATTAAAAAAAAAAAAAAAAAAACTAAAATCGAACAAAACCAGTAACCAGATGAAATATACAACTATAGCCTCTTAGTTTACACCATTCTCGTCATCAGCATTTTCATCATCATAATCGAGAATTCCCTCAAAGAAAGGGTCTTTAAGGAGATCAGAAGCAGATGGTCTAGCTCTTGGCTGAGCAAGACACTTCTCGATAAATGCCTGCACCTCCGGGTCCTTAACCTTGTTCATGGCTTCAGGCCTCACACCAGATGTCACCTTCTTGTATATCTTGGCAATATTTTCACATTCACTGTAGGGCAATTCAAGAGTCACCATCTCGAGCAAGCACATTCCAAATGAATATATATCTATAGACTCCGTATAGTTCTCCTCATATAGCTCAGGTGCCATGAATTCTGGTGTACCAAGCACCGAATGTGCTGAGTGGTTCTTCCCAACTGATGCTGCCAATCCCAAATCACCAATTTTTACCTATATGAGTCCATTTAGATGATAATTATTACAACTGCATCCCAAAAAGTACAAAACATTTTAATGTAGAGGTCAAATTAAATTTTCAGAATTGGTACAAAGAAACAACTTCTTAGTTCAAAATAGCAAAATAATTTACCCATGCAGTGCTGAACTAGGGAATATACGAGGATGTGTACTTTCAGAACATGAAGATCAACAATTTATATATAAACTCGCTATAGAAAAGATTCATGTCATTTAAGTTAGAAAAAACAGGGGAAAAATCGTGTTTGTGTAATATACCTGTCCAATATTGCCATTGATGAAAACATTGCTACAATTGAGATCCCTATGAATAACGCAGGGCTCATGAGTGTGCAAATAATCCAAGCCCTTCAGAATTTGTCTGGACCACTTCTTCAAAGCCTTCATCGAGACCTGCTTGTGCTTCTTCCTGTACTCCCTCAAATTCCCAGAAGTGCAAACCTCGGTGATGAAATTCAACGTGTTTTTCTCCTTATCCCGCCAAACATGATATAACGCAATAATATTCTTGTTTTTTAAGTTCCTAAGCAATCGAACCTCGGAATATAACCTATTGATCATGGTCTCATCGTCACAAAAGTTTCTCAACTTAACTTGGTTCCACGCAACCTCTATACCTTCTTCTTGGTCAAATGCCCTGTACACCTTTTTCACAGCACCCGAACCCAGAAGCTCACCATACCGCCCATACCGACCCGTTGGGTCACGCTCTATGAATTGCTCGCTATCTAACGGATCCTCATCTTGATCCGTCATAACAGAACCCATGCAAGGCACCTAAACAATTAAGGATTTTTAATATACAATTTTTGCATTAACATCTTATACGAGAACAATAATTGAAACATGGTAATTGAAGAACATCTTCTAGTACATCAAAATTTATTCAGAAGTAGTACCAATTTCATAATTTTTTTAAAGGAATAAATTTTACCTTCCTAACCCAGAGAGCTAAAATTAATAAACTCAATACTAGAATTTTTTTTTTCTTTCGGAATTAATATGTTATATCCCTATAATTATAAACAGAACCATGGATTAAAAAAAAAATCATAATTCTGTGAAGGAATATATTTCAGCTAAAATAGTAAATTCAATACTAGAAAAATATATTTTTTTCGAATTACTATGTTATATGGCTGTAATTATAAAGCAAAACCATGGATCAAAATCCCGATAGGTCCACTATAAACGCGGAAAAATTCCTGTTTTCGAGTCAATCAAAAACAAAAATTCTACACCAGCATGTTTCTTTGATCAAAAAGTTCCCCAAAAGTTTCTAGAATTTAACTGAACACAAACTTATCAGTGAAAACCTTTCAATCCATGATTACAACAGAACGCATCGAAAAAATAAGAAAAGTACATTAAATTACATCGTAGAATGTCATCAATTAAACAATTACTTTCCTTTTATTTGGGAAACAATCACCTGGAATCTTCTACTTCTCGTGAACAGATCAAAATTGAACAAATCTACTAACAAATGATCAAAATAAAAGAAACAGAAAACTGGAGAATTTACCAAATAACCTCCAGGGAAAAACGAAGAGAAGCAAGGCTGTTTTTCTCTTTATTTCTCTACAGTGCGCAAACGAAACGAAGGGAATGGGAAAAGTTAGAGGAGAAAGGCTTTGGTATTTATAGGTGTATGAAGGGGTTTGCCATTTTGACTAAAAGTTTTAAAAGGGTATTGCAGTTCTTGTTGTTGGAATAGGATTTTAGGTTCAATAAACCCTATGCCTATTTTCGGTATTACACTCTTTGACCGTGTTTCAAACACTAGTACTAGTACAAGTAGTAGGACTGTTCTTCTTTAATTCAATCATATCATATCATATCATATCATATCATATCATATCATATGCTCTTTTGCTTTTTCTCCTTTTCTGGAAGGAAAATTAAATTAAGATAAAACGTTTTTCTTTTGGACTATTGTTATAATAATAATTTGATTCACTTCTTTCAAAAACAAATTATAGTAAAAAATTTATGACCTTCGAAAATCCAAGTTAAAGTTCACGTAATCGTATTTACAAATTTAATATACTATTATGTAGTAGATATATATTATCATGTTTCATGTGTTATAACACATGTTGATGTATATACTCTGAACCAACAAATTTTCTTCATTATTTAAATATATTAATTACTAAGAATTTATATTGAATTTGACCTACTATACTCTAACCAAACTATTTTTTCTCCATTATCATAATATAGTGAAAATTTATTAACTACAATGAGTGAATTCATGACACTGATTAAAAAATATTAATGATTCATAAGGACGGTTTCTTAATTCACCTGTCCCCAGGTGATATTAAAAATTGGTACTCTTAAATTATTAAGAAAGTGGTTCTATAGTAATCTACTTATATATATATTTGAGATCAGTCTTTAAATGTCACAATTATATTTTGACCAAAATCCTATTTTCTCAGATTTTTGAATTATTTTATTTATTAATTGATGAAAGGAAAATTTTAAATTTCCAACTCAAGTTATCCATCCACTTTCTCAATCTTTCCTTCAAAATCGGTTCATTTCTTTCTCTCTCTCTCAACAACTTCCCAATTTCTCTCATATCCCTTTCTCCCTCACTAATTACGTAAACAAAAAACCGTATATACAAAAACTTCATAATTTCTCTCATGAAAACCATCATTGATTACAAGAATGGAAAATAAAAACTAAGATTAACGTTTGACAAAATAGTTTGTTTCCTCAATATTTGTCTTTAGGTTTTTTCTCTATGTTTCTAAATTCCAAGTAGGAAAATATGACTGATTTTTCTGTTCATTTTTATATATATATAACAGATAAAATGTTGATAGAGTATGTTACTTAGTCTTCGTTGGGGTGTTGTTTGTAGATCGCTATTTTTTTTTATCGGGGACTTGAATCAACAAGAACTATATATAAGAGCATATACAATTTTGTGGATATATTTACTTGGTCTTACATAGTTATAACAAAAATTGATTTGGAAAGTAGAGATAAAAGGTTATAAAAATGAGTTCACTTTCAATTTCAATGTTCTACTACTAATCTATTGCTCTTTCTTAAATTCTTTATATGGTTTTGTGTCAATTGCTAAATATTTCGATTGAGTGAAAAAAGGTGAGGGATAAACTTGCTTTAATTCCGGTTATCTATTAGGCTAGACTATGTTAGAGTTCGGTGCAAAGAGATGGTGTGGACATATATGAAGCTGAATAGAGGTGTAGGAACGGTAAATAGAAGAGATTGTGTGGGAAAAATCAGATTGTTTAGGTTATTTGTTGAAGCTAATTGAGAAGGGTAACCGTTGATTCAATGATGGAACCTTAAGGGGGTTGTGAGCTCTTTGATAAATTGATGTGTTTCTTGTCTTTTGTTGTTGACCTTCTCATTGTTGGATTCATGAAAGGTCTGTATATTTGACATTATGCTTATCTCATATCTAGCTTTTTGATTGTTTCCGATGCAGGTGTTACCAATTATGTTAGGATTTGTGTTGGATTTTTCATTATGAAGAAAAAAAAAAGCATGGTTTATATAGAGAAGAAGGGGAATAACCTATTAATTTTTTTTACTATAGGGCTTTGGAAGCACATGTTAAAAGGTACTGACCACTTTCTTCAGTTCATTTTTTTGAAAAATTCTGGAAATACTCTCTTTAATTTTTGTTGTTGTTGCATGCTTAGCGGAATATGTTTCCAAATATTTATTACTGTAAAACTTTTTGAATAGATTGCATGAGTATATTTTACATGATGCTGAACTTAGCAACTCACTAACTGTTATCTGCTCATTCACAACTCTGCTGATCAAGGTCAATATTTAACTTTAACTTTGGCATTGGGATTCCTTTTCATTCTTGAACAATGTAGGCACTATACACACCAAACAATCTTCAACTTGCATGCCATATTGAGACTTTCTTCTTTGTACTCTTTATGTGCTTTTATACACACTATGTCAGTTAGTATAACTGAATTAATGTGTACAATAAAACACGACATTCTTGACATTTCATATCTCTGTGCAATCATACATTACTGTTCTTTGCTCTTCTATGTACCAATTTCATGTGTGTAGGTAATGAAATAGTGTTTTGTTGATTCTTTGTGTGGAATGCACAATATACACTAAACAAATGGGTTTTGCACACGGTCACTAAGCTTTCATGGATTGACTATAAATCTTGCAAGGCTAAAATGTTAATTACATACTTCTCAAGTTTTTTTTTTTAATTTTTTTTTATCAAGTATTAACTCTAACGATTGAATGTAATCTTAGTGTTCTAAAACAGGATGTGTATTTCCAAGTCAGAAGTTTTAAAGTTTTGATGATCAGGATAGCATATGAGGCTTGATGGATGTGAAGTTAGAATACACATAAAATAGAGATTATGCAAGCTAGAAATTATTGTTGAGATTTTATTATTCAGCATAGATGAAAAAGAATGATAATAGTGCTTTGAAATATTTGTTCCCAACCATGTATATACTTTTACTTTGATTTTTTTTTTTCCGAAAAAATATTATCCTACCTGTAAGATTAATACAAATTTTGTCATTTCTTTTATAGATTCATTATGTGAAGTAATATCTTTTTTTTAAAAAAAACATTGACTGTTTCATTCTTCATGTTACAAATAATTACAATATATACTATTTATTTATATTTCTTTTCTATATGTCCTAACTAAATAAATAAAATTTAATATAATTCCGTGCTATACTAGTTAACAAAAAAAATAGGGCAAGTAGTTCTATTCAAAACTCATTTCAAACAAAGTTTGAATATAAATTTCTCGGATTATTATTATTATTTTTTTTTTTGGTACATCTGAAATCGAAAGGAAAAACAAACTATTCCAACCCGGGCAGGCCCAGTTTCTCAAGATATGATGTGCCAATGGTAATTGCCTAATTGTTACATATTCAATTGGGCTTAGATATTCGAATTCGAAAAGCTATTTATCCAAAAGACAAAGCCCAATTCCATCAAGCTAAAATCTAATTTCTCATCTACATCATCCCTTCCAAAGATTAAAATTTCAAAATTAATGTATACGACAATTATTTGGATCACATGAGGATTGCCCTTTAAGTCAGTAATAAAATGTAATTCTACAGAATAAATATTTTAAAATTAATTAAATTTTTACCAAAATTGAATTATAGTCAAATGGCTTACTTCTGTCGACGAGATATCGTCTCACTCACAAGTTAAAGCCCCAAATTATTGGGCTTGATCCCCAATTGAAGAGTGTATATATATATATATATATATATATATATATATATATCTAATAGCACATATACAGTATACTAGCTGTCAATCATTGTAAATATTTTTTCTATTCTATACTTTTATTCATATAATCTAATGATATAATCAGTTTTTTTACTGAAAATAATAATTTGATCCATTCCTGAGAACTTTTGTTTTATAAAAATTATATATAGATTATAGACGGCTCAAACAAAAAGTTACACAGTCATTGAGGAAATTGAATCGTTGGTCCAAATATTGGATAGGAACCTCTGTCACGTGTTTTACTATTGCCGAAACAGGTCGTGGTCCAAATAGACGCAGATTTGATTGAATATCCAATTTGACAGAAAAGTCAAGCATGTATTTCGAGTTACTAATATGCTGCTTTTAAAAACACGAGTCAATATAGAGGTTTTTAAGAAATATTGCGGAGTCAGCATCATTGCATTGCAATTAATAATTATAAACATTTTACCATCTTTGTAATTGCAATACAAGAATTTAAAAAGCAATGCTAAATAATTTATATCTATGTTGAAATGTAAATTCAGTTTTTTTTTTTTATTCACTCATTTTTTTTTTAGTTTTTCAAAGGTTTAATCCCTTTTGATCGAGGCGCGTCGGACACGTAACATGGGAACCTCTCTCAACAGGGATTCGAATATAAGTCCGCTACTTTGTAGTGACTAGTCCCTTCCACTAGACCAATCGTCTATTGGTTTATTCACCCATTTTGAGTAATAGTTTACTAAAGTAGTTGTTATATTAAATTTAAACTCAGCTCATTATATAACAAGTTTAAACAGTAGTTTTCGTTCGAGCTCAATTTAATAAGCAAAGATTGACATAATCTATGTAAAACTATTTGAGCTCAACTTGGGTCTAACTCGATTAAAGTTTGAATCAAACTCAAATATAATTTCAAGCACGATATTTTTTTTTGAACATCTTGATGTTCGATATTAGACTTACTAGTCCACTCATTTATGGTTAATAAATACCAAACTACATGTTTTTAAGATTATATTTTTATCAAAGGATGATCGATCGAGTGAAATAGACTGATTTTCAAGGCGCGGCGAACTCATGCTCGAATTCAAAATGATAAATTGTTCCTATGTTCAAGCACCTCAAAATTGATTTAGGTCAAGTACTAAGTGTAAATTTCAAAAAAAAAAGAGAAATTCCCTTTTCAGTGTCCCAAGTCCACCACACCTGTGGTCCATTGCACCCAGCAACAAAACCAAAACAAGCAAAAAATGTTAAAACCTGGAAAAGATTAGCCAATCACAACCCAGATCCATACCCAATAAAGTCAACACCGTCGAAATTACAGCACTGAACCATCTCTTCTCTCCGACAAGACCACACAAAATTACCATTTTACCCTCTTTCACCCGTTCCTCTTTCGGGCAACTGAAATACACCACCCTTCATCATTTCCTTCACATTTCGTTTCTTACAAATGGAAGAATCTCACTCCCATTCTTACAATGCCAGCTCTCACGTGACAGATGAAGGCGGCGCGGCCGCCGGTGGATCGACGAACGGAGCTAAGTACAGGCTTATGCCGCCGGCGAAGCTTCCGATCTCTAGGTCAACATCTATTACAATTCCTCCTGGCCTCAGTCCGACGTCGTTTCTCGAGTCTCCCGTTCTTCTATCCAACATAAAGGTCACATTTCTTTTCTTTTATAAATATTCGCTTTTATTTTACTGATTTGGGGGAGCATTTGTACTTGCTTCAGTAGCTGGATGATTCGAATTTGAATTCGGATCCGGTGCCTAATTTCTTTTTTAAGCCTTATTTAGTTGCTGAATGATGATATTCAGGTTAAGATTAGAATAAATTGAAATTTAAGCTTTTATGATCACATTTCTGTTCGATAATCGAAATTCAGTTTTTAAATGATTAAGGGGAATATCTACACTCGCTTCAGTAGCTGAAGAAATTCGGATTCGGATCAGATACCTAGTTTCTTAGTTAAGGCACTGTTTGGTTGCCGTGTAATGACATTTAGGCTAAAAGTAGAATGAAATGAATTTCAAGATTTTATGATAATTAAGTTGTTAACTCTTGAAGGTTGAAATATGTTGGAGTAAGATATGCAAATGTTATGTTCAATACTATATCTTTTGATTTCTTCAGATTTTGAGTGAGCAAATAGGAGTTATACACTTATACTGGCGTCAGAGTGCTTGGTAGTGGAGAATTTATTGATGTTATACGAGTGGATTTCATCATTGATATGATGTTTTGTTCTTTCTCATCGTATTGCCCTTTGTTAATTATGTATATTTTCCATTGAGTGGCCAATTGGGAGAATATTTAAGGTAAAGGTCAATAATGCATGCTTTGCTTTCTGTGGGTTTTGGGGTCTGATGGATTCTGATGCTCGCATTGGAATGTATTATATCCAATTCTCTAAGGAATAATTTTGAACACCTTGAAAAAACAATACATTAAAGTTCAGTGTGGTTTCTTCGCATATGAATATTTTTTACTTGATGGTGCTTGGCATATTTCTTTTATGTTGTACTTAAATATTCGAGCTTCTGGATTGCGGCATCAAATGTATTTTTTTCCATTACTATTGTCAGGATCATATCTGTCATTTGTCACTATGAACTGCATATAAATGTTTTACTACATTAATTAATGAAACTTATAATACGTATAACATTTAGGTTTTACAGCATGAAGTTGATTTGTCCTCTCTGTTAGATAAGGGCAAGTACCATTTCAATTTTTCTTTAGATAGAAGTTAAAAATCTTCAGTCGAAAGTTATTTTGCTGGTAGTGCTACTCAGGAGACCTAAATCCCCTATAATTGACTTTTTTTATCTTCCTTGTTCAATTTGCAGGCAGAGCCTTCTCCAACCACTGGTTCTTTTTTCAAGCGTCAGTTGATGCAAGGTTCAGGTCAAAATGCAGCAGCACTTGGTTTGGAGAGAATTTGTTCCAATAGCAACAGTGTTGATGAAAGATTGTCCAGCAGTTTCGAGTTTAAGTTTCAGACTGGTGCTAGTTCTACATCCGCGGGACTGGGGGTAAACCCCTAGACTTTCAGTTTGGTATTAAGATTGTTTTCTTTTCTTTTCTTGTTTCCTTCTTAGAATATATGAGACTGAATAACCATAACGAGTTAATGATTTTCATATCATGTTTCTTATTTTATTAAAGATAAAATCAAATAAAAACTTTTTAGCAAGTAAAATTAGATGTAAAATATTGTGAGGCTAATGACTGTAGGTTTTCTTTCCTTATCTACTACGCTATCTTCAGACAAACACTAGCTGTCATGTTGGATGAATAATTTCTTATCTACACTCTTAAGATATAAAAATGAGATCTAATCAAGATGGTGGAATTCTATTGATTTCATGATCTTAGAAACAATTTTTTCAATTTATTTTTGCCTTGTTGGCAATAATATAAAGAATTAAAGTGGTGTAAATTCATGGGGAACAAATTCTATATATTTCGAGTCGAGATATCTATTTATTTGCTTATTACATAAAATTATATGAAATTCAGCACCAAGCTTAGTAATAAAATTTTCTCCAGCTTGCAGCAGATGCGACTTTTGAACTGTTTTATTAGAATTTTAAGCTAATATACTATGCTATTGCTAATAGCTAATTTGTTTGTCACAAGATTCCTGTTGGGCTGAACCAAAATGAACCAGTCATTGATCAAGATCACCGCTACTCACAACCACCAAATCCTTTATCTATGGCAGTTAGTATGCATGATTCATCAGTCTGTAGTACTGGAGGTGAATCAAATCTGGGAGGACAGTGCAATACAGACATACATGCGTCATCTTCTGATAAAAAAGGTAGCATCTCCTCTATCTCAGCCGAGAGAACATCAGATGATGAGTATAACTGGAGAAAATATGGGCAGAAACTTGTTAAAGGAAGTGAGTTTCCGCGAAGTTATTACAAATGTACATATCCTAACTGTGAGGTGAAAAAGATCTTTGAACGTTCTCCAAGTGGGCAGATTACGGAAATTGTCTACAAGGGTTCACATGATCATCCAAAACCTCAAGCTGCACGTCGACACAATCCTGGTTCACTTATGACTATTCAAGAGGATAAATTAGACAAGGATTTGTTATTCACTGGTAATCACTTAACTTTATGATAGATTTCCTTGTGAACATTTAAGTGCAGTGTACTTAAGTTATTATGCTCAATTTAGTTGTGTTGGCTGCTGTGTTTATTTGAATAATTTAAGCTTAAGACGTAAGAGTAACAATTAGCATGCTTATTGAATGAGTCTACCTTGTGAAAGCTCAGTCTAAGGCTCGTGAAAAGAATATATATGAACTAATAGCATAATTTATATAGAATACATATAGCACTAAGCATATTTTATTTCCCAAACTTTCCATGCTTACTTTTTGCAAGATTTTGTGAATTACCTAAAGTGGCTTTCCAGCATCTTTGGGACCAGCATCAGACAAAAAATGTTCATTGATTTCTCTATCTAAATTTTGCTTTGATTTGGGACAATATCCATTCTTGGAAATATAATATTTTTGGTTAGAAGTTATTGTCATAAGCACATCTTCTTTGTTGTGTGCATAAGCGTTTCCCTTTGCATTTAATGCTTGTGCCTTCTTTAGATGTCCAATACTGAACTTGTGAGGTGCTTAGGAAGCTTATTCAGCTAACCATAGCTGAGTTTTGAAAATTAGAATCTTAGCTCAGCTCAAAGCAGTTTGTTCAGAAGATCTTCTGTTGTTGACTATTTGTCCTAGATGCTCAGATTTGATTTTTGTTACAATTTTATTGTTTTTTTAAGACAACTCGAACACCAATAACATGGAGCCAAATGTCTCTCCGGTATTGTCTCCTCTGCAAGCAAATGAGGATGGTCTAGATGGTTTAGGTTTACAGCTTCAAGGCATTAATGATGACATTGATGAAGATGATCCTTATTTGAAGCGGAGGTATGTGGTTTTAGAAACAATTTTAAATCATTAAATATGGTGGTCATCTTTGTCATAATCTGTGTTGCTTAAAAATTTGAGCAGAAAAATGGAGGATGGTATTGATGTTACCCCAGTTGTTAAGCCCATTCGGGAACCACGCGTTGTTGTTCAAACTATGAGTGAGGTTGATATACTTGATGATGGATATAAATGGCGGAAATATGGGCAGAAAGTTGTTCGAGGCAATCCTAATCCTAGGTATGTAATAAGTTGATAAATTTGCATTCCTTGAATGATCTAGGTATCAGTGAAAAGGGAATTGGAAACACAAAAAAGATGAAGGATATAACAATCAACAAATAAGGGGAAAGTGAACTACTTTGCCTGAAAGATAGAATTTGGTACAAGGAAAAGTATCTCCAAATGATGAAGATTTATACCTCACTATAAGAGTAAAACAGAAAATAAAAAAACCACTAACTTACTTGAAATGGAAGTAATTTACTTTTACTCAAATTTGCTAGTGATGTTGAAACAATAAAGTTCAATGCCCATTAACAGGTAATATTTTACTGCATCAACTGGTGGTCTTATTACTATTTCAGCAAATAGTATACTGATAGGCTAAACAATACTTATAATGCTAATTTCAGTTTCCTCGCCGTCCTTATTAAATATGGATTAGGAAAGACCAACATTATTGTCGGAGGGCTTACTTGTAAAATTATAATTTCAGTTGGCTCGATTATTTTACACACCAGAAACTATAATTAGAACTTTGATTATGATGATTTTTCTTACATGTTTCATCTGCAATACAGGAGTTATTACAAGTGCACAAATCCCGGATGCCCAGTGAGGAAACATGTAGAAAGGGCTTCTCATGACCCCAAAGCTGTTATAACTACTTACGAGGGAAAACACAACCATGATGTCCCGATTGGCAAGAACAACAGCCATGAATTTGCAGGTACTGCACCACCGTACATTGGAAGTTTAAGTATTAGGCCTGATGAGAGTAGTAGCTCAATAAGCCTTGATCTTGGTGTTGGAATTAGCCGCGTTTCTGAGACTAGAAGTAATGATCACTTGCACGCAGTCGGAAAAAGACGAATTGTCCCAAATAATTCGAACATGATGGTAGTACAAGCATCACAAATCTCTGCGTGCTATGGTGTTGTAAACAGTGACTTAAATCGGGTGGAAGGTCATAGTTTTCAGACTCCATCCATACTTCCTCCTAATCAATATCCGCAAAACCTTGAAAGAATACTAATGGGGCGGCCCCAAAATGATAAAATTGTCACTAAATATTAAGGACATAATCAAATAAAGTTTTGACTTTTGTTCAGCTGTTTTCTTAGTAGAAGACATTTATCGTCGTGGCAATTCTTATGTTGCTTTCTTAATGTATGTGTTTCAGTTTCATGTAATTATAATGTGTGCGTGTTAAGTTGTAAATTTAACTCCTGCTAGAATTTTACTGACCATGGCCCGCAAACGAGTGACAAATGAGCTGTGACTCTTGAAATTGTTCGTAGGGAGAGTCTATTTTGACTCGCACAATAGAGTGAGGCACCACCAAATCCATTAAAAATTGGAAACTTGTGTTGAATATCAGAGGATGCAAAAAGGTAAAATATAGTAAGAAGCAAAATAAAAGCTGTAACAATAAAATACTTTCAGTACTTTAGATATGCTCAAAAGGGATTATTTATTTGATGCAAAAGTTCTGCCTTAAATAGGCGTACAAAAACAAATAAATAGGTAAACTAAACAACCTAAACTACTTGCTGATAAATAGGAAATCATAACAATAACTAAACCCACTAATAACAACTTTAGATAAACCACAGACTAAGTCAAACAGGCAAGTGTAGCTGGTGTTGTAACTTTTAACACTCCCCCTCAACACTGGCTTTCGTTCTCTTCATCATACCGAGCTGATTACAAAAGCTTTTGAACTTGTTAGCACTCAAGCCTTTTGTGAATAAATCTGCAGTTTGATCATTTGTGTCAATATGCTTCAACCCAATTTTCTCTTGAAGAACTTTCTCTCTAATAAGTGATAATGCACCTCCACATGCTTAGTTCTAGCGTGAAAAACTGGATTAACCGCCAAAGAGATTGCTGACTGATTGTCACAATACAAAGGAATTGCATAATCTGTCGGTTGATGCAAATCCTTGAGCAATTGTGTAAGCCAAGTGCTTTCTTGAGCTGCCATTGCCGCTGCCCGATATTCTGCTTCGGTTGTTGACAAAGATACAGTTGGTTGCCTTTTGCTGCACCAAGAAATTGCTCCCGAATCCAGCATAAAAACATACCCGGTAGTTGAGCGTCGGGTATCATGATCACCTGCATAATCAGCATCACAATAGCCAACTAACTTGCAGTTTCCACCTTTCTTATACAAAACACCATAGCCAAGTGTACTCTTCACATATCTCAAAATTCGCCGAACTCTGTCCAAATGAGGTTTCTTTGGATTTTGCATGTACCGACTCATCACTCCAACTGCATAAGAAATGTCGGGTCTAGTTAAAGTCAAGTAGATCAGACTACCCACTAATTGTCGATACATTGTCGTATCTTCCAAATCTTTTCCTTCATAAGCACATATATTAGTGTTTGGCTCTATTGGAGTTGAAACTGGTTTGCAATCAAGCATTCCAAACTTCTTCAATAAATCTTTGGAATATTTTTGCTGATGGAGAAATATTCCTTCTTGAATATGATCAACCTCTAAACGAAGAAAGTGCTTGAGTTGTCCAAGTTCTTTCATTTGAAACCGAACTGATAAATTCTCCTTTGTTTGGAGAATTTCTTTTTCCCAATCACCTGTTATGATTAAATCATCCACATACACTAGCACAATAGCTAGCTTTCCCTCATTAACTTTGACAAACAAGCTAGGATCAGCAGGTTTCACAAAATAACCAATTTTAGTAAGAAATTCAGCAATCTTACCGTACCAAGCCCGTGGTGCTTGCTTTAACCCATAAAGTGCCTTCCGTAGTTTACACACATATTCCGGATGATCTTTACTTTGAAAACCCCTCGGCTGATCCATATAAATCTCCCGATCAAATTCTCCATGCAAAAATGCATTTTTAACATCCATTTGCCACAATTTCCAATCTTTGCTTGCTGCAATTGCTAACAAGACTCGCACTGTTGTGAGCTTCGCTACTGGACTAAACGTTTCATCATAATCCAGCCCATATTGTTGAGTAAATCCACGAGCTACCAAACGAGCTTTGTGCCTCTCAATTGACCCATCTGTGAGGCGCTTTATTTTATAAACCCATTTGCACGAAATAGGTTTCACATCTCTTGGCTTTGGCATGAGCTCCCATGTTTGATTTCTTTCTAGTGCAGTGATCTCTTCTTCCATAGCTTTAGTCCACTCTGGATTTTGAGATGCCTCCTCAAACGTTTCATGTTCTATTTCATTTATTTCTTCAGTTATGGCAGCATTAGCATACTTGGAATTCGGCTTTCGAATTCTTGCTGATCTTCGAGGTTGAGTTTGCAAAATTGGTGGTTCTTCATTGCTAGGTTCGCCTTCATTACTAGGTTGCTGGTAGAGACCTGTTTGCCAAGGATTTTGAGTTATGTCTTGATCAACTTCGCTGTCAGAATTTTCAGATCCTCCTAAATTAAATTCAGTGGTGCTGAACTGATCTTTAAGAGCATTTGAATATGGTAATATCTTCTTTTCCGATGACCACCATGAGGATGCTTCATCAAACACTACATTCCGGGATGTATAACACTTTCCAGTTGTAGGATCACAACATTTCCACCCTTTTCTTTGACTATCATATCCAACAAAAATACACCTAACAGCTTTCTTGTCAATCTTGTTACGTAAATGATCAGGTACAAATACATAACATACACAACCAAAAACTCGAAAATAGCTGACTGTAGGTTTCATTTTCCATAACTTTTCAAAAGGTGAAAGAAAACATAACCTTTGTTGAGGAAGCCTATTGATCACAAAAGCTGCAGTTTTCATTGCTTCTGCCCAAAATCATCCCGGAACATTCTTTGCATGAAGCATGCTTCGACAAATTTCTGCGAGATGCCTGTTCTTTCTTTCTGCAATACCGTTTTGCTGCGGAGTGTTGGGACATGTGAATTGATGGCGTATTCGGCACTCTCGAAGGAAATCAGAAAACTCCGTTGAAGTATATTCTCCCCCGTTATCGCTGCGCAGGCAGCGAACTTTCTTACCAAATTCTGCTTCAGCTATCTCTTTGAACTCTTTGAACTTTGAGAAAGTGTCAGATTTTGCTTTAGTAAAATAAACCCATACGTATCTAGAAAAATCGTCAATAAAGGTTACCATGTACTTCATTCCACCGATAGACCCTTGCTTAACAGGTCCAAAAACATCAGAGTGAATTAACTCTAACGGTTCATTCGCTTTAAATTTGGACTCTTCATATGGCAATTGATGAGCTTTTCCGTATTGACAACCTGCACAAACTGTATTTGTTCTTACTTCAAGTTCAGGAAGTCCCTTCAACATGGACTTTTTCATCATCACATTTAGCTTGGAATAGCTAACGTGACTTAAACGCATGTGCCATAAGTCTGCTGTCTCGTTCTTCCGTGTTTTGTCTACATATGATGTTTCTGCAGACATCACATAGACGGACTCTAATATTCGTCCCTCCATAACTGGTTCTTCTATAATCTCAAGGTTGCGATATACCTTCACATCGTGTGGACCAAACAGAACATAATGACCTGAAGAAGTTAATTGTGCTACTGACAAGAGATTTTTCTTCATACCTGGGACATGGTAGACATTTTGGAGTGATACCTCATTTTCACTATGTTTGGGAGAAACTATTGTATTACCGATGTGAGCTATTGGTAACTTTGAGTTGTTTGCTATGACCACTACTCGGCTGCCCTTATACTCCAACAAATTCTGCAATTTTTCTCGATCACCTGTCATGTGGTTTGAGCAGCCCGAGTCAACGATCCAATCATTCTCATAATCAATTTGTTCGGACGTTGCTGCCGTGAGTGCTAGCTCTTCCTTTTCTACAGCGAATAATGCTTCAGCATCCCATTCATCTTCACTTTTTGAATTGGCAGCGTTGCTCTCGACAGTCCTTTTCTTCGACCGACAAACTTTTGCCATGTGACCCCTTTTCCCGCAGGTATAGCACTTCCCTCCAAACTTTTTGCCATTGCCATGATTCTTCGAAGCTCCCCCAAATCGAGTGCTTTCTTCCCCTTGATGACTTTTCACCTTGTCCCTATTCGTTTTAGATCCACCAACGACGTGCTGCCGAGAATCCCATCTGTTTTTGTTGGCGTAGAGTGCTTCCTCTTCACCCCTTAGTGAAACTCCACCCATTTGCATAGCCATAGCTTCTTGACCAGCTAGCAAATTTTCAAATTCAACAAGTGATGGCTGATTTGGCCATCCCTGTACAGCAGCTATAAAGCCTCTATATTCAGGTCTCAAACCATGGATAATTATTCTTTTCATCCTGGTTTCCCCTATCGGTGCTAGTGGATCCAATTCAGAAATTTCACGGCATATCGACTTCACTTTGTGGAAGTATTGAGCAACCGTCATGTCGCGTTGCGCAACCGACAATAATTCATTCTCTAGAAGTTGGAGTTTTGTGTCATTCTTCTTAGAGAAAAGCGTGGCGAACGTATCCCAAGCCTCTTTTGGGGTTTTAGCGTCCCGTATATGCTCCAGCAAATCTTCTTCTATTGTTGTCTTCAAAGCAAACATTGCTTTGCCTGCCTTTATCTTCCACTTCCGCAATACACCGTTTGTGTCCTCTGCCTCTGGTTGCTTAACTTCGGTTCCGTTGACAACCTCCCACATGCATGTAGACCAAGTATTGTAGTTCTGGTTGTTGAGCTTTTTAATTCCTCCTACAATTTGTAGATCGCTCATCTTGCCGACAAAAAGCTTTGATCAGACTAATATATAATATATATGACTCCCAGGACCGTGTGGCTCTGGTACCACTCTGTTGAATATCAGAGGATGCAAAAAGGTAAAATATAGTAAGAAGCAAAATAAAAGCTGTAACAACAAAATACTTTCAGTACTTTAGATATGCTCAAAAGGGATTATTTATTTGATGCAAAAGTTCTGCCTTAAATAGGCGTACAAAAACAAATAAATAGGTAAACTAAACAACCTAAACTACTTGCTGATAAATAGGAAACCATAACAATAACTAGACCCACTAATAACAACTTTAGATAAACCACAGACTAAGTCAAACAGGCAAGTGTAGCTGGTGTTGTAACTTTTAACAACTTGGACAAAATACAACACCAAATTTTTGTACAAACCCCCTAATTCTGGACAGCGATGGTGACGCCCTCGGTGACGACGACGACGACAAGCCCCACAGCGGCGACAACGACAAACCCCGCGGCGGCGCCCCCAATGATGACAGCCCCCCCGACGGCGACGACGAGTCCAACGGCATTGTTTAAGTTTTTTCATTCACGCGTGCTTTTATTTGTGATTTGATGTAATTTGTGAAATGTTATGTATTTGTTTTTATGTAATGTAATTCTTTTGACAAATAGGAGTATATGTTTTGTGTGATTAATTTATTAGAATCATGGTATGAGAATAACTATATACGGAATATTTTGGTAAGTTTGATTTACGAGTGTGAATTTAGGATGGATCCAAATATCCAATTAATAATGATTTTTAGGTTGAATCCTAACTTGCAAAATAAACAACTCTCATAACTAGGTCGGGTGGGATTGCGATCCCCCTCCATCCCTTCACTTTAGACTCACCCTCCCCCCAGACTCCACATCCCCTCTCCAATCATCTTTTTATAGTCATCACTCAATCTTCCTATTTTAATTAATTTCAATTTTCATATTTCTTCTTAATAATAATAATAATAATAATAAAATAATGACAAAAATTATAAAAAATTCAATATTTGTATTAATAATTCTTCTTAATAATAATAATAATAATAATAATAAAATAATGACAAAAATTATAACAAATTCAATATTTGTATTAATAATAAGAAATTTTACATCGAAATTAATAATAAGAAATATAAAATGATATAAATAAAAAAAAATATAACTGGGCATACAACACTACAACAATTAATAAATTCATATAAGGAAAGGAAACACATCGTTGCCGCCATTCGAAATCCGTCCGATAGAAAAGAATCATTGTTCTCTAAGTTGCAAGAGTCATATCGAAAGGACGTTGAACGAGCGTTTGGAATTCTGCAAGCTCGTTTCGCCATCGTAAATCAACCCGGCAGGGGATGGGATACAAAGGACCTAGGGAACATTATGTTGACATGTATCGTCCTTCACAATATGATTGTGGAGAATGAACGAGATGAATACGCTAATGATGACTCGGACGACGATGATAGTGATCCCACCATATCTCGTAGGGCCCGTGTCACTATTTATCACTAAGAAGGCATTGTTCTGGTTTAGATTCACGAACAAGTCCTACATCCCTAGAAACTTATATGTTCCGTCGTCACCAGCTACGATCAATAGATGTCAATCGTCAACTTCAAGCCGGCTTTGTCGAACATACGTGGGCAACACATGGTCCAAACTGTGGTCGTATGTAATCGAATTTATTTCAATTCTCATATTTCAATATATTTAAATTCAATACATCGTATTTAATTTCAATATATTAAATTCAATAAATCGAATTATTTTCAACGTGTTTGAGTTCCATCACTAGTATTTAATTAACACAAATTTGCAAAATTTAAAAGAATACACAAATTATATTATCTTACAATGTTATTAAATTTCACAAATTAATGTTAAGTTTATTAAATAAAAGTAATAAAGTTAAATTTAGTAATTATGTTAAGATATGTTAATATTTATAAGAAAAAATTAATAATTATTTTTATTACACATTTATTAATTAAACAACAACAAAAAAAGTAAAAAGTAAAAATAAAAAAAACCACAATGTCATGTGGCGTCGCCACCTGCCATCGACCGAGGTGGGTGGCTCGCCACCCACCCCTTCCCCCCTCCTCGGTGAAGATGGCTGAAAATCAAGATTTCTTTGTCTTAAACTATGTATATAAATTAACAATGTACTCGTTCCAGTTCATTTTAATTAGCTTATTTCACGTGATATGCACGGTTTATACAAAACAATGGTACATGTTTTGATATAAATATTATGTCGTCAATTTTTAATATTTATACATAATAGACTTGGTTAGAAACATATGACCCCATAAACACCAACTTTATTACAACTTGTCTATTCTATATGTTAATATATAAAATTCAAATGATTCTACAATAGTACTCAAAATAAAAATAAAACTACTTAAATTGCCATACAATGTATATATTGATATATATATATCAATCCTCATTATTTTGTAATTCTAAATAATTATGATAAGATCTTAATCAATTTTCAAGACCAAAAATACAAATTATGATAACCGCTCATTCATAGATAGTTTTTTTAAAAGGAAAAGTAACCTTCATTCATCAAATTATTTTTAAGTTACAATGTTGAGAATGAAATCTGGTAAAACAATTGAATCAAACTTATTTCTAAACGATAACTTTTCTATTTCATGAGCTACTTGTATTTCTTTCGAGTCAGATATCTCATGCTATAAAAGAGTCAAAATTCAATCTTGCTTCCATGATATCTTCAACGATTCTCCCATAATTTACTCTAGAGACCCAATCACTCTCAACGGAAGCAATCACCACGCTCAAATCGCCCTCGATTATCACTATGAACTATCGCAAAGTTCACTTGCCATTAGTGCTGCTTCAACTCCACCCGCCGAAGGTTCCAAAGGTATAAACACAAAATTAATTGATTGTGTAAATTAATTTGACGAAGAATTATAATGGGAAATAACATATAACATTATGAACTAGCAATGGCAGTTTTGATACGTCTATAAACCGTTAGATTGCCATAACTAAGGCTGACCTAATAAACTACCATTGGATGCAGACTTGCAGGGTTTATTAATTATTTTTACAACTATCTCTTCTTAAAACTATGTCTTCTACATTGGATGTGAAAAGGTTATTTTCTTAGTTATAATTTTATTCATCTATTCTAAAACATAAAACTATTTCTTCTACATTGGTTTTCATCTATTCCGAAATCACACTCCGTACAAAAAATATATGACTAGGAACTGTCATAAAAAAAAATTCAGTATAGTATGGTACATCAATCCAAAAATAAGCACATAAATGGTCCATAAAGGGATATGGATAGAGATCAAGAATTCTCACCATTTGTTAATTAGATTCATGTACCCAATACAGTTGGCCTTTTATTCACAACTTTTCCACCAATAATGTTGAAATCTATTATTGAACCCGACACTAATCAAAATGCATACATTTTTCTAGTGTAGTATGGGAATGGTACGGAGATATATTTTACATCCTATATATAGGGCTTATAATTGGAGATACCACCATTATTTCTGGTATAGAAGTTGTTAGATTAGACTCGTACCGGATAAGAATCAATCTTCAAGAAAACAAATTCCTCCAAGATATTAAAATCTATTAGTAACGAAAACAGCTCCAAATAACATTGTATTGGACAATCAACAGTTGCAATTGTAATACAAACATTTAAGGAGCTTAATTATTGAGAATAGCATCATATATATATATATAGCTTGGTCAAAATGCTTCTTACACAACAGCGAATCAATCACTTGTTGCATTGGAATTATGCCAATGTGTACTTTTCAACCCAGACTCCAATCATGCAATAACAGGACTGACACAATTCATGATTTTATGCCTGAAAACAATAACAATAATTAAAGTAAAAAGAACAACTCCCTTTCTGCTGGGCTGGTATATACTATAAAATAAATGACACGTCACCCACGTCATTTGGACCGTGAACCTACAATACAATGAGGTCACAATCTCTGTCTTAAACTTAATTGGAGGTAAGGAGAGAGGCACAAGAAGATGGAAACACCATTTTAATTTTATCAGATAGATAGATAAGCAATAATAATATGAGAGCCATTCAATTTCAAACCCTATCCATCTCATTCTGGATACAACAAAACCGATAAACCAACCATAACCCACGAGATTCATCTTCTCATCAAATCCAACAAAATGAGAAATATTGATGAGCTATAGAAAAAAGCACTTCAACCACACTTTTTTGTGTCAACCAGAACAACAAATTTATCTCATAAAAAAAAACTAGGAATTAAAGTAGTAATAATTATTGTCTTTCACATAAGTTAATTATTTAGTCTATCATCAGGTGGTTTCACAAAGATTCTAATTAAACATATTTTCACATCTCTGCAACCCCATGACATATATTATATATATATATATACTAATAATAATAGTACTACTACTAGATACCTTTTTTCCTTTTCATCACCTAAATCCTATTAACTCTGTATTACAGTCTTTTCCAAAAAGACTAGACTAGAGCTCTAATTTCTTTATGTGCCTCCTGTTAAAAAATCAGAACTTTGTTACTTGTTCTTGTCTGTATCATATTCTTATGCATCATCAATTCCTACCTCTAAAACCCAAACCTCTATAAACTTTATGTCCTGAAAAACTATACGACTGCTGAAATGCCGCTAGCCGCTGCAGATGCAAAGGGACTTTCCGGGAGATTAATTCCTTGGACGCTGCTGCACAAAGAAAGAAAACACCACCAAACATAAAATTGAATTGAATTTTGCTCAAATAATTTACGCAAACAAAAAAAATATATATATGCAGTAATGCCAACCTCTCCTGATCACCGCAATTGTTAACTTGATAGTTGCTATTATCATCACTAGCAGAGCCACTGTTCAGAAAGTCGAGAATATAACTAATGCGTCCTGCACTCGGAAAATTAGGGTGCCCTGCAAACATATTTCAATATTAAAAATCAGAAAACTTTAAAAAAAAATCAAAATCGAAAAGGGAAAAGACCTTGAGGCAGCTCATCCATGGAATAACCGAAATTGACCGGAGGGTTGCTAGCTAGCTGAAGTTGTGATAGACGCATTGTCTCAAGTTCTATGGCTTGTTTGTGTTCTTCCATTAGTTGCCTCCTAAATAGCCTAGAGGATCCTGTCAACGAATAAATAAATAAATAATAAATATATGTCATACTTATTATCGTAAAGTAGTTGCATATTTCTTACTGGCTCGAAGCTCAGAGTCGAACTCTAGAGGGTGCGAGTGGTAATACATAGGATAGTCAAAGTTTTCTTGGTATTTCCTGCATTGGAGGAGAGTTACTCTACATGAAAAAATCTCAATCGCAATTTCAAAAATTAGTTGACTGGTGCACAAAACAAAAGTAAACCTTTCCACGGGCTTTGATTTTTCTCTGTAAGGTTTCACGAGGACACGAGCACCACAAACATAATGTGGATTTCCCTTTGACAAAATTAGCTTCACAGTATCTGCACTCGCAAAAGTTACGAAACCAAACATCCGTTTCTGCTGACATGGAATCCTCACATCCTGCACTGTACCAAAGGTACTGTAGAGAAAAAACCATACAACAATTAGACAACTTTTCGAAAATTCTAAAACAATGAATTGAGATTGTAATTGTATTACCTGAAGTAATTTGAAACATCCTCCTCAGTAAAAGTACTCTCAGCTGGAAAAGTCAAATAAATTTGTCGCGACCCATTAACAATCGGGCCAGGGTCGTTTCTTTCGCCCCTAATTTCCATATACTTTGGAGCATCTTCTGCTAGTATCACAGCATGCTGCCCATGAGGCCTAGAAAACACCAAAAAAATCTTCAGACATTTACAAACGTAAGAGGAATCAAACTAAATTACGGATTGATTAAAAATTACCTGTCGATTAGCCTAACGCTGTTTTTTAACCGAGCAAGAAGTTTGGTTAAACTATAACCGGCTTTACCGTGCCTTTGGCTCTCGGTTAAATACCCATCAGCTTGTATATGTCTACCATATTTCTCATGGTACATTGTAGGCAGAGAAGCAATTGAAACAGGATTGCCTCTTTTCGATTTCAATAGCTCCGTGATTTCCAATTCTAGTTGCTGTTCGTCACCGGAATCTTCATAAGAATTAGGACCGTACATATGAGGATAGCTCTCCAGAAAAGATTCCTCGTGTAAGAACCTACAATTACTTCCATGCTTACAAAACCCCTTGTTAAAATAATGACAAGTTTTAACCGGGAAATCGGTTAAGTTGGGAGGATTTCTACTACCCCTAATACCTAAACTGTTAAAAGCAGCCTCAGTGCTATAGTAATCGTTGGGAAAAGGCGAGGTCCGGATTATGTCAATTGGTAAACCAAATTCTTCGAGTGGGGGTTTAGGATCCCAGTAAGAAGGTACTCTATGAAAAGGGGCGGAAAAGGGGCGAGGGGAAACCGGTGAAAACGGAAATGGATTCATTGTAGGAGAAATTGGGGGTGAAATAACTGGTGGTGGTGGTGAAAGATGAAGTGCATTTTTGGCCATTTGTATTGAATTTTGATTAAGGTATCTGGCCCTAAAGCTAACCTAATCATTTCTTGGTCGGGAAGGTCCTGTAAGTAAATACATCCAATGATTTTTCTAGCGACATTAATATCTGGTTCTAGTGCCAGGATTCGATCATGAACAACCTTTGCAGCTTCAAAAGAATCCATTTCACATTTACTTCCTTTAAATTTCTTCCTGCCCACACAACAACACAACACAACACAACACAGATTATAAGTAAACCAAAAGAATTGTTTATACCCAATACAAACAAAAGATTGGGATTTTTTCCTTTTATGTTATAGTATAATAAGTGGTAGATCTAGTGAGGAAACCAAGACAAAAATCCCAGGCACAAATAGTACTAATCTCAGACTCCTGATTTTTTTGCAGACATCTTCTACTACTGTTGTTGAGAAAATATGATTGCAGACACTCATGTTTTAAGTTAATTCAAACAAACCATAAAAGGAAAAAATAGAATAGAGTCTACGGAAAAACTGTGAACCCAAGCCAAATAAAGAAAGAAAGAAAAAAAACACTTTATACTATTCAACAAATTAATCATATGCTCCCGTGAAAAATTGAAAACAAGACTCAGGCACACAAGAAAAAATGAAGCAAAAAAAACTAAAAGTTTCCTGACAAGTTACAACTGTAAACAAACACTTGTTATAAATGAAACATGGAAAAACAGTAGATCCAACTTACCCACAGAAACCTGAGAAATTAGAAGTCAGAACTAAAAGGAAAAATGAAAACTACAACTCTATCTCCATCTTCAAGTTAAGAAAACTCTCTATATATATTCTTCTTGCTCTCTTCATTTGCAGAAATTTCTTAGCATAAAGAAAAAGCCACCATCTTTATGTCCCACTACAAAATGACAAAGAACAAATGGTGCTTAAAAAGCAGCACTGTATGTCCTCACTCTAATATTTGGCTGCTTGTTAATCTACTGTAAATTCACTTTTTTCTAACAAAAAAGGGTAGAAATACTCATCTATTCTATTCATAATGAATTTATCTTAAAATGGTGAAGAGGAATTAATTTTTATTGATTTCCAGCTAGCGGCCTATTAATATCTGTGAATTAAAAAAAAAAAAGGGAACTTCAACTTCCTAGATTTACGATATGGTTGATGACAGCTTGAAACGTGTGTTACAAAAATACCCCTTCTTGAATTAATAAATACTATGAATTACTAATTTTTAATTATTTATCAATAATAATATTATTTCATATTTCGGAAATTCCAATGTGCAGGAATTAGAGAAGCGAGACCAGATATGTCGGCCCAAGTACATTTGTGTGGCTGATACCTCAGTTTTTGTCTACATAAAAAATGTGGGTCACCTTTAATATCAGCCGTTGGATCATTTCCGATAATTTTTACAGGCAAAAATTAATTTAATTATAATAATACTTCTCATCTTTTTTTACGCCTCAAGCACAAAATACAACACCGATGATTAATTGATTAAGATTGGAGGCATTGACTAAGTAAAGAAATAGTATTTTGTTGCAACCACTACAAATTAATAATCGAATATGAATCAAGTTGAGAATAAATAATTTTGTATCACTGGACATGTTCATTGCAAGTACAAAACTTAACATCTACTAATACTAATAAATTCAATTAAATAAAATATACAAGAGGGGAAAAATATTATATATATAATAGAAGATGATTTTTTACCCGATTTTTTAAAGACATTAAATAATTTGGAAATCCATATATAGTTGTGCAGTGAGTCAAGTTGTCTAGTTTTGTTATTTGTGATGCATGAAGGTGTCCCGTTGTTCAATTTTTATACGTTTTTTGTTTGTTATTTTTTAAAGAGTGTTGATTTATAAAAAAAAAAATCTAAATACTATATATAAATATTTCTACATATCTTAAGATTGTTCATAGTTGCAAAAGTGTCTATTTCACCATAAAATAAATATAGTATTCACCTGAGTTCAGGACAATTTAATTACACAGTCCAAATCAAATTTAAATTAGAAATTTATCTAGCACAAGAGTTGTCAATTTTTGGAATGGACCACATTAGGTAGCAGTGGGGGCATAGACATGTCATGTTAATCAATCAAATAATCTAACAAGTGGAATAAATAAATAAAATAGAAGAATGATTAATAAGTACTAATAAATGGAAAATATAAGCAGGTGCATTTTCGGAAAATTAGTAATAACATTTTCACTCTAGAGTACCGTTTCAACCGGCAAGAGAGTAGGGATATTAACGTCGACGTAATTTGAGGGAGGGCAGTTTCTTTCATTTAATATTTTTTTTATTATTCTCAGTATTAAATGGGAGTAGGAGGGAAAATTATTTAAATTTGTGTTAGTTAGAAAGAAAAAGAGAAAATAATATACGATAAAATCTAGCGGTTGGATCTGCGCTGGAACCGGGCCCATCACTTATCATAATATCCACTTCTCCCGCTTAGACTTAACTTCTTCTTATCCGTTCTTCTGGATTCATATATATACGGCAATTGCGGTTTTGACTCAACCTTTTTCTCGAATTTTGCAGACGTGTTAAACTCTTTTTTTTTTTATATATATATGATATTACATTAGATATTTAAATATATTTTAATTGATATGAAAGTGTATGATAAGTCATAAGTTAACTGTAATATTAAACTAACGAAATATTCACTTTAATAGATGTCAAACTCACGTGGGTATATTTGTTTGGTGTTTCGGAGAGTAGTGAAAATTTGTGAAATAATTTTGAAGTGTGTAATGTTGTTTGTTTGAGTTTGAGAGGGTGTTTTGAGAAATAAAATAAGTGCATGTTTTTTTTTTTTTTAAGAATTAGGTAGTAGGTGTAAGAGTGTAAGGCTTTATATCAAATCATGTTTCTTATAACTTATATACGATAAATTGTGTAAGAAATATGTTACTTTATGCCAAATCAGAGTAGAGTTTGTGTAGGTTTTGTTTAAAGATAAAAAGTTATTGTTTGTTTAGCTTTTGAGTGAGTAATTTGAAAAAATTGAAAGATAAAAAAATTATTTCAAAAAATAAAAAACATGTCCGTTTGGCATTTTCAGATACAAAATAATTTTAGACATGAAGTTAAAGTCTCTTCGATTATGTTATAACATTACTTGTGCATCATATAAAATAAGATATTTAACTTTTAATATTAGAAAAGATTTGCATTTCACCCCCTTTGCATTTTACAACCCTAGAAATACAAAATCAGTTATATTTGTCCCCTAAAATGATTTTAAGTCATTTTTATCGAACAAACTCACATGTGCACCTTACATGCATCTTTTAAGGGTAAATTAATCAAAAAACTTTTTACCCGTACACATACTTTAATCAAATTAATGTTGTGAACATAAAACTCTAAATGTTTATCACAAAAGAGAGAGAAAAATGCATGTGAGTGAAATGTTTGAAGAGTATGAGGTTTTATGAGTAATTTACCCTTTGTTAACATGTGACACACACATGTAAGTTTTTCGATCAACAAAGGTGATTTAAACTCGTTTGAGGAGAATAAAGTGCAACTGATTTAAATATATTAGGATGTAAAGTTCTTATTTTATAATTTTGAGTGGTAAAATGCAAAAGCATACTCCAGGGAATGAAGTACACTATCCGCTCAAAATTATTAGAAGATAAGGCATTTCAATTTACACTATTTTCTAATATTCCTTTCTTTTCCATTAATACTTACTTTAACCTAACTATGGAACTTTTTAACTTCATCATTACATACATTAAAAAAATTTATCTTTTACTTTTTCTTTGGATCAAAGCTCAAAAATAATTTTTCTTATTTTTTTCTTACAATTTTTTCTGGCTAGCCATATTGTCAGAGCATGAATTGTTGCTACCATAGCAAAAATTTAAAATTCCTAAAGTACCCTTAAACATTAATTTAAGAAATATGTTGTCGCCCCATAACTTTTTCTTTGCTTTTGTTTTCAGTGCTTGAATACTTTACTTTGTATTTAATTCTCAAATGTCTGAAGCAATCAAAATTAAAGAATAATCACTTTAATTATTTATAATTTTTGTATTTTGTTCTCCCATCTCTTATGCAATTCAGATTAAACCAGGGCCTTAATTTTTCCTAACATTTTATTAAAGATTTTGTTTTAGCTTTGATGAAGCAATACAAAATTTTTAAGAGCCGTAAGTTCTTGTGTGATGCTTCTGCCATCGACACAATTGTTGGTAAATATTATCATCTCTTTTACGAAGAACAAGTTTCCCATGTCTTTTTTCGTTATTTACAAAACCAACCAAAAAATTTACATTTTTCAATGTAATTGAATTTTGACTAGAGATACTGACAATATCTCCTAATTAGTTCTGGGTGAAGGGAAAACTTGCAATAAAGAAATTTTTTACAATTTTCAACATAAACAATAATTGAAGAGAAAAATAACAGCAATCGAGATTCGTTTGCAAGAAGAGCTTTCAATTTGTGGAGATACTAGCGAAATTACCCTTTCAAAATTTTGATTGTGTGTTATGGCAAAAGGAAAAAAGAATCCGTAATTGGTAATCAATTTTTAGTTGCTTCCTCACAGTAAAAATTAAAAGACCTAGGAAGAACAATTTGGGAAAATTCTTGTCCAAGTCTAGCTTGACCAAACTCATCCAACCACCAAGCAAGTGTATTGCATTTGCTTTGTGATTGGTCACTCTCCTGGGAGTTATATCCAATCCCAAAGCAAGTGTATTACACTTGACATGTAGTTGCTTTGGGTTCGGCCAAACCCGGTCTGGGTAGGAATTTCCCAATAATTTGTTTGAGGAAAAAGAGAAGAAACATATTACTTAAACTAATGGCTATGTAATTAATAAGAATTAATCATTAAAGGGTATATTGGAAATTTTTCAAAAATTGCTGCTCTGTCAATATCGCTGGCGATTTTTTACGCACACAAAAACGAATTATAAGTATGAGTAATATTGTAAATAAACAAGTTACTCAATCACATTGTACGAATAATTACTCATGACTTAAGACTCTTAAATAGTTTTGATAAAGTTGGCTAGGGGGAGTTGTGGTTTGAGAAACCTTCGGGAGTTCTACATTCAATGGGTGACATGTAAAAAGAATTTTTGCTTGGTACCTCCTAAGGCGGGGTCGTGGACGGCGGGGGAAGTCATCTCCAACGGAGATGGGGTCGAGGCGGAGTGGGCAACGGGGAGGGAACGGGCCGGGGCTGGGGCTTTGCGGAGCCCTGACCGCGGCTCATTCTCGCGTGGGAATTCTGGAAACTTAAAGAGAGTTCACGCGCTCCTCTTTAAGTCAGGGGGGATGCCACTTGGCGTCCTCTAATTGGACCCTTTTTTATTTTCTCTATTAAAATTAGTTTATTTAATAAGTTTAAATAGGAAAAAATAAATTATATAAATAAATAATTAATAAAATTAAATTTCCTTCCTAAATTAAATTAAATTTTTAGAATTGAATTATTTAATAAATTTGTTAGTATATTTATTGTATATTTTCTAGTATTTAATAAATATATGTAGTCAACAATTGGTTTTTGAATGTTTTAAATAAGTAAAAATAAATATAATTAAATTAAATTTAACACCTAAATCAAATGTGTAGAATTGAATTATTTAATAAAAATAAAAATATGGAGATAATTTTTTTGCATTTAATAAGTTCTAATTAAAAAAATGAGATATGCAAAAATTGGGATTGTCAGAAAGCTAGAGAATTGGACTGCATTCGTGTCCGCAGGTCACGGGGTCGCACAAGTCTTGAAGGTCCGAACAAGTCTTGAAGGTCCGAAGTGAATTTCGATCCATGATTTGCACCCCCCTCCCTCGCGTGAGGGAATAGACTTTTGGTAGCTATATTGTTATACCACTAAATTGTCAAATCATATATAAACTCAAGATTTTTCTTTCTAATTCAATGTGGAATAAAACCACTTCTATTTTATTTCTTCCATTTCAAAGGTTGATTTTTTAGAATCAATTTCTCATTCACCGAACTCCGATTTGGACATACCATATACCGTTTTAATCTAGTAACGGAGTAAAGTATAATTCCAAAAAACCCAAATATATTTTATATTTATCAAATTATTTTAATTATAGATGAGTGTGGACAAGGAAAGAAAATAGAATTAATTCCGGAGCCCTGCCATTGAAGACGACCAGACAAGGCTCGGGGTGGGGGCAGGACAGCCTCAGGGCTTCGGAGCCCCGAGCTCCCCACCCCACCCCACCCCACCCCACCATTGGAGATGCCCTAAATAGGTTAGTTCATAAGCTCTAAACTTCCCCTTTTGCTCTTCTTCATTTTCATGTAATAAGCTTTGTTTTCTTCTCAAACTTCTTCCCCAATTATATATATATATATATATAATTGAAAAAAAAATATATTAATTTTGCGTATTAATAAAGTAATTGTAATGAATTAAATATTATAAATCTTAAAAAAAATAAAAAAAAAAATTTTTTCATATCTAAAATTTATATAATAATATTAATTCATTTAATACTTAATCAAATTTTAAAGTTATATATTATTACTAAATAATAATAACTAAATAAAAAAACTAAACCTACCCCCCACCCCTACCCAAATATCAGGCTGAGGATCTTCGGTCCCAGGCCACAGTAGCCCAGGATCAATGAGCCCAAGCAGGTCATTGTGGCCTGTCATCTGCATGGGTTGTGGAGGGGGGAAGTTTTTGGTTATTACAGGGTGGTGGAGTTTAGTTTTTTTTTAGTTGTAATTATTTATTAATAATATGTATCTTTATATTCTAATAAATTAATAATATTATATAAGTATTAGATTTGAATTTTTTTATTTGAGAAATTCTTTTTTTTAATATTTAATTTAATCTTAGAATATTCTTAATGATGCGTTGCTTAATGTATATATATATATATATATATATATATATAGTATATTGAGGTGATCAGTTGATTTAGAGTGTACCTAATTTTTGTAAGAAAATATTAAATGTTAATTTGTGTGATGATGGCTACGTGTTTTTATTTCAGCATTTGTGTCTTTGTAATTTATTCAATTTTCTTTGGTATTTTATTTCGCATAACATATGAAAAAAATATAATTATTGCATGTTTCTTTGGTAATTTATGCACTTTACTATGATTTTATTTTGCAAAAAAAATTGACAAAACCAATTATTCGGTTTTTAAACAATTTTCCTGAATTTATACACAATAAAAATTGATTATAAGAGTAATGTTAAAATACAACATTGACACCCTTTCATAATCTTAAGCATTACAATAAATCTCATTCCTATACAACAAAAAATTGAAAAGGCAAACTTGTCCACGGAAATGATAGAGTAAACAGAAGGGTAAAATGGAGAATTCAAAAAATATTGGTTGATGATGTCAGCAAAAACATATGGAAATCATCTAACGGATGTAATCCTTTTGAAACGTCAGGGAAGGTCCCTGTAATTATGACAGTCGAAGGGAATTGGACGATAATTACACCAAACCTCAGGGAAAATCCCTGAAATTTGTAATGAAGATTAGGTTGCAATGATAATTTTGCTTACTTCATTTTATGACCTAAACACAAAACCATATTTTAAACTAAGCTCGAAACCCTAAACATTAAAAATACATTTATAAATTATTTAATATATTTATTTATAGATCTTATAACACAAAGATCTATGATGAGGTTACTAAATAATGACTTTGGTCAATTAATAGAATCATTTATCAATTTGGATACGATTAACTTAGCTATACATTAAAAATATTGGATTTTGTCAATTAATCGAGTCATTTGTCAATTTGAATTAAGATTAACCTAATTATAAATTACCCTAATGTCATTTATGCTACTTTCATCAATGTTTTAAAAACCGAACCGGAGACAAAACCGATGACCTTACTGATTAGTGGTTTAATTGGTTGAACTGGTTCGATCATTGGTTAAACCAGATGAAATCATTATTATATATTCAAATTAAAATATATACTATATCCATAATAATCTGAAAATATGTGATAATAGATGAGAAACTTACTTTATCTAAAAAAAATTCAAGTTAAATATGTAAAATTCTTAATTCTTATATTATTATGATAACATGACTTTAAAACACTGTACTATGAATACTAATAAAATACAAAATTCTAAATTTATAAGAAACAACGATACATTAAAATGATTTTCAAATTTTCTACATTATTTTAAGATGATTTCAGAAAGATTAATGGCTACTTATAAAAAAAAATGATAAATGCCGATTAAAGTAACCAAGTATATATCTCAAAGTGCTATTTGGGCCTTGGGCTAATTTGAAAAGAAGACGCAACTTCTTTAATCTTTTCTTTTCTTTACTGTAACTTCTTTAAGAAAACCTACAAAATTTGCACAAAGTACTTTTTTCTTTGCAGCCAAACTACCCTCATCCCTAAGCATTTGCAGTCCGCATTTCATCTTCTCTAATCAGTTATCTTTTTTCATTTGCTTTACTTTTTTTCTTCAACACCCAACTTCTTTCATATGATCATTGTTTACTTCTGCAATATTACCATCAATTCCTTTGTTTTTGTAATGATGCTTGATATTTATTTTTTCACAAACTAAAGTTGGCTAGACAAAGATTTAACATTCGTCATAAGCTTTGTTTCCTCATTTAGAAAGAGAAATCATTGTGACCTGCCAAATTGTTTTTTTTTTTTTCCCAGTGAAAAATATTGAACAAGTGGTTCCTCAGATCTACCGGTTCGTCGATTTTACCGATTTTTGGTCGAGTTTTCATCGGATCATACTGATTTAAAAGACTACTGGTTTTTAAGCATCGAGCGGACCGAATTGGTGTCCGGTTAGCGGTTAAACCGGTTCAATCGGTCGGTCCGGTCCGATAATTAACCTTTCATCTGAGGCATTTGCCAATTTAAATTACTATTAATCCAGTCACACACGTATCTCACGTAAGAACACAAACTTACCTCTTTTTGCTAACGCACCTCTTAAAACACGACCCTTGAGCTCTGATTTAGTAGCCAAACTTAAAAAGTGGAAACCACGACTGAGACTGAAGAGCAGAAAGAAAGCACGACACTCTCTATAGCTAGGCAATTTAGGCAATCGCCTAGAGCCTCGACTGTAGAGGGCCTCAAAAAGTTATTTTGTAGATGTAAATGTATTTCAATTTTTTTTATTCGTTTTTTTTTTTCAAATAAAATGTACCAATGCGTGCAAAAAACTTGGATGATTTTCAAATAAAGTCTTGCCCTATTTATATAACTACATTATCGAACAATCGGTAGGAATTAACTGATTAAGTGGCTAAAACTGATGCTCTAGAGACTTTTCTTATCAACTTATTTAGAATGTAAACTCCATAAATGTAAATGCAAAAAAAAAAAAAAAAAAGGCATAGATATCTTTATGCATAATATATTGGATCATACTTAATTGATCAATTTATGTTGAGGCAAATATTAACATTAATGCGTCATGTATTGGTTCGGATGTGTTGAACAATAATCGGAGCGTGCCATTAAAATATAGGACTATGCTAGCATCACAGCCCAACATCACAACCCATAATATAAAATTGCAAAAAAAAAAAAATCCATAACTAATCATCATATAAAAATAAACCCTATATATAAAATAAACCCTATATATAAAATAAACCCTAAACCCTAGAACCCTAGACCCCTAAACACTAAAATCCTAAACCCCTAAACCCTGAATCAAACCCTAAATTAAATATTATGTCATAAACCCTAAATTCTAGGCATTGCAAATACTTTTAAATTACGAGTTTATATTTTTATTATAATTTTTGAGATATTTTATATTCAAATATTAATAAATAATAAATTAACATTTGAAAATAAATGAATTATTTATTATATGAGTAATATCGTATAATTTAGGTGTTCTTTGTAATTTTTGAAAGTTGAGATATTTATATTCAAATATTGATGAATGTTCAATTATCATTTGGAAAGTATCGAATTATTTTTTATATGAGTAATATCGGAAAATTTTGGTTGTCTTTTGTAATTTTTGAAAGTTGATTGGGTTGTTAATAGATTAAAAAATATTTCAAGAAGAAACCTGTTAAATAGGTAGTAGATAACACAATTAACTTTAAAAACATAAAAATGGATTGTACAAAGGGCTGTGAAACTTTTGGCGTTGATATAATCATTTTCCTAAAATATATTGAACCTATCAAATTATCCTTTCGATTAACAATACACATTCTATTGAAATTATCACTGTGTTTGTTATGTAAGCATTGTTAGGCTAATTTATGTAAAATTGATTAATTCATATTATTGGTGTCAAATGATAAAGATTGGTCCTTTTTTTTTATTTGTCGTTTTAGGATTCGATGTAAAATTAAATTTTTTATACCAATTTTACTTTCTTATTAATGGTTTGATTATTTGATTTATTTGATTAAAAGAGTGTTTGAAACTTTCACTTTAAAAAATTGACTATTTATTATATTTCTTCATCTTTATGCAGTCCTCCAAGCAAATTAAAAAAAACAGAGAGAGTATATGCTAATTGTAATTACAAATACTTTTGTTTTATTGTAACCTAGTATTTTTCGAAAAAAAAAATATGTAACTTATATTCAACTAGTTTGAATCAAGCTACAATTTTCAATATTAATTTATTACAAAGAAAACTCAAAATATATGCATATCTTGATTTTTTTGTAGCGGACTGAACTGTTTGATAATCAAACCAAATAGTTCGATTTGACATACTGTATAAATTTTGAAACTACCGCATCAGACTAGATACCGAAACTTTATACGGTTAAGTTATATTGAATGCACACCCCTTAACATTAGGGTTGTGCTCTATCCGAAAAACCGTATCGGAATACCGTATTTTGGTTCGATTTATAGTATGAGCTCCATTAACGTACGAATAGGGGTGTTCGCGGTGCGGTCTAGTGCGGTTTTGTACTTGTCCATACCCAACCCAATATTTACGGGTTTTGAAATCTCTAGTCCAAACTCAACCCAACAAGTCTTGAGATTGCACTATGCGGTTCGTTTGGGTTGGGGCGGTTTGGGTCGGATTTTGCGGTCTCAATTATCAACTTTTTTGTATTTTTATTATTTAATGAGTTAAATATAAATACACTAGTTAATTACAATTTTTTATTTTTATTAATAAATTTAGTAAACTTTCATAGATAATATAATGGAGATGATGTAAAATATCAATTAAAATATGATTTTCAATGAATACATAATTTAACGAAAGCTAAAAGCAAACCCGAACACTAAATTAACAAGTTTTTATTACACAAAAATCAAATTGTTCCCAAAAAATAAACAAAAGAGAAAAATATCTTTATATTCGAACTTGGTGTTGGTGGTTAATGGCCAATGAAAAGTTTGATTGATCTATTTTTTTTTTCTTTACTTTTTGTTTTTCGTAGAATATTTTTTAACTAATTTGTTCTAGTTTTGGATCTATTTTTTTATCTTTTTGATACTTAAAATTGGAGATTTACGTAAGATTGTAGGGTTTATCTAATATAATTGGGGTTTGGGTTGCGGAACACGACTAATTTGTTAAAGTATATACTTATATTATATTTCTCATTTTCTTAAATTTAGGACTAAATTAAATAATAAAATAAAATAAAACATATATACATCATCATTAATATAAAGTGCAGTCGAATGCGGTTATGCGGTCTAAAAAAGTATAAAACCAAACCCGATCGAAAATTGCGGTCTTTTTTTCATGATGCCCAAGATCAACCCATCAAGCCTTTAACCCGTAAAATTGCGATCGATTTGGATTGGATTGATCTGTTGGGGCGGTCTAGCGATTTCGTTGAACACCCCTACGTACAATTATAAGTTTATGGTTAACCCGGAACCAGTGTTTTAAAAACCAGACCGGACCGGTCGGTTCGACCGGTTTAACCGGTAACCAGTTACCAATCCGGTCCGGTTAACCCTCCAAAACCAGCTTTGTTCCTGACCAGTTTGAACCGGCAAAAACCGGTAAAACCAATGAACCAGTGAACCGATTGAACCACTGGTTCACTTATAAAAATAAAAAATTTACCCTATGGATTATTATTTCTCTTCCGCGACCTTTAAACTTCAACAATACTATCACATCTTTTCTTCTATTTTTCACTTTGAAATAAACAAAATCAACAAGAAACAAAAAAAACTTATATATAATAAGTTATATAAATATATTTGAGTATCAAATTCATTAGAAAAGTCATTTTTTTCACAAACTTCATGTAATTATTTTTTTAAATATAATTCAATGACAAAATTCATCAACAATTTCTCTTTTTCATAGGTGATTAGTAATAAAATTATTGTTTTTGATATGGTGTTTATTATAATTTGAATAATTGCGTTGATATCATGTTATCATACTTGTAATTTTGTTGTTATCATTCATTCTTAACTCAATTTTTGTAGGAAAAATAATTGATAATGAGATAAACATTTAGTTTATGAAAATAAACTTGAAAAAATGAATAATATATTTTTTTAAATAGTTGGTTACATATATTAAAATTAAAATATTATATTGTAATGACGTCCGATCGGTTGAACCAGTGGTTAAAACGGTTAAACCGATCTAACCAGTAACCAGTGAGGCTACCGGTTCGATGTCCGATCCGGTTTTGAAAACATTGCCCGGAACCGGTATACCAATTTATTTTAATCCCAATTCCTACGGACTGCTCTTGAGCAAAACCCAAATCTTCTTTTTCTTCAATTCAAAATCCGACCGCGCCGCCGCATCATCCACCCCCATCGCGCCTCCACCATCTCTCTGTCGGCCCAGATTAGTAATTTACGGAGGTACAGTCCAAATTCTAAATGCCCAATTTTGTTATTTTCTGATTTTCTCTTAATAAATTGGGTTCTAATTGTATTTAAAACCCAAAACTTGATTGATGCTAAAGTAATTTTTGGAGAGGGGGACTGAGGCTAGGGGATCTCTGATGTATTCTTTATAATTTCTATTCAACTTCATTGTTGGTTAGAGTGGTAGGAAGCATATTATTATTTACATATGTATTCAAGACAAATTATTTCTGATTCAATAATTTTTTGGTTTTTCTGTACCGAATCAAATCAAACCTCACTGAATGGTAATTTAGCGACCAAATCGAATTTTTCGGTTTACCGAACCAGGCCGTATAACGAAATTTGGTAGGGTTCGGTTTACAGTTTGCACAGCCCCACCTATTACCTAAGATAGTAGCTTGAGCAGAAATAATCTACTTTCATATTTTATCTATTTATTATTCTGACATGTATAAAATTATATTTGTTAACTTACAGTAGTTATATAACAATATTCATGATACGATACTTGTAATATTTGCTTTTGTTAAGAGAGTTTAAGAATGAAATGTCATAAAAAGATATTACGATTGAATCTAAAAAATATCAACTAATTTGTAAAAGAGGGGCCCCAATTTTAATCATCGCCTAGGGCCCCATAATATGTCAGACCGGCCCTGAAACAAAGATCATCCGCACAGCCTGTGTTACCCAATTAGCCGTCTCCCGCCTACGGATTCCGGCACCCTGCACCCGCTCCTCCGATGTTAATGATTTTAAGGTTTCTGTTTCTTTTGCTCGTCTGATTTTGTTTGTGTTCATTGGAAATATTACCCAGTTTTTCCAATTGACTTGTTATACCTCCTAATGTAGGTTTAAATATTTGAGTTTGAGGAAATAGGTTTTCAGACATTACCATTTTTCTTTCTTTCTTATCTTGCTTTTGTTTCGTGATTGGGTAGTTTCAATGTTGTAGTATCAATTTTATGCTGGCACTCGTTAATTTGTGTTAAATTCTACAGGTATTAGTATTTGAATTGCGCTTAGTCAGTTCCCTCTGATTTTAATGGTAATAAACCAAAATAAGTGATGAAAATTAGTATGGCTATTGATATAAAATAGAAATCTTTATTTTTCTAAGTTCGTTTAAATATAATGTATTGCAGATTCTGGGAATATCAGTTTTGCTGCTTTTTATTGTTTTCTAGGCCTTTATCTTGGCAACATAATTGCTTAAATCACAGTCAACAACTTAAGATGAATATTTTCTCATTCTCTGCATACATGTTTTATGTTTCTCCCTTATTTGATCCGAAATGTAAGATTAGAATTTAATTTAATGTTTTTTTTCCTTTGTCTGCATGAGTAGTTTGATCAAATGCCTCCAAGAAAATTAGGAGTTAGTAAGATTTCCTTCAATTTTCAGTTTTTGAGCAATATAACACTTAAATTCAAATGTCTTATTAGGCACTAGGGAAACATATGGTTTTGTTACGTGCCTAGTCCTACATATTTTTAACCCCATATCAACATAACTTTTCCAAATACTTAAGACCTTTTCAGTACTTTATTTACCTTTAGACAATACTGAGAAATGCTGGGATTAACCGAAAAAAGAATAGGAGAAATAAATGCATGAATTTTGCTTAGTGAATCATTAAGTGGATAGGTATGGGACAAGGAAGGAGTACGGATTAGAACTTCATGTGGCATTCCTAAGCAAGTGGAGACTCGTTACTGAGGGTAGTTGATTAGTTTTTACTTAATATAGTGGAAACCTAATTTTTTAGCCTTATGATGTATGCATTACTTTTGGTTCAAATATATGTTTCTTTGTCTTTGTTATAGTCAATGCTAGTTTATAATGCAATTTTTGTCATATAGATGACAACAAGGATAACAGCATTGTCTTTTCTTCTTGTTGTTTGCTACTTAGTACATATGAATTCTTAGTCAAAGTTACAAATTATTGGAAGCAGTGCTTGAAAAGCTTCTCAAATCTTTGGCTAGAATAACAATGTATCTTTGAAATCGAACTGCAAATAATCATCAGGTGGCATCCACGGTTAGGTTACTTGACCCAACTAATTGCATTTACTTTTAGTTTTATTTAGAAGGATCTTTTAGAGGTTTTTGATTTTAATATGATTCTTGGGTGTATCTTTCGCGGGTACGTCAGTACTTGTTAACATGATAGGCATGGGCGTTACAGGTTTAGTATAGTGTGAATTTTATGGTATTGGTATGTTAATCTAGTAGGATTAAGTGAAGGTCAAAATACATTCCACCTGTTCTGATAATTCATCCGAAAATTTCATTCACATAACTCCTGAACGTGTTGATCCTCTCTTCGACTGATATTGTTTAGATTCTATTTTCTTATGTAATTTTGAAAATTTATACTTTTGTCCATTCAGGTGCTTTAGCTAAAAGACTTTTAGAATCAAGATATGGATCCGTTGGATGATATTTTTGCTGACGAACCAGTAAAGAATGGTAATAAATTGACATTATTATCATCCTCTTTCCTGTTGTGTCTGGCTTCTCAATTACTAATATTTTTTGCACACAATTTTTCATGCTTCCACAGCTCGGGTGGTGGGAAAATTTCAACCGAAATCAAAGTTCAGACCATCGAGAAAGGAACCCTCTGCAACTTCAGTCCAAATTAGTGATACTGCAAAAAATGACATAAGCGAGCCTGTGAGGACTGCAAAGCCATCAGAACATGGTTAGTGCTGTTTATTGAGTGACTTGTAGTTTATACATCCAACAGATCTTTTTAATTTCAGTTTGAATGAAAGTTGGTTCTTTTAAAGTATTATAAACAAATAGTTGAAGTGGGTTATGTTATTTGGTTAGTGAGTTTGGATTATTGGCTTCGTTTCAGATGACCAGCGGAATTCTGAATCAGTCAGCTTAGTTTGCGAGAATGATCCTACCAAAGACATTCCTAAGGCCACTAGTGGTTTGCATTCGAATATAGATGTTGTGCCCAACAAGAATGGGGACTGGCATGCGAGCATCGAGAAGTCAGTAGGAGAAGTGAGTATCATATATTTTTTATTTTCTTATTTAATTATTTTACTGATGTTTAAATTTACCTATTTCAGAACGCTGACATGTTTATTGAGTTGGAAGCTCTTAGTGATTTTCTTCCTCCCACTACTACTGACATGGGTGAGCACAATTTTCTTCCCTTCTTCTATTTATTAAGTTAGTGCCTCCCTCTGGCTCAACTTAGTTGTCAATTAATATGTTCTACACTGTAACATCATTTACTTCTACTGCTGTCACAGAAGGTATGGGCCCTGCTTCAGAAGCAGCATCTCTAACTACCCCTGACCCTGAGAATGCACAAGAAGGACCTACTATTCCAGTTTTTTCTTCTGTCGAGGGTCCAACCCACACATGTGATGTGGCCAACACTCCTACACGTTCTAAACTGACGGAAGATTCAGATCTTTTAACTGCTGAGGAGCCTATCAGTTCTAGGAGTGAAGGGGTTGTTTGCATGGATAATCTACAAATGGAAAGAGAGGTAAGGACCTAAGTTTGCCTTCTGGTGTCTTTTTCAGCCACGGAATGTGAACAGTTGTCTCTGGGTTAGTTTGAGAATTAATTTGATCGATTGCAGGAAATGGATGTCATAAATATCTCCGAGTTTGCAACTAAATCTGGTATGTTGTGCAATTTGAAATACTTGCTTTAATATTTTGTCGTATTTCAAGCTTTCAATATTGATAACAGTCATTAATGTTCAGTACGGAGAACTGGAAAATTTCAACCAAAGCCAAAATTAAAAACTCAAAAAAAGACATATGTGGCCAGATCTGTTTCCAACGAACTTAGTTCACAACCAGATCCTCCTGGAATTAGTTCGGCAGAGCTGGATTCAGTTCCTGCATTTCAACACGATGATGTTCTTGACCTTTCATCAATAGGATTCCCTCATAGCGAGCCCGTTGAAGCTACCTCTGAGTTTTCATTGAATGAAGAGTCTATAAATCTAATGGAAATGCCGCAGTTGGATTCAGGCCTTAATCTGAATGGTGTACCTGATGTTCCTGCTAAACTCGTAAGTTATTTATAGAGTACAATTTTAATGTGGATATGTTTCCTTAAGTAATACTGTGTTTAATATTCCACCATTTTCTGATTATCTTTGGGTTGTGAATTATGGTTACTAGGCTTCTCGGCGGGCAAAGACTGGAAGGAGTGGAGCTCATACGGCATCAGATCCTTCTCTGCAGGCTTGCACATTGAGCTCGGAGAATGGAACTGGTAGATGTCTACGGCCACGTAAAAGAAAATCAAGTTCACGTGAACAAGTAGATGAGGCTGAGGATGAAGTCCTCATAACTAGGGAGTTTTCAGATGAACCTCCGGGAAGTTCTTTTGTGGAGGAGGAAAACATTGATAATGAGGAATCTCAAGTGGAAAGTGAACCTAAAGTGAAAAAGGTGAGGCGGAAGTCTAAGAAAACTGATGATGATAAAGAGAAACCAGACAAAAAGCGGAAGAAAGCCAAGGAAGCATCAGATCATGGTGCAGATGTGAAGCCTAAAAAATTTTCTCATTCTACTAGACGAAGACGAGGTATTTGTAACATCTGAGTGTTAAGGATTGCAGTTTTTATTACTTCCTGATTAATTTGCTGAACATGAAATTTATACAGTAGTGGACAAGGTTTTGCTGGAAACTCCCGAGGATGAGCTTGACTATCGAAATGTGCCTTTGAGGGATTTAATTCTGCTTAGAGAGCACAAGGAGCGGCAAACAGTATGTCAATTGTACATCAAACTTATGTTCTATTTACCGTTTGGAGTTGGCTACCATTGATGGATTGATAGTGTGTAGTATATACAGTATAAATCAGAGTTTAGAAGGAAAATCTCGAGTATTTTCAGTCTCTGATTGATTACAATTATATCTTAAGAATGTGACCTTATGGTTGGCATATGCAGAAAAAAGAAGAGGCAGCAGCAAGAGAACCTGCAGTTAACCCAAGGTAATATCTTATTCGTGATCCAACTGGGATATTCAATTTGAGTTTCTTATTTAGTGCAGAATATGAATCGACTTGAGTGTTTGGTTTGCAAAGTTAAACCCTAGCGCTGCTAGGCTGCTAGGAAACAGGGATGTTAAACACAGTTTTATCTAATAATGGAGAATTGGATATGTCTTCAATGAAGAGAATGTTGAGTTTCATCTTGTATGTTATTCTACCACTTATTTCTAAAACTTTTAGCTAAAAGACATCAATGAATTTATCCTTGTGATTTTCCTTGCAAAATTCAGAGGTCCAACATTGAATAAAAAGGTTTACGAATAGTTGGTAATATTTATGTCAAGTCATGTTTTGTTAGTACCTGGGTTTGGCAAATACTGGATTTAATAACCTTTTTTAATTTAATTTTCCAAAGAAACTGCCCTAAATATTCCTGTATCCTTGTGATTGCATTTAGTAAGTTCAAGTGATGGTAAAACTAAAGATGTTGAACAAAAGTTGAAGCTGCTGCTTTTGGACTATTCTAACCTTGGATTACAAAAGAATTTGGTGTCTAAAAATAATGATCCTCATTATTTGAGCAAGAATTTGAAAGCTATTTTTAGGGAGATGGGTCATCATGTAAGCAAAACAAGCTTAAATGATTTTATGTCGTTTCTAACTTTCCATGACGTCTGTTGATACTCTTTTAGTTTTTTAGGATGTGATACACATGCTGCACAAAGATGGTCCAAATACATAAATATTTTATTTATTTTCTAAATGCTTGGTTTTGTAGCATGAGCATATCTTATTCTGTAGAATGTATTTGAAATTTAAAACTATTTAGCTTCTTTTCATGCTTGTGAATTGTATATAAACTCATTTGCCCAGTTTGTCCTTCAGAAAGATATATGATTATGGTTATTATTTGTGCTTTGCAGTAACGGTAATTCTTCAGCCCCCCACAATGAAGATGAGACATTTACGTCTAGACAAGGTGGAGAATTTGATGAAGAACAAGAACCTCCGGTGATTGATGAGAGCAACATCTACTTCAATTATCAGACCTACATGGACAAAACACCAATCAAAAGATGGTCTAAACAGGACACAGCAAAGTTCTATGAGGTACTATGTACAATAGTTAGTTAAACCCTTGTTAATTAACAAAATAAGAATATGCATTTAAGCTTAATACGAAATATAATAAATTAAGCATTCTAGAACTTGTGAAATCTATTCCAATTTAAACTATGAAATGATTTAAATAATTCAATTATGTCTCCAAATCATAATTTCTATCAACTCGTATCATTTTGATAGGCCCTGCGGCAGTTTGGAACAGACTTTTCTTTGATACAACAGCTCTTTCCTGATTGTGACCGTCGGCAACTAAAGCTCAAGTTCAAAAAGGAAGAGAAAAAGCATCCATTGATGCTTCGTGAAGCTTTGACTAACCGTGGCAGTTCTAGTGGTAGGCTCACTTCCTAATTTCTCTTTTCCTCTTATCAAGTTTCGAAGTTCTGTGAACATAATCAATCAATCAACCATTCAAACTTGCTGGATTCCCCCCCCCCCCCCTAATGTTGTGCATTTTTCATTTTTCAGATAATTCCCTTTTTTCAAAGGTGATTGAGCGCCTCAGGCAAATTGCGGCTGAAGAAAAAGAGAATGCTGAAAAAGAAGAATTAGTAGATTTGACAGGCGACGAAGCTGTAGAGGAGGAGACTTTGAATGTCGATGTAATGTCATTAAAATGGAGAATTTTGTCTATCAAAATTAGGGTGATTCACTGTGTTAAAAAAACCCTCTGCATTTAGCCAAATTACCTAAACTCTTTTTGAGTTTGATGTCTTAAGGTGCTTTTTCTAAGACAGACAATCTCAGGGGATTCAAGTACTTTGATTAAATACAGGAGTTTTTCGTGATTGACCGAATGTATCCCCATGGGGTACCCTTTTAAATTACCGTAAAATTACTTTTTATCTGATTTATATGTAATATGTGAACTGTGCAGGATGAAGAAGGGGAAAAGGAGGAGAACATTGAGGAAGAAGAGAAGGATAATTTAAATACACAGGACTCTGTAGAAGAAGCTCAAAGCCCTGTGGAAGAAGCATATGACAGTGAAGAGGATTTGTATGATTGGAGCCAATATAAGAGTGACACATGACTTGTGCTGGTAACTATGATATTAAAATTTTGCTAATTCAATGATTTATTTGATTCATTTTACAGCGAACTGTTTTGAAATATTACTTTTGGTTTTTTAGTGCCCAAAAGGTTATAATTTTCATTTTACTTGATATCTAAGTCTTTTCCGGATGGTGAAGTATGATAAAGATGGGCTTCATGATATGATGCTGGTAGAGGTCATGGGTTCGGACTCCATTAGAGACATGTGGGCACCTTTTTAATTAATTTAATACTAATTTATTTTATTGGTGAGATAGATACTTTTTGTATTGTTGCCCTGGTTGAGCTCCCCCACCCCCCCCTTTTTTTTTGTAATTAGCTATACCTTCTGATGTAATCTTTTATTTAGCGTTTGACATAAGAAACAGTCGATTATTATATTATAAAAAAAAAAATTATCATTTTACTTAAAAAGAAAAAAGGAATTGACCAGCTCATGACTTCATGCATCTGATGACAGGTGGCAAAACTGCCCTCTGCATGCAAATATAAGCTTGATACATGAAATCATTTTTTAACAGTAAATTCAGTAATAGTTAATTTTTTTAATAACTAATTAAAACATCTCACGAAGAGGGTGTGTTCGTGTGGGGGCGAATCCTTATCCAAATCCATCGGTGCATTGCAATATGAGGATTGAATAATTTTTTCAAAGCTACCTTATTCATAATTGTTACTACATTTCATCAATGTTTTCAAAATCGGACCGGACAGTGAACCGGTGAGCCGACTGGTTAGTAATTTTACTGGTCGAACCGGTCGAATCACTGGTCGAACCGGATGACGTAATAATAATGTAATAAATATATTTAATTTAAAGTATATGTAATATCAATAAAATTTAAACATTATCATACAATTGATTAAAAATATAAAAAAAAATTATAATATTCTACAATTAAATCATATAATATTTATCTAACTTATATCATAACGGTAATATGGTACTAATTTGTATGGTCATATAAATATAATATGATTATATTTCTTTTTAAAAATTTAAAAGTGTAAGTTAAAAATACAACAAACTAAGATATTCATAAATTTTAAAATATGGTTATGTATAAAAGTCTAATATTCAAAGTCAAATTTGCATATTATATCGATTTGACTCTTTATCCTAAAAATAATATTGAAAAGAATATTTTATAGAATAAATTTTAATAAAAAACTATTATTTGAGTATTAATTTTCATTCATAATGTGTGAAATATTTATTTAAGTTAATTATCTAATTTATAAATAAATTTGGCTACAAGTTTCTATAATTTATAAATTTTAATCTGTACTAAAATTTCAAAAAAAATGGTGTAGTTTAAATGGTAAGGAAGTCATGTTTCATCCTAGAGGTTAGGTGTTCAAATCCCACCTTGTACAAGAATTTCTAATTTATTTTTAATATTAAAAAAATAAAAAAAATAAAAAAAAAAGGAAAATCAGAACCGGGTTGAACCGGTCCATACCGGTTCACCGGTTTTGGACCGGTTCAACCCGGTCCAAACTGGTTTTTGAAGTTGCTGGTTTTAAGTGGTAAACCGGACCGGACCGACCTCCGGTTTGCGGTCGAACCGGTCGGACCGGCCGGTCCGGTCCGGTTTTAATAACATTGCATTTCATCCCATAAATACAACTCATTCCAAATATTAGATCTGACTAATCCCAATATTATTCATATAATTTAAAGGGGATTCTAGGTTGCCGCTACGTTAGGTGCCGTTAATATCATATTAGGTGGTATTATCACACAATGTGTGTCACATTATATGGTATAAGGAGTATAATTTATACCATAGAATGTGACACACATTGCGTGGTAATATCACATAATTTGGAATAAATCCTACATGATTTGTGGGGGTCATACTATATATATGGGGTTAATACTATGTGATGTGATCATGTACCATAGAATGTGATACACATTTTATGGTAATACTACCTAATGTGATATTAGCGACACCTAACCTAACGTAGCGGCACCCTAGAATTTTCCTAATTGAAAATATTAGCAGAAGGGATACCATATACATTAATAATAAATTGAAATGGGGTCATTTCTTTTTTTGGCCTGCAATTATATTCCTAGGCCCGTTTGCACGTTATGATGCTGTTTGAACGTCCAAAAGTAGTCAGAGTAACACACATTTTTTAGAATTTGATTGGTATTTTTTATCTAGCTTGCAAATAAGTTTGGATTTGGTTTTTTCTTCATTGCCCAAATGTGTTGCCCTCTTATATTGCCTTCATGTCTTTTCGATCTATCTAAAAAATTCATCTCTAATCGAATGACAATCAATATCAACTAATTCAATTTACAATTTTTCCCGCTCTTACTTTTCCCACTCAAACTTATTTTAATAAATAATAATATAAATAATAAAATTAATTAAAAAATTAGAATATTTTTTAACAGGTACACAATCATGAAAATTAAGGCATTCTTAATCATAAAAAAATCAACAACAACTAAACATAATTAACGAAAAACAACAACGACTAAATAATGAACGAAAAATAACAATACTTATTATTAATTCATGAAATATATATATATATATATATATTTTAAAATAGCCCTTGAGCCCCCGACAGCTCCATCAGTCCCTGCCAGCGCCCAACAGACGCGTTTGCCTGTCGACTAATTAGGCGGGAAATGGTTGCCCGCCTGCTTGCCGAATTGCCTGCCCGCCCTGCCCCCTTGCCCGCTCAATTGCCTTGATCCATCTCCAATCGAACCTACCCGACAACCCCTCCTCATGTCTGGTTGCCAAATCGATTAAAGATGACCTAATCAAACTTTAATTGTTATAATATTAACTTTAATTATCTATTATACATATTAAAATTAATTATCAAATAATAAGGAGACAGTTTCAAAAAATAAAAATTGAAGATTATAATGAGACAGAAAAAACAAAAAAGGATGGCAACTTGAAATTTATTTCCATTACAGGGATAAAAATGTCCAAAACAGTTTTTATTTTATTACGAAAATGTCACAACCCACAAAAGCAAGGCTTTACATGTTTCTCTAAAATCTACTTTCGACTATTTTTTTTTTTTGTTGAGAAATGATAATCAATAACCGAAACGCAATAGTCATATATCCAAAAATTGTTTTTGCTAAAAAAAAGAAAAAAGAAAAACAAGAAAGTATTTTTTTGAAGCATTTGCAAATGCCCATTCGAGTGTTGAGAAAATCATTATATTAATTTTGATTAGAAACAAGAAATGTTAATATTTGGGGTTCCGTTGTAATCTGTTAAAACTTTATGTATTGGTAGGATTGGAGTCGGATCAGGCTGAAATGATTCGACTTCATATATGCCCGGACAACTCCGAATTTTACCCGGATCTAAATTTTTTGGGTTTTTCTACTTTCGCTCGAATTCGACCGAAATAGAATATTCTCCTGGGTATAAAAAGATCTGTACTTTTAAAATTTACACCATTAACTTTTTCTAAAATAAATTTAACAATGTTATAATTTCATTTAGTTAGCTCATTTTAAACTTTCTTAACTAATATTCATGTTTTCAAATGAGAAAATATGTATACAAATGAAATTATAAATGAATTATCAACTAAATAAAATTGTTGGTAAAATATTACTAATTTTACTTATCTAGATAAAATATTATGTAATTTATAATGTTTTCACTTATTTCGGATTCAAATCTTTGTCATATCAAATCGGCCAAAATCCATATATGATTTACATATTTCATTTACAAAATTTTGTAATTGAATTGGATCCGTGGAGGCTTTAATTGAACTAAAGTCCAAATAAATCAGGTCAGATTCAAATTGATATCCGTCACATTGACAATCCTATCTATCTATAAGAAACATGCAAAAATTTGGGCCAAGGCTTAGTCCGTCCGTTATCCTTCGGTTTTCAAACTTCGTGTTATCTTCAATAGCCCATATTTAAATCGAACCTCATTCATTTTTAACCCATATATAGTTTGAGCTTAAATAAATACGGAGTATAATTTTGTTCAAAATAATTTCTGTTTGAAGATACCTTCTTCAGTTCTTCAATCCTGCAAAACAAGGCAAGTCTCTCTGTCAGACTCTGAACCCAGCGAATGAAATTAATTTTGGTTTTAACTTATCATCAATCGTTCTAGAATATTGGCTTTTTTTTTTTTTTTAAATGTAAAGTACAATCAGCCATAAAATAGTTGTTTTAGGTTTTCTCATCAAGAGTTTGCAGATATCGTGTTTCAATTGAATTGATGATTGATGGTGTCATATTATAAATACTGAATTTCTAAACCCATTTATAAATTGAACGTGTTAGGTTTGGGGAAAATGTTGAGTTAGAAATATTAAATGTTAATTTTAGATGAGAAGGACATTCAATAGATGGTGATCGTCTCCCTTGATGAGCTGGAGCTAAAAATGGTGCAGGGTAGAAATACTCGTGCTATTATTAGAGAGAAAAGACTATACTTTGTCTGCCTTAGGTGGCATTAGAGAGTGCAGATAATCTCCGTTTTCGGATTCCTCTTTTTCATGCTAATGTCAGTGTAGATGCATGATATAATGTCTTTAGTGGTCTGTATTGATGATACTATCCTAGATGTCTTTTGATTATTATGTCTCGGATTCCATACCCATTTCACAAGTTTTGATGATGTCTAATTGGTTCTATCATATGCGATGCACCCCTGTAGTCGTTTTGTTAACTGAAAATTTCAGGATCTTATGTGCTTCACTATGACAATGATTGCTTCTAACTTTGTTCATTCATATGAAGATATACCTTTTATGCATAAATAGAGGAAGGGGCGTCTGGCCATACTATATTCTTTCTTTTATGGAATGTTTAAAGAGAAAACAGGCAGAGGGTAGTAATACTACCAATTGGGATGAAGCATTCCGACTCTATGTTGACGTGATTGCATCCGAGAATAATTCTTTGAAAATTCAGGCCACGATGAAACTTGCAAAGATGTCCAAATATGCCCCTGAACATATTTTGGCACTCACCGTGCCAATTCTAGTCGAGCTTCTTAGAAGTCCACCTAATGCGGAAAGTACAATGGTTCACGAAGCCTCTGCTTGCAGCTTGAAATGCATTGCTTCCCAAGGCGAAGGCAAATTAGCCATTCTTATTGGCCAATCAGGTGCCATACCTATCCTACTGAGACTATTATCGGATTCTAGTGAAGGTTTACAGAGCATTTTATTGAAATGCCTACGAAATATTGTTACATTTGGGGTCTCAAACCGCACCATTGTAGCTAAAAATGGTGGACTGGAGATTGTTCTCGCTATGTTAAATTCCTGTTTGGACGATTCCAAGTTAATCTTGTTAGAAATCTTGAGTGCGTTGGCTCTTATAAGAGAGGTTAGAAAGCACCTCTGGAGTTCTAAGAGTGTGCATTTTCTCGTAGAAGCTGTTAGTTTTGGCAGATTGATCTCTAGAACCAGAGCCGCTCACGCAATTGGTTTACTCGGAATGGTTAAAAAAGCAAGACGTATGCTTGTTGACGTGGGTGCTATACCAGCGCTCGTGCATTTACTAAAGTATGGGGATCCCTCTACAAAGCTGGTGGCTGGTAATGCACTTGGTGTGATCTCATCGCAAGTCGATTACATTAAGCCTGTTTCTCAAGCAGGAATAATTCCTCTATATGCCAAGCTACTTCAGGGGTCTGATCCCATTGGTAAAGTAATCGCGGAGGATGTGTTCTGCGTATTAGCAGTTCACGAAGAAAATGCGATCACAATTGTTGAACACTTGGTCAGAATCCTTAGTCTAGACGATGTGGGAGCAAAGGCTGCAGCTGCTGATGTTATATGGAATCTCTCTAGTTACAAACACTCAATACCCATATATCGGGACTCTGGTGTAATTCCGATTCTAGTTGGGATTTTGAATTATGATGAAGATGCCGATGGTGTTAAAGAGAAAGTGGCTGGAGCTGTTGCCCAGTTGAGTTATAGTGAGGTTCATCGAGAAGTACTTGCTAGTTGTGGAGCAATACCACTTCTCATCAACATGTTCGAGAATGAGTTAGACGAGTTAAGAGACAATGTTGCAGAGGCCCTTGTCAATTTCTCGTTGGATCCATTATTTGGGGATCAGATATCTTGTGTTTTGGAGAATCATTCCTTCCGGTATATGCGGAATAGACGTAATGCGGATGCGAGGCTTCGATGAACAAGTGGATAGATCTTCAAGGCAGGTAAATAGTATGGAGGAACTCAGTTGACATAAATGTTACTTTATGTGCCCTTTGTGTGGCACTTTAACTTAAACCTACACACACAGCAAATTCTTGAGATTTTGATTTAGCACCGGCCCTCGAGATTGCGACCCTGTATTGCCTCGTGTATTTATGGAATATATGTTACTTATAGTGAAGTTCTTTTTGTTATTTACTTTGGTATGACAAATTAATATATATGCTACCCTAGAATAGGTTTCAAAGTTTGTATTTGGGTTGCAAAGTTACTTTATTGCAGATATCTTTGCACTGTGGCTTAGGATCGTTGGATGAATTAACTTCCCTTTTATTTTATATATATAGAGAAAATAATAATTCTTCAAATATGGAAAGATTAATGTATTATTAGCTTTTATTAAGACAACGTAATTAATGTATATAAATTCAATCAACATATACATATACTTATTGTAGAAATTAAGAAAAAAGCAACTAAAAAGTTATTTACTGGAATTGAACAACTTCTTAATTATACTATGATCTACTCATCATCCTTTAATTCATCAACAAACTCTAGCCTGGCATGGCCAACTTTCTTCTTGAGCAAGTAAGCCATTCCGGCTGCATCGACCCCGTCTCCGATGACCACCACTTGATCTTTCTTCTCCCCTTCCAATTTCACCGACACCACACCTGATGACATGGCCGCTATGCTCATGGCTTTCGATCTACATTTACCGCATTTCATTTGCACCCTTATTATGATTTTCTGCTAATTAACAATTAAAAGAAAGACCTTAATTAATTATATAGAAATTTAATTAAACTGCGCGCTATATAATCACTTATATATAATTAAGAAATTTACCTGCAGCATATTTTCCTTTTGTAATGCAAATTAGCTAAAAAATTGAGTTTTATTATATAGAAGTATTAATTATTATATGCAGATATATATGATATTTATAATTAGGTAGTGATTTGAATAGAAAAAGAAGCTTGAAAGTAGTTTATATAGTTGCAGAAAAGTAAAGTCGTCATGATATCCAACGCGGCGGCGATGACGTCGACCTTGACATGAAGCTTAAAGTGTCAGCATATAATTAAAAGTGGCATGGCAAGATTTGTTTCTGAAGCTTAGGCCATATTGCACGTTCTGTTCGAAGTTTTTAAGGAGGTAATCACATGCATGCATGCATTCTTGGCTGTCAGATTGGGTTGACCCAGATAATAAAAGACTTGTCGATTGGGTTGACCCAGATAATATGTTTTCTCCTAAATTTAGAACTGCTATATCTAAAAAAAATCAAAATAAAGAGATTCTGTAAAAGACTTTTGATTGAGATGATGGGAAGACGTGAAGCCATAACTAAAGAATGAAGATGAATTGTTTTTCAGAGAGAGAATTATGTTGAATGCGTGCTTTCAATAGGACAATTAATGCGGGGTAAAATTGTCATTTAAAATAATTTATTCTGGTAAAAATAAAAATGTGCACTGACAATATCGCAATTCATTTTGATGTTGTATAGTTGAATACATGTATCCTGATTTAATTACTCGGCTTTTATCGTAATGGTGGACCTAATTAAGTTTCGATGAAACTTATTTGTAACGATCAATTAGCCCAAACACAAATTGATGGATCCAACACAATGCGACTTGACCAAGTACATTTTTGTGACTATAAGATAAAAGCCGATTTATTTTTGCAACTAGAGAAATTGCCGTCATTTTCTAAGTCAGGTACTCGTCCACCCTTGATAGGGTAGATCTCACAAAATTAACACATATCACCCTATTGTTCCTTTCAATCTGCAACATTCCAACCAATCTAAATTATATTTCTAGATGAAACTGAAAATCCAAATTCATACTCAACTCAAATCTTGATTCCAACTCAACTCAACCGATTTTCTACAAAAAACAATACCAAACAAAACTAATCCAACACCGATCCATATGGGTCCACACATACCTGACTAAAAAGATACATGGCTCAAGGCTTTAGCCTTGAGCTCATCACATCTCTACTAAAAAGTAAATAAGTTCAAACCAGATAAAACAATTAAACCAAATTTGAATAGGACTTATTCCACTCAACTTAACTCATTCACATAACCCCACATTTTCTTCTTTCCCTCCTTTTTTTTTTGATAACAAACCTCTTTCCCTCCTTTTTTATGCAAACAAAAAGAGCAGGACCTGAAAAAGGGACTCAACCCTTTTTTAATATAATAAAATATCTTATGCTTAATTCTATTACAACTATCTCTCTTGCAATAAAAACGTACATAAACTCAGACTCGATTAATGAGCGCGAAACAAATCCTTGAGTATATTCTAAAAGTAGTAGTATACATCACATAATAAAATACCAAATCAAAACTTGTAGCATTTTCCATTAGCACCAACTCTTACTTAAAATTGCATTCAAAGGTGTCGTTCTCGTCATCATCATACCCATATAAGGTCAGCACAAAGTTGTTATACTCAAATAGTTGAAAGATTTTCAAAACTAGAACTTGACCTCATGCTATATTCTGCAACGAGCTTAGAAAACAAAGATGATTTATCCTCCAGCAACTTTTCCGGAGAAGAGTACTCTTTACGAAGCCCTTCATCAAACAAAATAACCGTGTAATTAAAAAAACCCAATAAAAGTAAATAAAGATTGTGACACTATAATGTTAGATTACATACCATTATCTAATAATAAAACCATATCACTGTCAATTACTGATGTTATCCTGTGTGCAATTGTTATCACAGTCGAGTCCGTAAAGTGTTCCTTTAGTGTTATTTGAATCAGGTTATCAGTCGCTGTGTCAACCGAAGCTGTAGCCTCATCCAACACCAAAACTTTGGTTTTCTTTAGTAGCACACGTCCAAGACAAACGAGTTGCCTTTGCCCCACACTCCAGTTCTCTCCATTCTCCGACACTGGAATTAATTTTGATTAAATTTCATAAATATGATAAAACTTTACTAAAAAATTTACGAGCTAAAAGCAAAAATAAATCCTCCCCTTAGATTTGCCTAATTGGCAAAAGACCCCCTGAGTTATTTTTATTAGCAAAAACCCCTTTGAGTTCCTTTTTTATTAGCAAAACACCCCACTTGAAATTCCTTCATAAATCAATAGGGTGGTTATTGCCAAATTTTTAAGTGAACAAGGGGGTTATTGCCAAATTTCAAAGTTACCAGAGGGATTATTGTCATTTTTTAAGGTTAATAGGGGTGTTTTTGCATTTTTTATGGGGCATAATTGTTATTTTTCCTGCAAAATATATATTCTGGCTTGGGAGAGGGTTTTTTTTTGCTAAAAAATAGGACAAGGGGGTTTTGATATTGCTTAGTAGGCGAAGTATAGGGGGTAATTTTGAATTTCACTCTAAGCATATTTAGTTGAGAAATAACCTGCAGAATCAAGTTTCTCTGGCTTTTTACGAACCTCGTCGCCTAGCTGGCATTTATCAAGAGCCTGAATCGTAAAGATAAATTAATTATGTATCCATAACTCAGTCAAGATATAATTGTGGAGATAATCTTGAGTGTTAAACGAACCTCCCATATTTGTTCGTCTGTATACTCTTCAAGAGGATCGAGGTTACTTCGAACAGTTCCCTCGAACATGGTTGGATCCTGTGGGATTATACTTAATCTAGATCGTAAATCGTGTAGTCCAATCAATGCAATATCGATACCATCGATAAGTATTTGACCACCTGTCGGGTCAACAATTCTGAAGAGGGTCTGAATTAAAGTTGACTTTCCACTTCCAGTCCTCCCCACTATTCCAGTCCTTTTCCCTCCGTAGAATGTACATGTAAGGCCTCGTAGCACAAAAGGCATGTGTGGGGCATATCGAACCTATAAATAAGACATGGCTTTAAGTCGATAAAACATATATCAAATTGATTAAGTATACAATGAAGTTTATAAGAAGGATCAATTACCTGAAGATCTCGGATAATAACCTCTCCGTGAATTGGCCAGTTACTCAGGGGCCTATTCGACTCCACAACAAGTGGGGGTTCACTTGGTATAGTAGTATATTGAAGAATTCTTTCGACTGATATTATCCTCTGTTCCATTGTGCAAAGGTACCGTACAACCCATGCTTGTAACTTATTCAAATTGAGCCCATATGTGACAGCTAAGCCAGCAACACCTTAACATTGATTTAGGAATAAAGGAAAACAGCAAAATAAGTCCGTATTCTCAACAAAATTGACAAAAATCATTATATATTATTAACACTCACTTGGAGCGATGCTCCCTTCGGGAATAAAAATCAAGAAAACCAATGAGAAGGCAAAAGTAATGAGAGACAACATATCCAAACGAATGCATAGCCATTCCATTGCACCAGAAGTGTGGAACTTTGGTCGAGAATATCCATCTATCAATCTCATGCTTATATCACGGAATCTCGACTCCTGATCAAAACTTCTAATCGTGCTTGATCCTGAGAGTGTCTCAGAAAAGTGTTGTATAAACGGAGCCTTGCATACCCCACATAGTCGAGCCAGTTCTCGTGCAGAACCTATGTAATATCGCTGAAACAAGAGATAGGATATTAATTATGAGGCCATAATATTAATTTCAAGATAAGATGAGATATGAAGAGATAATAGAGATTAATTACCTGCAAATATATGCAAATTCCAGCCACAGGAATAAATATAATGAAGACCTGCCATGCAACTTGCGACATGACAGCAATAATCCCTAGAAGTTGTATAATGGCGAAAGCAAAAAGCCCAACAATAGAAGCCATGTTCAAATCCACCGTACTCTGGTCCGTAGATGCCTATTTCGAAAGGATTCAGTAAAATTTCAATTTAAACTTCCAAAAGTATTCAAAAAGGGGAAAAAAAGAATATATTTTACATACCCTGTTGAGGATTCGCCCACTTGGGGTGGAATCGAAGAAAGACATGGGAGCACGAAATATGCACATATGCATTTTATTAAAGAGTATAGTTGCCGTCTTAAATCCAGCAGTAGCAACAAGTAATGCTCTACCAAAAATGCAAAGTGCACTTCCAATTGCCAAAGAAACATATACAATGATAAGAGTCGACCCACGCACAGGAGCTGGCACATCTTTTGACACGGGTGTTGCCCAAGCCATCCAATAATTGCTTCCGATCTGAAGAATTTGAAATAGAATCTGTGCAAGTAGTGTAAAGGGCACAAGAAGTCCTCCGTATGCTGTTGTGATGTATTTCCAGTAAACTAATAATCCAACACTTCCTTTCTCTCTTTCTTCTTCTTGCACAAGTTGTTCCTTTTTGCCCTCGCTATTTTCAATTTTATCATTTTCTTCTTTTCTAGATGCTTGTTTACCCAAAATAGGTTTAGCATTTCCGGAATTACCTTCCTCGGCATTAGTAGTTGACCCTGCTTCCTTTGAATCAAGGGCCGATAAAGCTTCCTCGTGGGCCCCAACGAGCTCCATGAAGTCGCTTCCGGATTTGAGAATATCATTGTACTTGCCAGCTTGTTTTATTCTTCCATCTCTCATAACCTGATTATGAATAAATTAGGACCATAATATAGGTATACCATCAAGGCAAATAAATCAAAATTAGGCATAAAGAACTCACCAAAATAATGTCAGCAGCTGGCAAAAACTCGACTTGATGCGTGACATAAATAACGGTTTTTGATTCAAGAAGCCCCAGAATACATTCCTTGCATTAAAAACTCATAAAGTCAGGATCTTGATAGTACATACTAAAATGTAAATAACAATAGCAATGAGGGTAAGTTGTGCTTACATTGAAGAGATGAGATCCTGTATGAGCATCAACAGCACTAAATGGATCATCGAACAAATAAATGTCGGCATCTTGGTACAAGGCGCGTGCAATCTGTATTCTCTGCTTCTGTCCACCACTCAAGTTGATTCCCCTCTCACCAATCACAGTTAGATCGCCGAAAGATAAAATTTCAAAGTCTTTCTTCAAAGAACACGCTTCCAAGACCTTGTCATATAACTGTCTATCCATTTCCTTTCCAAATAATATGTTCTCTTCAATCTTTCCACTCTGTATCCAAGGTGTTTGAGCAACATAAGCCTTCGTTCCATTTATCCGAACAATCCCAGATACTTTTGGCATCTCCCCCAAAATACAAGAAAGTAAGCTCGACTTTCCTGCACCTACTGTACCACAAACGGCAATCCTCATGCCACGAGAAGCTCTAAAGTTAATATCTTTCAATGTGGGATTAGGAGACGATAAATCCCAAGAAAAGTTCCCGTCCATTATCTGAATAGCTATATCGGAACTCTCCGGAAGCTTCTCCACTACATCTGGCTGTAAGTCGTCAAGTGAAAGGAAAGACGCGATTCTATCGAGAGAAACTTTAGTTTGAACAATCATGGATATTGTATCTGGTAGATTGTAAATAGGTTCTTGAAGAATTCTGAAGGTTGCAAGTGCAGATAGTATCTTTCCTGACTCAAGTGGGATACCCATTATCATACAAGCACTAAAAGTCACCACAGAGACGAAAGTAGGGGCACCCCAAAAGACAAACGTAGTAACAGCTGAAGTGTATAGATATTTCTTTAGCCATCCTGTCTCAACTTCCCTATAATCCAAGATTTTGGAAAGAAACTTCAACTCCCAAGCCTGAAGTTTGAGAATTCTCATGTTTCTCAAAACCTCAGAAGTCGCCTTCATCCTTTTATCTTTCGACTTCATAAGCTTATCCTGAAATCTCTCCTGTAAACTCCCTAATGGCACATTTGCTAACATTACTAGAATAGTAGCAACAAGGGCAGCTATCGAAGCGAGGCCGAGATTTCTATACAAAATTGCTAATGCCAAGGCAACTTGTAGAATGACCATCCATGGATCATGCAAATACCAACAAAAGTCACATATTCTCTCAGCATCTACAGACATTAAATTTATGATTTCCCCTGATGTATGATCTTGCTTCGACTGACCCGAAAGAGTTAACCCCTTGTTATAAACTTTAGCTACTAAAGCTGCCCTTGCCCTATACCCTGCCTGCTGGACTTTAAAAAACCTATGTCTCTGTGCTAAGCACTCAAACACTTTAGCAATGAAAAACACGGAAACTAATACGAAGCCTTCGTTTTTGTAATTTCGTTTTCCGTTTAAGTATTGAACTAAGTTGTCTATGAGGTATGGGCCTATGTAAGAAGCTAAAGTGTAGACAAGCACATAGATAGCAGATATTACAATTTCCCACCAAACTGTAAAAAGCAATCCGTTTGTCAACATGAGTGTAGTGATTTTGTTACTTGACTCCAACTTACTATTTAACATCGGAAATGCGCCTCTAACGGTATCAGCACTTTCGAGTTGAGGAACATCCTGAAGGTCCAATATTTTCTTGTTCCCAAGAAAAATTAAAGGACCCATCCAAGAGAAGGTAAAAAGACTAAAAATACCAGCTTTAGCATAAGGAGTCATAGTTTCATCTCCTCTTAATGGCTTCTTAGATTCTATACCATTAGTAGAACCACCATTTAGAAGGGGTTCGTGTAGAGTTGTATCTTCATCCATTTTCTTACCCGAAAACCCAATACAACAGAAAATCAAACCCATCACAGAGGAAACAATATCAGAGGCCCAAAGCAGAGTTGATAAACTATGGTGCTTTTTGTAATAAAGAAAGTCTATTACTAAGCAATAACAAGAAACAGAGAAGAAAAACACCCACCATAACCTGAAAACTAGAGGATACTTAGTTTCACTAGATTTTAAAACATGGATATGCAAGAAAAGAGACAGAGCTAACCAAGCTAATGTTTTCACCCCCAAATCCAATAAAGTTAGAATCTTTTCATCAGACCATCCATTTTTATACCAAAAGAAGAGGTTCAATAGGCATAAAACTAGATTAAAGAATGAAAGACCCAAACAAGAAAGCAAGACTGGCTTGTAATACAAAAGCCTAACATTGTGTTTCTGGCCTTCATCCACATTGCTCCTAAATTTCTTGTAAACCCATAAAATAAATATGAAAATAATGAATACAAGGTGGAAAGAGGCAGTGAAGAAACGCAAGAAAATTGGGTTGAAGAGAAAATCAGCCCCCGTGTTTTGAAAGGAAAACTGGCGGGATTCAGTATGGAAAACAGACATACCCTTTAAGAAGGAAGATGAAGAGGTTGTTTGAAGATATTCCATTATTTTGAGGGTTATTTGGCAGAATAGCCTTATACCAAATATGTTTTGCAAAAATAGCCTTGTGCAATATACCTATCAATCCCTATTTTCAAAAGAAGCCCTTCTAAAGTTAGAAAAGAAAAAACAAACCAGTAGTTAATTATTTAAATGGGTATGACAGAAGAAATAGCCGATTTACAAAAACAATTAATAGAAATGACTGAAGAAATCATTGGATTAAAAGAACAACTTAATATAATAAATAAAATATTAAAAGAAAGAGAAAATTACAATGTTTTTGAACTTTACAATGAATCCAAAGAAAATGAAAATATATCAAACGAAAAAATTAAAAATTTAGCTTACGAATTAGAAAAAATAAAAGAACAAAGTAAACACTTAATTTTAAAAAGGCAAGAACAAATAGTTAGTTTATTACAACCACCAAGAAATTTAATAAGATAATGGAAGAACAAATAGAAGAGATTAGAAGAATGATAGATCAGTTAGAAATTGTACAAGATGAACAAAAAGAGACTCAAACTGAGCTAGTAGAAAAAATAGAAAATGAAGAAGTAATCTTTGGGTACGAATCAGACGAATCAATACCAGCATATATGGAAAAGGGTGATTATAGTGGAGCTAAAGATGAAGAAATGTCAGATAAAAAACCTGAATTCAGAAAAAGAAAATTAAATGATACAAAATGGCATGAGTGGGAAGGAGTACATTTTGAAAATAATACAGAAAATAATGGTTATTATAGAAATAAATACGGAAAATATAAAAAGATACCAGATGAATATATACCACACTATCAAAAGGTAACACAAGGAGTGTTAGATATAAATTGTGCTAAAAGCATTGAATCAGTAATTCAAGATTGGTCAAATCAAATTAGTTTATTATTACAAACAGATGAAGTATTCAAAACTGCTACAAAAGACACAATTTGGAACTTAGTCCTATATAAAACTAAAGGAAATGTATTTAATTACTTATCTGGATATACCTTTTTAGAAAAAGAACTTTTAAAAGACTCATCTATAAGTACAGAAGATTTTTTCTGGAAAATTGTAGGAAGAATCTGGAAGGAATTTGTTGGTCAAGATGTAAACGAATATAAAAAAGAAACATCCGAAAAACTTAGACAAAAGGCCCTATGGCATTTAGATAATATTAGAATATGTAATATGTGTGAATATGAAAATTATGTTTGTGAATTTTCTAAGTATTTTTACGTACTAGAAAAATCTGATCAAGAACAAATGAAAAGAATATTTTTATCAAAATTACCATATCCAATAAATAAGTCTTGTTTAGATAGATTCAAATCAGGAATTGAAAAAGGAGATGTTGCTAACACTCTAGGAGGAGCAATTTTGATAGGAAAAGAATATATAGTAGAAAAATGTACAGAGATAAATGAAATAAAGGTAATTAAACCATATAATAAAATGTGTTGCAGTAACAACCCAGACATACCACAGCAATATGGATGCGAAAAGACGAATAAATATTATAAAAAACACAAAAAATATAAATGGAAAAAGAAACCATTCAAAAGGTATAAAGATATGTTCAAAAGAAAACCAAAAAGATTTTTTAGAAAGAAAGAATCTAAAAAATATTGTCCAGAAGGAAAGAAGAAATGTAGATGTTGGTTATGCAAAGAAGAAGGTCATTATGCAAATGAATGTCCAAAAAAGAAAAATAGTCATAAAAGAGAAATTCTAAAGATAGCAGAATTAAAAAATTTAGAACCAATAGAATCAGATATATCAGATTTAGAAGATTTCTATATGTTACAAACAGATAGCGAGTATGAATTATCAGACTCAAAATAGAAAAAATCCAAATTCAACATTTATAAAAATAGAATTAAAAGGAAATTATTACTCAGCCTACATCGACACAGGAGCTAGCATTAGTTTTGCCTCCAAACAAATAAAAGGATTAATTTGGAATGAAACAGAGCGACCAGTTAAAATAATGATCGCAGATGGAAGCACTCATAAAATTAATCTAGTAAGTTATTTTAATCAAATAAAAATTGAAAACAAAAATAAGAAGAAATATAGCTTTATGATACCCTCTCTCTATAGACAAGAATCAGGATTTGATATAATATTAGGAAACAATTTTTTAAGACTTTATTATCCATTTACACAATGGTTGGAAGAAATAGAGATTAGAGCACCCTATATTAGAAAACTAAAACAAAAGGAAGAAATAATAACAATTCCTATTATAGATAATTTTTCTAGAATAAAAATTCAGATTGTAAATTTACTAAAAAACACGTTATTTACATTACAAGAAAATGTTAAAAGTCAAGTAGAAAGAGAAGTAGAAGATCTGCTAGAACAAACTTGTTCAGAAGACCCTTTAGATGTTAAAATAAATACCAATGAAGAGTTAGTAGTAATAGAACTAAAAGATAAAAACCATGAAGTAAATGTTCCAAACAGAATACCATATTCAAAAAGAGATATTGAAGAATTTATGAAGGATTGTAAAGAATTACTAGATAAAAAATTAATAAGAGACAGTAAAAGTAGACATGCTGCACCAGCCTTTTACGTAGAAAACCATAATGAAATAAAACGTGGAAAAAGACGAATGGTTATAAACTATAAAAAAATGAATGATGCAACAATAGGTGATGCACATAAATTACCACGGAGAGATTCTATTATTGAAAAAGTTAGAGGTATGAAATGGTTTAGCTCTTTAGACGCCAAATCTGGATACTACCAATTACGATTACATGAAGATACAAAACCACTAACCGCATTCACTTGTCCCCCAGAAAAGCATTATGAATGGAATGTGTTACCATTTGGTTTAAAGCAAGCACCAGGTATATTTCAAAGATATATGAGCAAAAATCTCGAAGGGCTCGAAGATTTTTGTTTGGTTTACATTGATGATATATTAATTTTTAGTAATGAAAACAAAGAAGATCATTTGAAAAAAGTTTTATTGGTTTTAAAACGATGCAGGGAAAAATGATTAGTTTTAAGTAAGAAAAAAGCACAGATTTGCAAACAAGAAATTGACTTTTTAGGAACTACAATAAAATCAAATGGAGAAATAGAACTACAAAAACATGTTTTGGAAAAATTACATATGTTTCCAAATAAATTAGAAGACAGAAAGCAACTACAACGTTTTCTTGGTTGTCTAAATTATATATCAGAATTAGGATATTTAAATAATTTTGCAAAAGAAAAGAAAAAATTACAAGAAAAAATTAGCACAAAAAAGCAATGGTTTTGGGATCAGGAAGATAGTAAAATTGTAGAAAAAATAAAAGATGAAACAAAAAATTTACCAAGATTATACAACCCAACTAATAATGACTATATAATAGTGGAAACAGATGCTTCAGATGAAATATGGTCAGGATGTATGAAATGTATTAAAAAAGAAGATATGGTTTTTAAGAAACCTACTGACAAAGAAGGCACAAATTAAGCATTAAAGCATTCAAAAGCCTTAAATGGTGAAAAAGTATCAAAAGCCTTAAATGGTGAAAAAGTATCAAAAGCCTTAAATGGTGAAGAATTAGAGGATACCTCATTTATGTCTAACATAAATGATTTATTGTCTAATAAATCAAAAGAAACATTATGCAGATATATTTCTGGAACCTTTACAGAAACAGAAAAAAGATACCCTATCCACGAAAAAGAAACATTAGCCTGTTTAAAAACATTCAAAAAATGGAGAATCGACCTACTACCTAAAGAGTTCGAACTTCGAACTGATTCAACATATTTAACTGGATTCATCCGATATAACCTAAAAGCCAATTACAATCAGGGACGATTGATTAGATGGCAACTAGAACTTTCAAGATACCCAGCCAAAATTCGTTACATTAAAAGTACCAAAAATATAATAGCAGATACACTTACTAGAGAATTCAAACCTATATAAAAATTCGTTTTCAGGAATTATGGAAGGAGCTATAGCTACAATGAAGAATCAATGTAAGCAGCTAAAAGCAAATATTGAGGCAAAAATTTTAGAATTACAAAGCATCGAAAAAGCAATACAAATGTTTGATCCCACATACCAACTATCAGAGTTTAGCAAGCCAAGCGTGGTGGACGAAGACAAAAATATTAAAAAATCAAAAGCATCATTAGAAACACCCATAGAAGGAGTATCATCAAGTGAAGGAGCATCATCAAGTAAGCGAAAAACATTTTATGTAATATTTAATGGCCCTATGGAGAATGCTGTTTTTGATGAATGGCACAAGGCAGCCATGCATACTATGGGAAAGAAAGGAATTATCTACAAATCATATAGCACTCTGGAAGAAGCCAAACAAGCAGTAGCAAACAATAAAGAGCTAAAAAAAGTAGACCAAACTTTCAAAAAAGTTTTGGTTGAACCGCCGAAGGAGTTAACAAAAATGCAAACATTGGGAAAAATCTCAAAATTAACCCAAGTACCAACTAGACAAGATCATATTCAGATGAAGACATTAAGTTTTGATGATTTTCAATATCATCTAAACTTAATTAGAAATTGGAAGGAAGATGATCTAAACAAGTTCTTTTATCCAACAGTTAAAGCATTCAGTTTGAAAGCAGTCGTCATAAGCGGAGCTAGCCCACTTATGGTATACAAATTTTTTCATTATGGATTATTAGACACCATATACATCGACGAAGGAAACACCATCATCCAGGAATTAAGCATTGGAATAATAAAAACCATAAATAACTACAGAAAGCATTTTGGAAAAGACAGGGAAGTCTTTTTAAGAATCCATAGTTCTTATCCATTTTTCAATGAAGAAAAGGAGATCCGAGTACCATCATACTCACTAGTTAACATGGGAGTATCAAATGGCCAATATCCACTAAGAGATGAACCTACCCAGGAAAATGAAGACATTTCGGAAATTAATTACCAATTATTATTTGGAATATTAGTGCAACTACAAAAAATGACAGACGAATCCAAGTATAAAATTAACTATAAGAATCAATCTGTAATGATATACTCTCATTTTAAGGACAAGCTTAGACCAGAGGAGTTTGAATTCCTTCTGGATTTCGAAGAAGCATTGATGAAGATAAAAGGAATTTTTGATAAACTTAATGAAGGAGAAAAAGAAAAATTATGTCAGCAGATAAAACCATTCAAAGGACATACATGCAGCCACTGTAGCCGAAAAGATGAAGACCCAATTGTAGAAGATTAGCAAGTGTCGGCAGAAGGATTATGAAGTAATGAAGGATTAGCAAGTGTCGGCAGAAGGATTATGAAGTAATGAAGGATTAGCAAAGTGTCGGCAGGATTAAAAAATATCAGCAGAAGACAACAAAATGTAAATAGTAAAATAATAGTGTAGCCACTGTAGATAGGGCTACAGGTGTACCTCTTTTTTACTTTATGTCATTTCTTTAATAAAGGTGTAGGGACTCCTATCCCTCCACTCAGTTTGTAATATGTGGACAGAATTCATTCAGTCCGCCTATAAATAGGTACCATCTATGTAATTGAAGAGCAGAGTGAAAAATATAATAAATAAGTGTTTGCTTATTTTCTCTTTCTAAGAGAGTTCTTCCTTGAACTTCTTATAAGTTCTGAATAGGGAAAAAAAACAATTCATACACACACACCATTAAAAACTAACAACTCAAAACATTCATTCATCAGTTGGAGGCTATCCAGAAGCAACAAATCAACCAAAACAAAGCAACGAGCAGCCAAAAACAAATCGTTTTCAGGTATGGCACGTTTTAATATTCATAATAATCACGAAAATAATAACATAGATCTTGAATATGTTTTTATTACAAAAATGATTTATGTTTTACCCAGATATTTAGATGTATGCAAAAGATGAATTCTATAGATTTAGATCTTGTCTCTACTAATAATCATTTACAGTATCATATATTAGGAGTACTCAATAGAGAACGTATAGTATCTATTCTAATTGATACAGGATCATCATTTTCACACATTCACCCTAAATATTCAACACTTATTGCTGAAGCACCAGTTATAACAGTAGAAACCATAAATGGACTTAAAGAATATAGTAAACAAACGTATATAGAATTAATGTTGCATGAAGACTTAAACTTTAAACTAGCTATCTATATCGACGAAAATAACGTAGGAGCAGATGTTTTGTTAGGAGCAGACTTTTTAGAAAAAATAGATAATCAAATAAATTCTAAGCATATAACAATAAACAACATACCCATTCCTAGAATTAAGTTACCATATTACGAAATAAACAAAAATCTTTAAATGGATGAACATATACAGATACTAGAACAAGAAGAAATTTTTGGAACATATTCAGCTCAATCGATTATTGAACACAAAATAGAAAAAACTAAAAAAGCAAAATTAGATTTAAAGGAAGGACAACATTTCAATAAATCAATAATTGACAGATTAAAAAGAAAGAATGTTACATATCACGGATTATTCACCCAAGAAATACCTATAGATATAAAAGTACCAGAGGAACTATTGTAATCCCTTTAATAGATAGTGAACAAATAGCAACTAGAATACAAAAAATTCGTAGTAAAGAAGATAGAAGTAAAATTGGATATATTCAAATTGCTACTATACAAGTATTAATTAGATCTACTTTTAAGGAAGGAATAGACTCTCCAATAGCTTTAATAGCTTATGATAGAAGAATAAAAGAAACTAAAGATTCAGTTTTAGGAGTAACCATGGGAAATTTAGCTTATAAAACTTTAAAATTTAATTTAGGAATTAAATATGCGATTCCATTATCAACAAAGAATCTAGATAATAGCATTTGTTTAGGATACAAATTTACACGAAAAGATTTAATGGAAGAAGGAGATCAACCATTCAGTTTAACATATATGGTTGAATATGCATTAACCAACAGTCATCATAGTATAAACTTTTTGGATCAAGAATCCATTTATCTAGATAAACTTTTTGAAGGAATAGCCCAAATCAAGAAATCACCTATGAAAGAAATAACATTAGGAGAAACTAGTAATCAAATAAGAAAATCAATCTCGTTCAGGCAACCTTACACATCAGGAGAAACTAGTAATCAAATAAGAAAATCAATCTCATTCAGGCAACCTTACGTAAAACAACTACTCTTAGAAAAACCAGAAAAATCTACAAAAGAAGAAAGTGAATATATAAGATTAGAAAGAGAAATATCAGATTTAAGTAAGTTTTTAAAAGAAAAACTATGAATAATAATCCCAAAAATAAGTGCAAAGAAATATCAAATTTAATTAAACACTACAATGAAAGATTAGAATATTTAAGAACAACAGTTATTAGTACTAAAATATATAGGATGAATAAAGAAATTTTAGAAAAAAGAATAAAAGAAGCAAGAAATTCATGCGAACTATGTAATCAACAAATATCCGCTGCCTCTGACCAATTTCTGGTATCAGAGCCAAGCAACGAAAATGGAGAAAATACAGAAAATACAAGATAACTTACAAAGAATAAATAAAGAAATTGAACATAATAAAGCTATTTTAGCATATTCACAATTTCTAAGGCTTCAGTCTTATGCCCCAGATATAATAAAATTTAAAATAAATATATTAGAAAGACGAAAAACTGATTTCGAATATGAATTACATAAACAAAGATTAATATATCATATAGAAAACAAATAAACAAATACAAAGGGTACTTAAATGAAAGATAAAAGAAATAGAAGGAACTATTGCAAATATCACTTCTACAGTAAAAAGGCCCCTGAAGGCCATTTTTGCAAACTAAATTTTCCAAAAGGCCAATTTTTAAATTCTCTCTTATTTTGAAGAATGCTTTCTGAGGTATGAATGTTTTCTTCCTAGCTTTATTCGAATCTTACGGGATTTTGTATTAAATGCTAGTATTGATGAAGAAAAATGGGGACTTCTATTTTGACTCATCCCTACTCAGGAGTCATGAACGACTCAAGCAGGGAGTGACATGTGTCCGTGTATGACACCAAGGAATATTAGTGTACGAACCCCATTTAATATGTGTAAATACCAAAAAGCCCTTCTACATTTAAAAATGAAAATTGAAACATTTCATCTTCCGAAATTATCTTTCTCCCCAAAACTCTAACCCATAAGTGGTCTGCCGGAAAAACAAGAACAGAGTGCCTCCTCTATTCGATCTGCTCGCGACCATTTTCAACCATCAATCTCTTTCTTTACTCTTTGGGGTATTGGGTTATCAATTTATTTTACAAGATGATGTTTCCATGGAATCTTAATTGGTGGGTTCTTTACGAAGAAGATGAAATAATTTGAACTTCCAATTTTATTTTTTTTTGGGAAAATTCTTGTTTTTTGAAAGAAAAATATTATATAAACATTATTTTAACTCATTTTAAGAAAACAGAATAAATTCTCTATGATTAAATCTCTATATAACGATCTGACAAAGAGCAGAGATTTAAAACCTTACCATAAGTGAAGCTTATAGTTGTCAGATCGGACTTGTATTTGAAATCTAATCATTGAATTTATTCTGTTTTCTAAAAACGAGTTAAAATAATGTTTATATAATATTTTTCTTTCAAAAAACAAGAATTTTAAAAAATAAAATAAAATGGAAGTTCAAATCATTTCATCTTCTTCGTAAGGAACCCACCAGTTAAGATTCCATGGAAACATCATCTTGTAAAATAAATTGATAACCCAATACCCCAAAGAGTAAAGAAAGGGATTGATGGTTGGAAATGGTCGCGACCAGATCGAACAGAGGAGGCACTCCGCCGCCCCTCTGGTGCGACACCAAAAACGGCGCAGCCATGTCTCGACAAGATGGCATCGGAGGGAAGGGATGATGGTGTAGGTTAGGGTTTGGGTAGAGATTGAGAATATATTTTGAAGAAGGTAGAAAATAAAATTGAGAATTAAATATTCTTATGAGGGGTAGAATTGTCAAATTGAGGTGTACGTTCATTTTTGCTGGAATCATACATAAATTGTAGGATTCGTACCCCCCGTACAAGGATGAATGGTTAGGATTAGTCCACTTTTCAATCTAATGGTTGATAAAATTTCTGACATATGACGCACCTACAATTGGTGAGTTAAAATAGACTACCCGAAGAAAAATCAATACTTTTAAGTTGACGAGGCCTCAATCAAGTGCATGAACGGGAGCTTATGGATTCAACTCTCACGAATTTGAGTATTTTCTTTAGTTTTATATTAGCATTTTTCTAGTTTAATATTAGTAATTAGTTCACTTTGTTATCATTGAAATAATTTCGATTCAATATAGTGGTTGATGTAACAATGTGTTCACCATCTCAAAAAAATAAAATCAATACTTTTAATTTTAAATTTTTTTTTGTTCTCCTTTTTGGTATGGTAATTAATTCACTTTATTATCATTGGAATAATTTCGATTCAATATAGTGTTTGATATAACACGTGTTCACCATCTAAAAAAAATCAATACTTTTAATTTTTTTTGTTCTCCTTTTTGGTATGTTTTTTAAATTTTAACTGTGAGTGAATGAATGTGGAGTCCATGAGATTTGGCATTCAATGAAAGAGTCAAAGAAAGTGTGAATTTCTTGGGCGAAGGGAGTCGGCCTAATCGGATTTTTCAGCTATTTTACCCTTTCTCTCTTCTATTTTCTTTTATTGCACAAAGTCATGTATCATTAAGTACTTTATAATAGTATAAAAAAAAGGTACTTTATAATATCAAGTTATCTTCAATAACAGAAGAAAAATAAATCTCTATCACTTTACTAAAAGAAGAATTGGAAAAAGAAGCTCTTAAAATAAAATGTTACGATAAGAGTTCACTTGAAATTTATTTATTGGGTTTGTTAATTTGTTTTATATCTCCAAAAAAAATATACTCCCTCTATCCCATTTATTTTGTTCCATTTGCTATAATATCCGGTCAAACTTTTCAATATTTTAAGTGACTTATCATATTAAATTATTTACATTTGTGGTGTATTAAACCTTATAAATATTAATATATGGTGTCATATGATATTATCAATTTGTTAGTGAAATATATTAATTAAATTATTTATTATAATTTTTATAAATTTAGTCAAGTTGACTGGTCAACTGTACCAAGGGATAAAGATAATTGGGACGGAGGAAATATGTTTTTTTTTTTGGATTTATTTATGTCACTCGGTTGTGTTTTTCTCAATATATATATATATATATATATATATATATATATATATATATATATATATATATATATGTATGTTTGAGAAAAACGAGACAACCACAATTTCTAATTTCTGAAATAAATTTATATATTTCAACTTTCTCAAATTACTATCATAGACTTCAAACAAATAATAACTTCTTTATCTAAAAAAACTACGAAAACTCACTTTTGAAATAAAGTAATATATTATACCTATCTTATTTCTCAAACCACCCCAAAATCTAAACAAATGACATTGTGTAAATCGAGATTATTTCACAAACTCCTGCCACTCTCACAAACTATTCCTTAAAATGCCAAACAAACAAAGTACCCATATGAGTCATATGACCCAACATTAATTGCATATGACTAGTCCATGACCAAACGCAAAAGCATGAAGGATGATGGCATATAAATTCACATCTTAGAGTATGTGATGTTTGATAGATTTTATATATATATATTTTTGTTTTTCCAAGAATTTAATCCATTTCGAGGCGCGTCGGACACATAAAGTGGGAACCTCTCCCAACAGGTATTCGAATCTGAGTCCGCTACATTGTAGTGACTAGTCTCATCCACTAGACCAATCATCTGTGGATGATAGTATATATATATATATATATATATATATATATATATATATATATATAGCGGACACATAAAGTGGGAACCTCTCCCAACAGGTATTCGAATCTGAGTCCGCTACATTGTAGTGACTAGTCTCATCCACTAGACCAATCATCTGGGGATGATAGTATATATATATATATATATATATATATATATATATATATATATATATTTTGATAGATTAGATTTTGACAATAATAAGATTGACACAATTTCTTTATGTCATTTCTACATATTATTAAATTATTAAAAGTTTTATAGATTATATATTGTTACCACCAAAAAAAAAAAAATACTATCTCTGTCCCAATTTTTTTCTCTTTGGTACAATTGATCAGTCAATTTGACCGAAATTTTAAAAATATAATGAATAATCTAATCAATTTTTCCAACAATAATTTGATAATATTATACACCATCATATATATTAATATTTAAAAGATTTAAAACAATATAAATGTAACAAATCTTCTTAATAAGTCATTTAAAAGATTAAAATATTTTATTTTGCATTGTAGCTAATGAAGTAAAGACATAGGGAGTATATATATTAGATTTTTTCATTAGATTGATGCAAATCCTCGATATATATATTCTCTATATATTCTGATATATTAAAAGTATTGATATATATTGTCATTAGATTGGCACAATTCTACTATGCATGTTCATATATAATTGAACTAGTAAATGCGAAACATTTTTTTTAAGCATTCCGAATTTTAGATGCAAAAAGATTGATACTTGTGTTGTCTTACATAATGTGTTGTATTTAGATCGGAACCATATCATTAATTTATTTCATTTTAATAATAATAAGAAAAGAATATTGTGTAGTTGTTATAACAGAAATAAAACTATTATAGATTTTTTTTCTTCTTTTGAGTGAATTTCTGATTAAAGATCATGAATTATAATTTCCTGCGTTGCCACATTTCAGTTGATATTATTTTATTTTTAAGATGATGAATACTTTAGTACCTCAATCATTACATCATGAATTTTATTCGAATATATCTCAATCACTATCGATCGAAGTACAAAGATAAGTTAAATACAGATACTAGCATTAAACTAAAAAAATACCCATATTAGCAGGAGTTGAACTCGATGACTTCTTGATCATGAGGCATCAGCTTTGCCATCATGTTAGACCTCCTCGACGAATTCAATTTTTTCTTTTGATAGAAATTGAAACACACACATGAATTTTTATTTCAAATTAAAATTCGTTATTTTCTTGAAGTTCTGTTTTTTTTTTAACAAAATCCCTTCAATTCTTTTTCTGAAATCTTTGCTTATTTTTACCAAAACCGATTTTTTTTCAAGGTTATAAGACATTTGTTTATTGTGCCACGTACAATTATAAAATATTGTAACTTTATTGATGAAAGTATTACAGAATTATATAACTAATACCATTAGTCCACTTCGAAATATAGAAATTTACATATAATTCATGTATTAATCTTTAATGTGGTTAAATATTTTTTTTAAATAAATATATCAGTATGGATAGTTAATTTTCAATAAATAATGCGTGACTGGTCCGATTCAAAAAACTCGTTCCAACGATGTGGTCAACTTTGATTTAAACTTGTGCTGGAAAAATTATCAGATAATGAATTGGACGCGACTTAAAAAAGATAAGTTATCTAAAAAAAAAAAAAAAAACTTATAGTAGGTCACAAGACATGATACTTAAATTAGTCATGGGTTTAATTATCAAAAAAAAAAAAAAAAAAGTCATGGGTTTGAGGTACTTGACCATAACACTTTTTTTGGAGTCGCGGGTTGTGACCTCATCCATTGACTATTGTCCAGCTGAGAAAGAATCCACCCACCACAAGAAGGAATATACTGCATTTGATTTTAAAGTTAAAGTCACACACACACACACACAAAAGGAAGCATGCACTACAGTCCTGTGGAATTTCCTTGAGCTTCCCTTTCTGCTCAATTTGATAGCTATTGCCACATTCACAAATAATTGAGCACTTTCCGATTTCATTTCCAGCCCCAACACATTAGTAATATTATATTCAACTTCAAATTATCTATACAAATATATATCACACAAATATATACCACACAAATAATAAAAAGAATGGGATTTTATATATATCACTAATTAACATTCTGATGGTGTTCCACATATTTTGTCAAACATGTACATTATTTAAATCAATATTCAAACGTATTTTTAACTATTGTGACTGGCATATTAATTTCATATAACAACACTTTAGTACAAATTGATGTGAAAGTCTTTTAGTTTAAACTATATATATATATATATATTATATTTTTAAAATTTCTCACTTGATTCATTCTCTACACATATTCACCGTAATTTATATTCCTTCTATTAAATCGATAAACTACATACAACAAATATAGTCATTAGTTTTATTTTTCTCATTCCCTATCTCTTTAATAATTTTCATTTCTTTCAACTTTTTCCACTCGCTAACAAATTGGATCGAACGAAAATTGAACCTAACAAATCAACCCGAAATATTAAATATAAATTGGACCTTATACAAACCAAACCGAAAACATTTTCAATGAGTAATATTTATGTAGTAATATGTACTCTCTCTGTCCCAATTTTTTTGCTCTCCAGGTGCAGTTAACTGGTCAATTTGACCAAATTTGTAAAAATTATAATAAATAATTTAATTAATATATTTCACTAATAAGTTGATAATATATTATGACACTATATATATTAATATTTAAAAGATTTAATACACCATAAATGTGAATAATTTAATATGATAAGTCACCTAAAAGATTAAAAAATTTGACCGAGTACTGTAGCAAAGGGAGCAAAATAAATGGGACGGAGGGAGTACTAAACTTATACATATATATATATATATATATATATATATATATATTAATACATTTTATGTGTTTCAGAATTCAAATTCAAGTTTTCTTTTTTCTAACTATATATGGAGTAGATAATTGGGACTTTGAATTATTAAACTTTATATCATAGAAATTGTGAAAGTTGAAAGATAAAGAATAAAGATGCAGCTAAATGCGTAGGACCACATCTCATTTTCGAGGTTCTGTGCAGAGAAAGGAAAGGCAATAAAATAATGTTGAATAATATGCAGGGTGGAAAATGGAAATAATACCTTTAGGCTGCGTTCGGATTGTTGGACTATTTGTAGGCCCAATTGTAATGTTGGGCAATTAAATAGTCTAATTATCTGAATAATCCATTGTTTGGCAGATTAATTGTTGCGGGTTTACGTTGGGCTGATTATTCATAGCCTGTTTGGTTAGCCCAATTCGCGACATTAATCTAGGCTTGACTATAATACCCCTGAGCCGAATTCATCTCGTCCAATGATTTGGGCCTAATCCGAGCCTCCAATCCAGGGTATATTACCCATGAACAAACCCTAATCAGAATCATTTGCATATTCTCTTTCTCTCTCTTCGGGGGCGCTAAGATTTCGATTTTTCAAAATTAAGTTTTCATCTTTTCACGGTCGCAATTGGTTAAACTTCACGGTCCACATTAGAATTGAAATTTTGTTGTTGTTGTCACAGGGTGGCCGATGTGGTTATTTTGAGTGGGTGGATCCACCAATGTCTTATAGGTCCCGAATGATAATTCCTGGTTTGCTACTTCGGGTTAATCGTGTTGAGGCGGAAAAGACCCGTCTGGAGCAGAGCAATAGTGAATTGATTTCTGAAATTGATAGGGTTATTAATTCTATGTCCACACTTGAGAAGAAAAACATGACATTGCGTCGTAAACTCAAGTTTACGATGATATGTGTCATCCTTCTTCTTGTGTGGCTTATTTGTTGATTATAAATTGGGATAATGTGTTGAATTAGTTATGTTGTGTTTTCATGTAATGTAATGTGAATTGGAACTGTTATGTGTATTTGTTTAGGAATATTTGCTTAGGTCTTTAATTGTGTGTAATGTATTTTGTTATGTAATCTATAATTGTGTGAAAAACTTATTGTTGATGGGGTCATTTTCTGTGTGACATAATGCTTATAATTTTGAGCAAATTGAAGGTTTATATGATGTTCATATTTTAGTTATGTGCTTAATATGTGTAATTTGTTTATAATATATTTATTTATTTTGGAAATGATTATGATGAGCATGCATCATTTGTGGTGTTTGCTATTCTAATGAAATGTATGTAATAATTTGTTCTAGTCAAATGCATGTTTGCTATTCTAGTGACATTTATGTTTGCTGCCATGTTTGTTGTATGTCCTAGTGTTGAAAAGGAAAGTATAATGTTAGATGGACATTAATGCATCATTTAATGTTGACTGCCTCAACTTTTAAAATGGACATTAATGCATATCTACCCTACATCAAATCAACATTAATGATGGAAGTTTTTTGGTACTTCAACTTGTCTATAAATTCATCTCATGTTTGCCAAAAGGTGTGCAGTCTCTGAAAATTCATATCATCTAGCATGTAAGCTTTTTGTTCACATCTACTTTAAGTTTTATTCATTCACTTTGAAATAATTTTGTTTAGAAGTTTGCTCATATAGAATTCTTTCATTTTGCAGTCCCCCATTTGCAACCATATGGCAAAACAAACTGGTTCTGGACAAGAGGTTAGGAAAACCGCGGATGGCTGGTCCTTTAATGAGAACTTGAGGTCATGGCAAATCTCATCCATGAGGCTAAGAACGATGATTTGAATGACTTGGCTGTGTTGAATGCAACCTGCAAGAGAATTGCAACTAAAATGTTGGCACACTTTGGACGTCGCTATACGAAGCAAGCTATTAAGATGATGGTCGAACAGATGTGTGCCAGACACAAGAGTTTCAATAAGTTTATATCCACTCCCGGTGTCATATATGACATCGAAAACATTGATTCAACTGTCACTGCTGAGTACTGGAAGGCTATTAATCCGCAGGTAAAATGCATTAAACATTTTTATCATTTGAAGTTGTAAATTATATATGTTCTTTTGCTAATGTTAATCACTGTTTGTACTTGTTAGGGTGAGCCATCGATGTTTAAGCAATTTAGATTGTACGGAAATCCACTTCAGTTAATGCTCACAGAAACTTTTGACGAGGCGGGCGTTGCTACCTTCCCAATAGACCTAAGTGGCAGCCCTGGATGGCCTATTCACGTTCGAGATTTGGAAGAAGATGAGAAGGCATTGATGCTGACTGACGATCTAAGTGGAATGGAGATCCCATGGTTGGGTGAGACAGATGATGAACTGAAAATTTGTGCTAACCATGAGGGGGCAGTGATTTGGCTAAGGTGGGTGACAATGGAGATATTGTTGGTGGTAGTACTTGGCTGAAGTTGGATTAGGTTCGTTGTTAGAAGTATATTTATGTTTTTAAGTTTGTTTCAATGTTGAATGTTTGATGTTTATGGTACTGTTAATTCCCAGACTTGTGTTATTTTAATGTTTATGGTACTGAATGTTTTTATTTAAGAATTTATGTTATGTTTTGGATTGTAAGGTTTTGGAATTAATGGTACTGTTATGTAATGTTTTAGAATTTATGTAGTAATGTTTTGGAATTTCATGTTTTTATATATGAATTAATGGTACTGTTATGTTTTCCCAAAATGCGGTGATCAAAATTTCTCCTTTGCATTATTTCCTCTTGTCCATGTGTGATATGATAGGATTCCTTATAAAAGTTTCCAAACATGTGACCATGCTTACAATCAACTAGTACGGCAAAATTTATTACAAAGGTGATTCAATACCAACTTTGAATAAGTGAGGACAAAAGTCTTTTAAGTAGTGCTTGTAAGACATTTGTAGACTCATAGATGTTAATATGTCCAAAAATATGACACCAAATCTTTTAGTAAAATATACAAAAAGAATCAAATCTAATAATGCTATTGAAGGAGGTTTTCATGGCAGTATATAAAGCACCATAGACCCTATAATTTATTCTATTTGCATCCCAATAACCCCAATTAAAAAATGCTATAAATAAGAGTCCATCCACATAAAATTTCATTCTATGCATTTCACATATCAAACCTTTTGTAGAACAAGATGGCTCTCTTCACCCCGCGTCCCCAATCTTTGTTTTTTTACTCCGACAAATGGCCCAAAGAATTGGATGACTATTTCATCGAGTTTTTGTCTAATGAGACTTACTACCAAAATGCTATTTTTTATTATAGCTTTACAGAAGTTCTTATGGTTGCTCGTAATGACTTAAATACCAACTTTGGAACCAAATTCACTTTGAAGGAAATTATGGGAAAATTTATGAAACTTAAACGTAGGCATGCCACTTTCAAGAATTTGAGAAATCTTGCGGGATATTCTCTAGTCGGTAATACCAACGTTGTTGGGAATAATGGTTTCAAGGTTGTAAGACATTTGTGCATGGTAAGTTTTTTTTAATTTTGTTATTATTAATGTAATTTTTTAATCAACGTTATTAATACGACAATAATGTTGTTTTTTTCTCGATTGAATATTTATAGGAAACACCATTTTATGAAGTATATGCTATTATTGGAGAGCCAAAGTGGGTTGATTTGTGCGTAATATTTGGTTATGACGATGCAGAACTTGCCGTTCCTCTTCCTCCAGTATCCCCTATCAATCTTCAGTAGTTTGAACTTGACGACGGGCCAGATGCTGGGCAAGGAACCCCTGCGCCACCACCTATAAACCCGCCGCAAGTAAGGTTCTCACCTTGGGACAATGAAGAATTCTGGAATGACTTGGGTAATTACAACAACACAGTGAATGTTGATGAAACGGTAGAAAGTCCAAAGCCCTCGGGTGTCGCTAAATGTCTTTGGCCTGGTGTTGGCTCGTCAAGCAAATCAGGTGGGGGGAACTAGCATGATAACATCTGGGATAGAGTATGGCGTGCATTTGGTGCAATAATAAACTACTTCAATTTATCCCGTTCTGGCCTATTTATCTATTTTATTATTTGCCATGTAGTGAGTGTTTGTTTAATGTATGTTTTCGTAAGGGGTTTATTTGCGATAAATCATGGAATGACATTGGTAAGAAATTTAGGGGGGGTTACTTGCAATAAATCATGCATGTTTTGTGCTAAGTACGGGGGTTATAATTGCTATAATTCAACCAAATGCATATACTTGCAATAAACAGAGGCCCATTTGCAACCAAATGCATATATGCAGTACTATATGAACTTAAAGAAACAAGAATGCATGAAAATGAACATACACATCAATTGATATTACAATATGCATATATACATACATTTGCATTGATACATGACAACAACACTTCCAACAACAAATTGCTAATAATATGTATAACCTCTAAAGTCAAATCCAAAATATTACATGCACATAATCCATTGTTTAGAAACTTAGGTTAGCTACAAAAGACACATTTTGTGTCACTAACCTAACTAACCCAAAAAGATGAATACATGATTTCCTACAGAGTTTTGTATGCTACACAAAATAGAATTTGAATTACTTGCATACCAAAAAGTACATAAAGTAATGTTGGGATATCTTATGCAAAAATAAAATCCCAAATCACATAATACGGGTTCTGTTGGGATTCGGTAAGATAAACAGCCCTAGGCACAGCGGAATATAAAAACTTTTAGGACCTCTTAAGGAATCTTGCCAGGATATTCTCTAGTTGTATATATATGAATATAAATAAAAGGATAGGATAAGTTTACACGTTATACCTATCTCCTTGCAAATCCTCGGCTAGCAAAGAACGGACTCTGATTTCTTCTCCAGCAAAATCGACCCAGACCTTTTGAGTAGCGCCCCACGTGTTGCGCCTCTACGAGTTGATACACCACAATATCACGAAAATAATATATCTCGATCAGCTAGAACACAAGATATATTATAAACTAGGAATGAGGAACGATTCAGGAACAAAATCGAAAACGAAAAATTCTTCCACAGGGAAGAATGGGTTCGGTCGACTAGCAGGGAGAGGGAGAGAGAATTTTGCTCTTGCTCAATTTTTGCTTATGGAGTTGTGTGAAAAATAACTACAAGATAGCTACTTATAGTTATCTCCCTATCCTAGTCCTATTAGGACTAGGTCTTCTCTCCTACATGGGCCATGGCCCTCTTTAATTAGAAGACCTAGCCTTCTAATTAATTCATGGTCCAGTTAATTAATTTGTCCAGGCTTTATTTAATCTCCCAATTAAATAGCCCAATTAATTAACTTAATCTCCCATTTAATTAAATCAGACTCTAAGTCTATTTAATTAAAATTCTTTCTAATTAATTAAATCCAACTTAATTAATTAATTCATAAATTAAATTCCAATTTAATTTATGATCCAGATCCAATTCCAATTGGATCCTATTTTGTTCCAATTGGGTCGACCCAGTCGACCCACCCATTATAATCGACCCAGTCGATTATTCACCCAGTCGACCCAGTCGACTCGGTCGTTCTTATTTCCTCGCTTTCGCTACTTGTGTATTGTGTCTGCCCCCGTAGGTTCACCACATAATTGGCCGTGGGTTATAATTAAATATTATTTAATTATTCGAGTAAGACTTACTCTAAATCAATCGAACACTCTGTCGATTGATCATTCCAAAATTAGCACCCCTGCCAATTTGGGAATTCTCCCACACTCCACGATTGATGTCCAGCCACAAGCCCATGGAGCCCAATCACTGGTTAATTCAGTGAACCTTTTAATCATTTACAATTTCCATATACGACATAATCTCTCCATCGATCAATCTCCCAGTCGAGACTTAAGGGCATGGTCTTTCATCGGATTCCCTTTTAATTCGTCTTGACCTTATGCACTCTGATCTTGAAATAAATTCTCTTTGACTTAACCTTTATGAGCTACTTACATAAAGCCGTCATATACCTTGACCAAGGATTTTACCAGAATTAATTTCTCACAGAAATCCATAGGAGAATTTCCCAACCTATCAAGTCGGGTCAATGGATCCTTTGTTGATGATATGAACCTGCATACGAGTTCATCTATACCCAATATGAATCCACAAAGACTTTCTGGTAATCCCCAGTCGGTCGGAATCATATCAAAGCATAGACGTTCTCGCACCAGATAAACCCTATCACCTCAAGTAGTTAGGGATCGTTCCTCGTATATTATTGCAAATTGGAATAACTTCAACCCCGATATGCGACTACCGCTTCCATGGTGAGTTATTTCCTAATTGGGGTATTCAGTGCGCTTGCCATCCCAGCAAGCCACCCACTTATGTGTATCGACTATCCCAGTCACGCTCGTGGACCCCAGCGTCCTCCAGTTCATCGAAGTATACACAATAGTGAGGGTCTAACCGAATCCAACGATGTCCTATCTCGATTGGATTCTACGACTCTTGAATATGTTCTAGATCACGGCCTTGGAGATCAGTCCACGGGTTGTCCCATAGCCCTGTGATCTAAGGACTTCTATCCTTATGCGTAGATAATTATTACATAAGATAAATATGACCATTTAATAAAGTGCATTTATTAATCGAAATTGAATAGTTCCGCATTTATTACAATAAATACTAGCCATACAGCTGGCTTGCAGGACACTATTTCTATCAGGTTCCAAAAGGATCTAAGTTTATCACTTCAATCAAATGAAAATAAAGTCACGACATCTTACCCTCAAGCATCATGTGCGCTTGTATCTCCCGGTTTTGTGCATTCGAGTTCAAGAACAAGCTTGTATGCTTTGCATTGTCCATTATCTTGAATGAGAGATAGTTTCGGTTTCCTTCGCTCAAGGTCTCGATGTTCTCTAACGCGACTATAATCTTCTTGGCCTTCTCGTCAAATGTATCTTCCTCCTTTGCAAATTTTGAAGTCAATTCTCCCCACATATCCTTGGGAGCATCAATAACCTCCTTCATGTTAGGCATGCAGGAATCGGGCCCAATCGACTCGGTGTTTTCCTCTTCCTTTCCTTGGAACCTTCTTTCTTAATCTTAATCTTCTCCGCTTTTGAATTTTTTTTTCCAGCTTGGCCTTAACCTTCCTTGGTCCCATGGAGTCAAAACCCGAATTATAAGGCCCCGAATCGAACATAACCTCGGCATCATCTGACGCATCGGTAGTCAAATCCACACATAAGCTACCTCTATGACACTCATATGTCGTGCCCATTGGCTCCTTAAGCTTCAGGTTTGATTATTCCAACATGGCACTGTTTTTATGTATGTCTTCAACGATATCTGGAAAAATTTCTGCATCATCATCAGTTGCTCAGTCTTTGCCAAATATCTCCACCCAATCCTCAAAGTAATGATACGTTTTGTATCGCATGTTGGGAACATCGGGATGTGCCTAGTGTTGAATTCCAACAAGCAATGGGTTATTTGCATTTAAAAAGGTGGGCTGTTGCATATAAATATCAGGGGGGTATTTGCATTTAAATTGGCAGGGGGATATTTGCATAAAAATAGTTAGGGTTTTTTTTGCATATAAAAAGCATGGGGCTATTTGCATATATATACATAAAGGAGGGAGATATTTGCATTTATATAAAAAATAAGGGGGTATTTGCATTTATAGTCAAACCAGAGGGGTATTTGCATATATATAAAAATGAGGGGGACATTTGCATTTTTAGTCAAATCAAGGGGTATTTGCATTTAAAGGGTAGGGTGATATTTGCATTTATATAAAAAAATAGTGGGTATTTGCATTTTCAGTCAAATCAGGGGGGTATTTGCATTTAAATTGCATGCAGGGGGTATTTGCATTTAAAGGGCAGGGGGATATTTGCATATAAAACGTAGGGGAGATTTTTGCATTTAAAGGGCTGGAAGGGGGGGTATTTACAACCAAATTTAAGTGGTTAATTGTTATTTTACCTTGACATATAGCTGCCATATGTCATCATCAACACTAATTTGTTTCCCGGAATCATTCCATCCGAACCCACTCATCCCTTGCATCCCTTGCAATTGGTAATACGTTTTCTTCCAAACAATCAACTTGGAATTGATGTGCTTAGCAAGGATCTTTGAATTTGGAATTCTTGCATTTATGGTCATTTATAGAGTTTGCAAATAACCAGCTCTAAATGAATTATCGGCCTTCCACCCATTCAAGAGCATATCTTTTAGGCAGTGAATTAATGTTTGTTCTTCGAGCTCATTCCAAGATCAACGCGAACCTTGCGTCTTCCTTTGGGATGGAGCAGCCCCACCGTATCGTGGAATTGAAGACATATTCTAGTAAATGGTATTCTGCACAAAGCAAGTAAACACCGTTATTTTTGGAATCCCAATCCTACGTAGGAAACTACAAAAAAACATCACATTAAAAAGGACACACCACCTTCACATAAAATTCAAATATAATAATCAATCAAACTTAAACAGATCACATAAAAGAAAAACACAATAATCACACAGAATTTGCAAGCGACAATCATAAATCCAACACAATTTTCACGTCCAAATAAAATACGGTCCATAAATACATAAATAACACAGCTGCAATAGGGTATTAATTATGAAATTCAATTATAGGTAATAGCAAACAAATCATTTTTATTATTCAATAACGATCTTCATTCCATTTGTTGAACATATCGCGGGCCATGTTGTCGCGAAAATTATTCCACGCAGGTGACGGTTCGACTGAATCAATGTAATCTCCAGCATTGTTCTCAATCTCATCATCACTCGAGTCGCTTTCATCCGATTGCCAATACGATTTGTCATTAGGCGTTGTTTGTCGTATGAAATTTTGAATCAACAATAGAGCCATAATTACTCGATTCTGCGTCTTCAAGGGGTAGAATGCGTTGCTCAGTAGAATTGCCCACTTTTTCTTGACCACACCGAAACTGCGCTCAATTACATTCCGTGCTTGCAATTGTTTCATGTTAAAAAACTCCTGCTCATTCTGCAGGACCTCCATACCCGCACCCCACTCTTTCAATGATATCGTACCCCTATGTAGGGCGCAAGAAATCCTTCACAATTGGTATATCCATTATCGCATAAGTAATACGTCACTGAATGCAATATTTGTTCACGTAATAAGTATGTAGAATTTTTTTAATAACAAGTGACTTATATGAAAAAAAACAGACATATGTATTAAATAGTTTGTTTTATTACCGGTAGAAACTTTGAACCCATTGGTTCGATTTATCGCGTCCCTTAAAACTCGACCATCTGCGGCCGATCCTTCCCAACCAACTAATGCATAATTGAAAGCTCCTTCAATGTCACATGCAACTAGGACATTCGTGGAAATTACACCCTTTCTCGATCTATACCGTGGTTTGTCTCTGTTCGGAACTTGAACATTCACGTACGTTCCGTCCAACGCCCCAATGCAACCCTAATGCAAATAGAATAATAATTAAGATACAACGCAAAACAAAGAAGCCATTAAAGCTAATACTAATTTTAATACTCACCGGAAAACAATTCCACCTTGTATTCGCGCAATCAAGAGCAATTGGTTTGGGTTTAGATAGTAAAATCGGATGCAAAGTTAGCAAAGAATTTAGTACACGATAGAAGCATTTGCTCACGGTATCACTGGCCGTTTGTAATCTGTCCCAACAATTCGGATCTTCTTGTGGTGAGCAAGGCAAACGGAAACATTGCAACTTGTTCTCTCACCGGAATATATTTAGTATCCCTTAACCCACCCGCGTTATGTAGCAAACAACACAACTTTTCAAATGCATTCATAGTTAGACATACGTTATCTCTGCAAGTAACATTCTTTTCCTTGGTGATTTCAATTAAATGATCGGCTTGCTTCTACCTTCTACGGATTAGGCTATAACGAATGGGTTTTTTCAAAGAATGGGCATCATGATGTGCAATCACACGCAAGAAAAAAAAATAAACTCCCATCCAAAAGAACTGATGAAACATAATTAACAAGAGTTGTTTGCGTCGTTCATCCATTTGCAACATAGTCCTAATTTTTTTTTAGTAAAAACAGATTACATTAACCGAGCAATGGAAAAAGCATTGATCCTACGAACTTATGGGTGACATAATCCATAAGCCTGCCCTAAACATGAAAGGCAACCAACGAAGATAGACAACCTATGAACATTATCTTAACAACAGTCAACAGTAGACCAAATCATTATTTTAACAACATTAAACAACCAACGAACATTAGACAACATATGAACATGTCATTATTATTACAACAATAGACCAAAACAAGCTCCAACAGCCCAATAATGTGTAACACTTTTGTTCATAAACAAAAAAATCAATAATAGCAATAGTATATTGTAATAAACAACAAAACCACTAAACAATTTTTACCAAAATAAAAAATATAGCAAGCAAATGGGCTGTTTTTGATTTCATTCCAAAATGTATACGTACACCCACACTTTACAAACCTTTTCTGGTTAACACTTTTGTTCACACAACAACAAATAATAACAATCATGTATTGTAATAACAGGTGATTGGTCTAGTGGAAGGGACTAGTCACTACGAAGTAGCGGACTCAGGTTCGAATCCTTGTTGGGAGAGGTTCCCACTTTATGTGCCCGATGCGCCTCGAAAGGGATTAAACCCTTGGGAAACAAAAAAAAAAGATAAACAACAAATCCACCAAACAAGTTTTCCCAAAAAAAAAAGAAAATTAAAGCAAGCAAATTGACTGTTTTTGATTTCATTCCAAATGTATACGTACACCCACATATTACAAACCTCTTCCGGTTATTAGATGAAGCATAAACATGAAGAAAACACAATATTTTACCAGATAAGGACCGGATTCAAGTGGACGCACTTCGACCTCGTTCTTCAAACTTTCGGGATATTTGCTCCAACAACCGAGAAATTTGCAAATCGAGATGAGTATTAGTTCAAATCTGTGGCAAATGCTATGGGTTTGCAAGAAAAATGACTAATTACGAGCAACAAAAATCAGATGAAGAAGAAATTGTGTTCTGTTGGGTATGTTTAGGGTTGCCTCGATTGTCAGAACAACAAAAGTGCGGAATTTAAAATTTTTATCGAAGAACCCAAGGTCCCATATTAGATTCTCCATATTAGTTATACGCAAGCAAGAAACAAAAACACACAGAGTAATTAAACAAGGGGGTTTTTGCGATTTACCTCACCACAGGCAAGGTGGTGGCAACCTTCAGTTCTGATTCTGAATCTGGATCTGGATCTGGATCTGGTTCACAGAAGTGATCCAAGCGTCTCACCTCCAAAGTTAGTCCACACCAATTGGATTCTGGCAACACCTCTTAGTCTTAGGCTCAGAACTGGATCTAGGAGATTTGTCGAAGCAGGACTGTGCAGATCTACTTGGCAGAGCAAGATCCAGCACGAAGGAACGAGGGAGAGGCGGCGGCGGCGCTAGGGCAGCTCACGGTAGCGAGGTGGCGGCGGCACTAGCTTGGCGGCGCAGGGTTGGGGCGGCTGGGTCAGAGAAGAGAGGCTAGGGTTTTGTGCTAGGGTGTTAGCCTTTTGAGCTCTAGTGGAACCCTATTTATAGACTCCCTCTTGACCTAGGTTTTGCAAGACTCCTTATGGGCTTTTAATTAAAGGCCCATGTCTTGCAAGTCTTTCATTTAATTAATTACTTAATTAAATGCCCAATCCAATTAAATCATTATTTCTTTTATATAATTAATTAGCAACTCAATTAAGTATTTAATTAATTAAGTCAGCCAATTAATTAATCTCCCACTTGAATTAAATGCTTTAATTCATTTAATTGATTTAATTACCTTTAAATCAATTAATTCCTTTTGCATCCTTTTCAACAGTCACCGTCCAATTGTATTGTGTGTGACCCTCTGGGTTCACCATCAATTGGCAGCAGGCCCACGAATTCCTCGTGATTTAATTTATGAACAATAAATTGCTCCGGTCAATTAAACAACCTTTAATTGACCACTCCTAGAATCAAATCCTCTATTAACTCAGGAGTACCTACACTTCATGGTCGATGTCTAGCCACAAGCCCATGAAGCCCAACTTCAGGTGAATTGATACTTGTGAACCTCGTCTCATATAATTACCATGTACATACGGTCCTTCTATCGACTAATATTCCCGATCAAGACTTAGGGTGTGTGAATTGATCGGCACCTCTAAATTTGTCTCGATAACTATACTTTCTAATTCAGGATAATATTCCAGTGTGACTCCTAAATTTGGAAACCCCTTCCCAAATCCGTCACCGACCACGGCCGTGGATTCCTCGGATATATTATCTAAGAATCGTATAGGAAATTCTCTCATCCATTACGATGAGTCAATAGATTCCATATTGGTACTAACCATTCGCGTACATGTCCATACGCACCCAACCTAGGCATGTTATGGTCAAGCTAAGTGACCTATACCTAGATCTAAGTACGCACTTTCATGCACCGAATTCGCCCTAGTACCTCAAGTCAAAGGACTAAATCGTACACTATTATAATCCTTGAGAAACATCCCATCACCGATATGCGACATGCGCTTCCACAATGGGTTTCTCTGTTCGGGTCGTTCGATGCATTCAATCCTCCATTGAACCACCTACTCATATGCACTGGCCTCAAATGCCTTGCTCATGAAACGCTACAAATTCACTCCATGTGAATCATGCATACTCGTATAAGTCTTTGTGATTCCTACGATACCCCGTCTCGTTTCGGAATCTATGACTTGGAACAGTTTTAAGATTACGACCTTTGAGATTGTTTCATGATTGCACTCAGTACTGAAGTGAATCGTCCCATAGTCAAATGTAACCTAAGGATTTCATCCAATCGCTTAAATGTATTCGCGAGAGATGAAGTTGGCCATTGTTTATCCTTATACATATATAAATAAACGTGCGTATTAAATCATTTATACTAAAGAAAGATAATGATAGTTTCACTACAAGCTAAATATATTGGCTTGTAGGGCACTATTCCATCAATCTCCCACTTGCCCTAAAGCCAATCACAAACGTTTCTAGGACCCATCATTCAAAAGATGTTCTTCGAACTCATTTCATGATATAGCCTCTTTTAGTGGATCCGCTAAGTTGTCTTCTGAGTCGACGCAATCCATTATGTGAGTTAACTCTACCAATGATTTTTGTAATCAAATGGTACTTTTCTTTCAATTGTGTTTAGATTTCTGGTAAGATCTCGAATGCTTTGCTTTAGCAATAGCTCCAATGTTATCATAGAATATAACCATGAGCTTCGCAATGCTAGGCACTACATCCAACCATAGGATGAAGTTTTATATCTTGCTTTAATGCCACATTTAATGCTACAATATATCTTGCTTCAGTGGTTTGAATGGTTACGGTGATTTGCTAGGAACCCTTTCAAATTTACCGTTACCCCATTGAAGCAGGATATGTATCCAAAAATGGATATATCTAATTCATCCACATCAGACTGAAAATTCGAATCAGTGAATCCTTCGAATTTTAATTCTCCACTACCACCGTAGACCAAGAACAAATCCTTAGTCTTTGTCAAGAGCTTAAGGATATCTTTTACGGTGATCCAGTATTTCTTCACTGGAGTTTGACTAGTGTTACGCTCCAAATACTAATACGCAAACTACGCAAGTATACGGTCGTTACAAGTAATATAAAACGATAAGTGCATACCGAGTATCGAATCCCAACGAATGGGTAAAAGGTGGGAATAAACGAATCAATCGAAGGCTTATTTTATCTAAGAATGCTTGATACAATATTATTGAACCCAAATATATGATAAGGGTGATTTTATTTAACTACGAGCGATAAAGTAAATCTAACTACGAAAGCAAGTAAATGGGGAGTTAATTATGCGGTAAGGAGGATTCATAAGCGATTAGTTAAAGCAGATAAATTATGCGGTTGTTAGGTAAGCTATGCAAATAATCCTAGATTTAGTTGTTGTTTGTGAGTTCAAATTAGTTAAGTCTCCCTATCGGTTTGACTCAACTCTACCAATCTATTGATAACTCTGTGAAAATAGAGTTATTGCGTATACTTTTAGGCTTAAATGAATGTTTTTCTTGAATAATTGTGAGTCGTTGAGATTTTATTGCATATTTTACTTTTTAGAGTCGATTCACGAATTTAATCTAGTTTTGAGAATAATCTTTGATTTTTGGCACTAATTCGATTTATTCTCTTGTAGGAGATGAAATGGGCCATTAAAGTTTGTAACCGAGTGAAAGTGAATAATGTCAACTATTAAAGGGGTCAAAAGGATATAAAGGCATAAGACCAGGGGCTGAAAGTGCAATTAGAGTCCAATGTTGGTAAAATTGTAGTCATATGCGGCAGAAACAAATTGAGTACTAATGGGCTGGCGGCCCATTTGAGAAGTGTGAAGAAATAAAAGAATCCTAATGCACGTAGGACTCTGAAAGGAAGAAAATAAAAAGGCGACAAAGATCAGAAAAATCACACCACCATATTAGAGAAAAAAAAAGAAGAGAGGCAAGATCAAGGAGAAAGAAGTGCACATCACACTTTTTGCTATTTTTCGTATTCCTTTATTAGAGAAGACTATGAACTCCTCTTTTATTGTTTATTTCGTTAATTTTAGCATGAACTAATTTCTTTTAGTCTAGGGATTTTACGGATCCATGTTATGCGAATAATGTTTTAGTTTCCTTTCTAGTTTTAATTTAGTGATTTTCGATTTTTATTATCGATATTCGTTTATCTAATTTTGTGCTAATTTACTGTCAAATTGACTGGCCACCTATTTGATTGTTTACTTTTCTTGATTGAACCTGGGAAGGGAATATTAAGAATAGAAGAAGGAATTAGATAGTGGGTTGCTTGTTAGTATAGGAATATACCCAACACGCCCATATCCAAATTAGGTCATATAATTCATGCATGTTATTAATTCTGCTAACTTAGGAATAAGAATAGTAAGTTAATTGCATAGGTTCTTAGGTGATTCGGAAGACACTTAAGGATAGAAGTGAACCCTAGGATAACGAATAAGAATCACTAGTTAAAATTAGGAAGTTAATTAACATTAGGAGCATAACATAGGTGAAGTTTAACTCTAGACCCTTGTCTCATTGATTGTCTTCATAAGCACTTTTATCATCATCTTAGTTTAATTAATTCTTCTTTTTAGTTTTAGTAGTTAGTTAATAAATAAACAAACCAATAACATTTTAGCCTAGTTGAATTAGAATAAGAATTTAGGTAGGGAATTTGGTACAATTTTAGTTTCAAGTCCTCGTGGGTTCGACACTCAACTTACTCTTTATTACTTTTGCGATACGTGCACTTGCGTTTATTTGCGTGTGTAAAATCAGCAACAAGTTTTTGGCGCCGTTGCCGGGGACTTTGATAATTGATAATTTACCAAGTTTCAACTTTTATTTTTGTTTTAATTCGATTTATTTTTATAGTTCAAATTTTTCCTTGTAGGTACTCATACCTAGTTTATGCGCAGTGATAAAAAAGCTGAATTAGTAGCTTTTGATCCAGAGATCGAGAGGACTTTCAGACAACGAAGAGCGCTAAACAAGAATCAAGGAAAAGCTGGTCTAATGGAGAATACACAGAATGAAAATCAGGTGAATCAACAGTTAGTAAATGCCGAAATCGAAAGACCCATTAATGAATACATAACACCAATCTTGGGTGTTCTAGATTCAAGCATTGTCAGACCAGAGATTGAAGCAGATCACTTTGAAGTGAAACCGGTAATGCTGAATCTGATCAATTCCTCTGCTATATTTTCGGGGTTGGCTATGGAAGATCCTCACGCCCATTTGAAGAGCTTTATGGAAATTTGCGATTCATTCAAATTGAATGGGGTTACAGCTGATCAACTACGAATGAAACTTTTCTCCTTTTCCTTAAGGGATCGAGCTCGAGTCTGGCTAAACTCAATGCCACCTAACTCCATCATATCTTGGACTGATTTGACTGAAAAATTCCTTAGGAAATATTTCCCACCCACCAAGAGTGCGAAAGTTCGAATGGAAATTCACTCATTCCAACAAATAGAGGGAGAGTCACTCTACGATGCATGGGAAAGGTTCAAGGGGCTAATGACACAGTGTCCACAACATGGAATTCCTGGTTGGGAACTGATACATATCTTCTACACTGGACTAGGGGGACAAATCAGAACCATTCTTGATGCAGCAGCAGGAGGGACATTTTTGGGGAAGACATATACAGATGCCTACGATGTATTAGAAAGAATGACCTACAACAATTACCAATGGGCATCGGAACGCTCATCAGTGAAACTTGCACCTGGAAAATTTGAGTTAGATACAATGACAGCAGTGCAAGCACAATTAGCCATTTTATCCAAGAAGATTGATGGTTTAAGTATGAGTAAACCTGGAGCTAACTCGTTTCAAGCTCAACCAGTCAATATGATTCACAACTCAGAGATTTCCTGTATCATCTGTGGAGGAGAGCATCCATATGAAAACTGCCCTTCAAATTCGGAGTCAGCATGCTATGTGGGAAACAATCGAAACAATCAAGGGTATAATCCATACTCTAACAGCTATAATCCCGGTTGGCGAAACCATCCCAACTTTTCATGGAGCAATAATCAGCACGTTGGACAGGGGTCAAACAACGCCAAAAATCAGCAAAACTCACCAGGGTTTCAGGGTCAACAAAAACAACCACCAACGGACAATAAGCCATCATTAGAAGAGACGTTGGCGCAGTTCATGAGCCAGACAAGTGCATCTATTCGAAACCTGGAAACCCAAATGGCTCAATTAGCTCAAGAGAGGCAGCACAGACCTCCTGGCTCACTCCCAAGTGATACTGAAAACCCAAGGACCAGTCATAACGAACATTGCAAAGCAATCACTCTGAGAAATGGTAGAGAACTCGAAGAGCCCAGCAGAACACGAGTTCGAGTTGAGGATCCCAAGGAAGCTCAAGACAAACCTGAAGAATCCGAGCTAAACAAAGAAAAGGAGGTGGAAGAGGAGAGCGAGGAGAAAGGTGTACCTAATCTACCGGAAATCAAACCTCCACCACCATTTCCTCAAAGGTTCCAACAACAAAGGAAGAATGATCAATTCAAAAAATTCCTTGATATCCTGAAACAACTTCACATCAACATTCCATTAGTCGAAGCATTCGAGCAAATGCCAAATTACGTTAAATTCATGAAGGACGTATTGTCACGAAAGAAAAGATTAGGAGAATTCGAAACTGTAGCTCTCACCGAAGAATGCAGTGCAATTTTGCAGAATAAGCTCCCGCCTAAACTCAAGGATCCTGGCAGTTTTACCATTCCATGTAACATTGGCGACAAGTACGTGGGACAAGCATTATGCGATTTAGGGGCCAGCATCAATCTCATGCCCAAATCCGTCTTTCAGAAATTGGGAATTGGGGAAGCAAGGCCAACTACGGTAACTCTTCAATTAGCAGATCGCTCCATTACATACCCCGAAGGAAAAATTGAAGACGTTCTGGTAAAAGTAGATAAGTTTATCTTCCCTGTTGATTTTATTGTGTTAGACTATGAAGCAGATTCGAATGTACCCATCATTTTGGGTAGACCATTCTTAGCCACTGGAAGAGCATTAATTGACGTACAGAAAGGTGAATTAACCATGAGGGTGCAGGACGAGAAGATTACATTCAACGTGTTCCAAGCCATGAAACATCCCGACGACGAGGAAGAATGTTCATCAGTATGCATGATCGACTCATTGGTTGCTAAGACCTTTGAAACATCTATGTACCGAGACCCGTTGGAGGCAGCCCTGAATTTGGATCCTGAGGAGATGGATGATAAAGAAATTGTACAAAGCGTGGCATTCTTACAAGCAAATTCGCGAGTCAATAAACCAGTCAACAAGATTGAAGGATTGGAACTACCCACGTGCAAGCCTCATCGACCATCAATTGAAGAACCACCATCACTGGACTTGAAGCCACTGCCAGCACATCTGCAATATGAATATTTGGGGGAATCATCTACATTGCCAGTAATCATCTCTGCATATCTCTCCGAAACCCAAAAAGAGAAATTACTGAGAGTCCTTCGAAGTCATATACGAGCCATTGGGTGGACTATTGCAGACATTAAGGGGATTAGCCCCGCATTTTGCATGCACAAGATCATACTCGATGATGAGAGCAAGGGATCAGTCGAACATCAAAGGAGACTAAATCCAATCATGAAAGAGGTAGTCAAAAAGGAAATCATCAAGTGGTTGGATTCAGGAATTATCTTCCCTATTTCAGACAGTAGATGGGTTAGTCCAGTTCAGTGTGTTCCCAAGAAAGGTGGTATGATAGTAGTGAAAAATCAAAACAATGAATTGATCCCTTCAAGAACTGTCACAGGGTGGCGCGTTTGCATGGATTACCGAAAACTGAACAAAGCTACAAGAAAAGATCACTTCCCGCTACCATTCATAGATCAGATGTTAGACAGATTAGCAGGAAGGGCTTATTTTTGTTTTCTAGACGGATTTTCGGGATACAATCAGATTTTCATCGCACCAGCGGATCAAGAAAAGACTACTTTCACATGCCCCTATGGTACATTTGCTTTTAGACGGATGCCCTTTGGATTATGCAATGCACCAGCCACGTTTCAACGTTGCATGATGGCAATCTTCACGGACATGATAGAAAAATTTCTCGAAGTCTTCATGGATGACTTTTCGGTGTTTGGGGATTCGTATGATGAATGTCTTGATAACTTAGCCAAGGTTTTGCGCAGGTGCGAAGAAACTAACTTAGTGCTAAACTGGGAAAAGTGTCACTTCATGGTACAAGAAGGAATAGTTTTGGGACACAAAGTATCTAGCAAGGGCATTGAAGTGGACAGAGCAAAGATAGAGACGATAGAGAAACTCCCTCCGCCTACGTCAGTCAAGGGAATTCGTAGTTTCCTGGGACATGCTGGATTCTATCGACGTTTTATTAAGGATTTCTCTAAAATCTCTAAACCTTTATGTAATTTGCTTGAAAAAGATGCTAAGTTTGTTTTTGATGATTTGTGTATGCAGGCTTTCCAAACATTGAAGGAAAAGTTGGTGACAGCCCCAATAATAGTAGCTCCAGATTGGAATCTTCCATTTGAAGTGATGTGTGACGCGAGCGATGTCGCACTTGGAGCTGTTCTTGGACAGAAAAGGGATAAGATCTTTCACTCAATATACTACGCCAGCAAAACTCTCACTGATGCTCAAGTGAATTACACCGTGACGGAAAAAGAATTGTTGGCAGTAGTGTTTGCTTTTGACAAGTTCCGAGCATATCTGGTAGGAACAAAAGTGATAGTATATACAGACCACTCCGCAATCCGCTATTTGATTGAAAAGAAGGATGCTAAGCCAAGACTAATTCGATGGGTGCTCTTATTGCAAGAGTTTGATCTCGAGATAAAAGATAGGAAAGGAACCGAGAATCAAGTGGCTGATCACTTGTCAAGATTGGAGGGAGGAAACAAAGAGTCAGGCTCGGTGATGATCAATGAAGTCTTTCCAGACGAACAATTGTTTGCAGTAAATCAAACAAAACTTCCATGGTATGCCGACTATGTCAACTATCTAGTAAGTGGCCTACTTCCTCCCGACATTAATTTCCAGCAAAAGAAGAGATTTCTGAATTATGTGAAGAACTTTATTTGGGATGAGCCATACTTGTTTAAGAAATGTGGGGATCAAATGATAAGGAGGTGTATTCCCGATGAAAATTTCGAGGAAATTCTGGGTAATTGTCACAATTCACCATACGGTGGGCATTTTAAAGGAGATCGCACAGCAGCTAAAATCCTACAATCTGGTTTTTTCTGGCCCACCTTACATAGAGATGCTCATGAGTTTGTGAAGCGTTGTGATCGATGCCAACGGGTTGGAAATTTAACGAAGCGTGATGAGATGCCACTGTCGGCTATGTTGGAAGTAGAGCTTTTTGATGTTTGGGGGATTGACTTCATGGGACCATTCATTCCCTCATTTGGAAATCGGTACATCTTAGTTGCAGTTGATTACGTGTCTAAGTGGGTTGAGGCAGAAGCATTCCCAACTGATGATTCGAAGGTGGTGATGCAATTCATTAAGAAGCACATTTTCACAAGATTCGGAACACCAAGAGCCATCATTAGTGATCAAGGATCCCACTTTTGCAATAAGTACTTCAACGCTCTCTTAGCAAAATATGGTGTGCGGCATAAAGTAGCAACTGCATACCATCCGCAGACAAATGGGCAGGCAGAGATCTCTAATCGTGAAATTAAGAAGATCTTAGAAAAAACAGTCAGTCCCACAAGAAAAGATTGGTCCAAGAAATTAGATGATGCTCTGTGGGCATACCGAACGGCTTTTAAGACACCAATTGGAATGTCACCATATAGGTTAGTTTTCGGAAAAGCATGTCACTTACCATTAGAATTGGAGCATAAGGCTTTCTGGGCTGTTCGCAACTTGAACATGAGTTTGGAACTGTCAGAGAAGGAACGGTTGATGCAACTGAACGAACTCGATGAATTTCGATACATAGCCTATGAGAATGCCAAACTATACAAGGAAAGAACAAAGAAATGGCATGACAAGACTATTACCACTAAGTTGTTTGAACCGGGTCAATTGGTACTCCTTTTCAATTCTCGTCTCAAACTTTTTCCTGGAAAACTAAAATCTCGATGGTCTGGACCGTTTGTTGTCATAAACTCATTCCCACATGGTGCCGTAGAGATAGCCGAAGCTGGGACCGGTAGACAATTCAAAGTCAATGGACAACGTCTCAAACATTACCTGGGTGGAGAAATTGTGAAAGAAAAGACCTCGGTGGTCTTAGAATGAAGTCAACTGAGTATCATGTCGAGCTAACGACATAAAACTAAGCGCTTCTTGGGAGGCAACCCAAGCTTTTACTTGTTTTTTGTTTTTCGTTTTTGTTTTGTTTTGTTTTAGTTTTAGTGTGATTTGTGGTGTTTTGTGGGGTTTTGCAGGAGTATCGCGGTGCAAGGTGACGAGAAATGAATATTTCATAGACTGGGGCGTTTTGGAGAAGAAGAAGAATCAAGCCATGGCACAATTTGAACCAGGCCATGGCTCAATTTTGAGCAAAAAGAGTGCACAATTTTCAGAAGCTTGAAGCCATGGCACAACTTCAGTCAGGCCATGGCTCAATAAAATACACAAATTCCAGCAGCCTTAAGCCATGGCACTACTTGAATAAGGCCATGGCTTCACTTCAAGTGCCCAAAGGAGCCAATTTCCAGCAGCTTCAGGCCATGGCTCCAATTGGATCGAGCCATGGCCTAAAAAAAAAAAAAAAAAAATCAGCAAACCAATCCCGTATCAATCAACCGCCGCCGCCGTATCAATCAACCGCCGCCGCCGCTCAGCCGCGACCTGAAACCCTAAGCAGCGCCTACCTCTTCTTCAACCACTACCCAAGCGACCCTCACCTTCATCCCAAAACCCAAGACGCGAACACCACACGCCGGCGCAAGGCCGTTCCTCTCCCAACGCGCACCGCAGCAGCCGCGACTTCCGCCCCCCTCAGATCTGAAACCACCGCGCGACCTGCCTCCTCACAAAGCCGCAGATCCGTCGCCCAGAAACCCCACCCCACGCACCCGCCTCAAACCCTAACCCAGACCCGAACCACCGCCGCGACCTGCCCTCCATTCAGCCCCGAACCGCCGACGCGACCAGCCCCCTCCATTCAACCGAAACCACCACAGCAAGCACCACCTCACCGCCGCGACCTGCCCCCTCACACAACCGCCGATTCGCCGCCCCTTTCCTAAAACAGCCACTAGACGAAACCTTAACGCCGCCGCAGCACCTCTATATCGATTGGGCATCTCTCAAGGGTCGGTAACAATTGATTCTTGCTTTTCTTGGTTCGATTCTTGATTTTTGACTTCAATTGTTAGTTTGAGGGTGTATTTTGCTATTATTGGGATTTTTGGTGTATGAATATTTGCGAATTGTGGAGGAACGGGTTCTTGAACGGAGTGTATATACTTGGATCATTGCTTGATTGTGTGGGTAGTTGAGATTGATTACATTTTCGGTTTCGGTGTGCTACTTGGGAATTGATTGTTTTGGTGGAGTGAACCAAATGGCACCACGAAGTCGAGCGGTCCCGAGGATGATGCGTAGGATGGACAGACATGCAGAAGACCGCCAGACACAGTCGTAGGGACGTATTCTTTTCACTATTCTTTGTTATATTTTGTTGGTGGTTTTCTTACTGTCTGCATATGCATTCTCTCGTATTTCCTGGTTGGTTACTCTGGCTTGTTTCAACTCGTCTGTTTATGTCACAGTGAGGACACTGTTCGTTTTAAGTTTGGGGGTGTGGGATCGCATTTACTTCATGCATGCTAGGTCGACTTCGACTAAATTTTTTTGAAATTTTATGTGTTTTCGACTGTTTTTCCTGCACATTTTAAGCACGAACACATAATCGAGAATTTAGGATGACATTAGAAAATTATAGTTAGAATAGAGCTTAAGAAATCTTTCCTTGCCTACCTGATCTCTAGATTCGAGGATTAAAGTGCTAAGAGTCTAAGTGATAGTTTTGCCTAAGTTTGGGGGGAAGGATAACTTTAACAAGAACCAAATGAAGCAAATGAAAAAAAAAAAAAAAAAAAAAAAAAAAACTATAAAGTAAGTTCAAATAAAACAACCTCACTTGTATGAGACCGAAAAAATCTCATCGCTTGAGACTTATACTTGCACTCCTCTAACTTGACTGCGATAAGATGAACGCTATATGGGTGTTTTGATTTAACTATTCGGCACTCCGCTATTTTGACTGCTTCTTTAGAACGAGTTATGAGTGTGAGTGGTGCTAAATATTACTAAAGTCGAAAAAAAAAAAAAAAAAATTTGCTAAGTGAAAGTTCGAACTTAAAGGAGTCAATAACCTCGACTGAAAGCTTTGCTAGAACTTAGTGATTGGTATGATAACCCAAGAAAATAGAGAATTTGTTTGGCAAGTAAGGAATTCACGCAATTAGGCTCAATGATTTCGAAGCTATTGTGATCTAGGGGATTCCGATATTCTCGTATTATATATACACACACACACGCAGGAATTACATGAAAAAGTGCATAACATTTTGAAAAGATTGGTGTGGAGTTAACTTTGAATGCATGACGATAAATGTTTGAAGTTGGGTAGAATTGTTTTGAAATTAGTGTCAATACTCGAGGACGAGCAATAATTTAAGTTTAGGGGTGTGATAACTCTGTGAAAATAGAGTTATTGCGTATACTTTTAGGCTTAAATGAATGTTTTTCTTGAATAATTGTGAGTCGTTGAGATTTTATTGCATATTTTACTTTTTAGAGTCGATTCACGAATTTAATCTAGTTTTGAGAATAATCTTTGATTTTTGGCACTAATTCGATTTATTCTCTTGTAGGAGATGAAATGGGCCATTAAAGTTTGTAACCGAGTGAAAGTGAATAATGTCAACTATTAAAGGGGTCAAAAGGATATAAAGGCATAAGACCAGGGGCTGAAAGTGCAATTAGAGTCCAATGTTGGTAAAATTGTAGTCATATGCGGCAGAAACAAATTGAGTACTAATGGGCTGGCGGCCCATTTGAGAAGTGTGAAGAAATAAAAGAATCCTAATGCACGTAGGACTCTGAAAGGAAGAAAATAAAAAGGCGACAAAGATCAGAAAAATCACACCACCATATTAGAGAAAAAAAAAGAAGAGAGGCAAGATCAAGGAGAAAGAAGTGCACATCACACTTTTTGCTATTTTTCGTATTCCTTTATTAGAGAAGACTATGAACTCCTCTTTTATTGTTTATTTCGTTAATTTTAGCATGAACTAATTTCTTTTAGTCTAGGGATTTTACGGATCCATGTTATGCGAATAATGTTTTAGTTTCCTTTCTAGTTTTAATTTAGTGATTTTCGATTTTTATTATCGATATTCGTTTATCTAATTTTGTGCTAATTTACTGTCAAATTGACTGGCCACCTATTTGATTGTTTACTTTTCTTGATTGAACCTGGGAAGGGAATATTAAGAATAGAAGAAGGAATTAGATAGTGGGTTGCTTGTTAGTATAGGAATATACCCAACACGCTCATATCCAAATTAGGTCATATAATTCATGCATGTTATTAATTCTGCTAACTTAGGAATAAGAATAGTAAGTTAATTGCATAGGTTCTTAGGTGATTCGGAAGACACTTAAGGATAGAAGTGAACCCTAGGATAACGAATAAGAATCACTAGTTAAAATTAGGAAGTTAATTAACATTAGGAGCATAACATAGGTGAAGTTTAACTCTAGACCCTTGTCTCATTGATTGTCTTCGTAAGCACTTTTATCATCATCTTAGTTTAATTAATTCTTCTTTTTAGTTTTAGTAGTTAGTTAATAAATAAACAAACCAATAACATTTTAGCCTAGTTGAATTAGAATAAGAATTTAGGTAGGGAATTTGGTACAATTTTAGTTTCAAGTCCTCGTGGGTTCGACACTCAACTTACTCTTTATTACTTTTGCGATACGTGCACTTGCGTTTATTTGCGTGTGTAAAATCAGCAACATCTATCCAAACTCTCCATCTCCGGATCAATAAGGAACATCGCTGTCAATCGATGCTCTAAAGAAAGTCCGAACCCAAAAGAGGATTCAAAGGCGTACCGTTGTCACCCGGGACCTAAAACTAACCCTAATCTCCGAATAAAGAGAATCTAAGTTATTTGATGCATTTACGGACGAACCCATTATACAAACACGGACCAAACTAGGTATATGTCTATCCTAGGTTGAAATCCACAAATCGTCACTCACCTAACTTTCTACATCCTATGTCTAGGTTGCATTAAAGGTAGATGGCCAAAAGTGCAATAAAACAATAAACCCAACAAATCAAACATAACCCAACATCAAACATAATTAATCAAACGATAACAATGACTCGACAATTAATATATTGTGCTCGTGTTTGCTATTCAAGGATTCAATGACATTCATATGTATCTTTCGATAGCATACCAACCTATCAAATTAAACTAAGCCAATTTACGTATAAATGGACTAAAATCTAATCGATGTCATTTAAACTCAAACCTTCAACGAATATGAAACGACATAGGTATATGTCTATCCTAAAATCGATTCACAATCCAAATTCATAATCTAATCCTCAAAATCACTATATCTAGCAATCAAGAATCAATAACACTCATCTCAAAGGGTTGTCAAACCACAAGACGAACAATAAACACGGAATCGGATTAACGAACACATATAAGCACCATACTAATCATCAAGACATCATTAATCAAACAATAACATAAATTTATATAAATCCGGAGAATTCCAATACACAATCATTCATCCAAAAAGGAAATAACAAACTCATCTCCTAATCATAAATAACTAAGAAATGGAAAGAAATCACCTAATCGAAATGGAATCGAGACAAGGATTCTCCTCCCTTTAATCACCACCTAATCACTCCCCCAAGGTGGTGATTAACTCACCCCCTTGGTGGAGCCTTCAAATACAAGAAAAAGAAAGAAAAAGTAAAGAGAGAGTTGATGGAGGCTTGGGAGGAAAAGGGAGGCTAGGAGGAAGTTTTGTTGTGGAAGTTGTGTTTTAATTCCTCCTCCTAACCCTCTTAACCTAGGGAATCAAGACCAAAAAGTCCCCCCAAGATGTTTTAATTACAAGTGGGAGAAAGAAGGCAAAGTACAAGAAACACCCTCTAAACACGCTGAAAAACAGAGCAGGTCTCGCGGCCGCGAGCCTGAACCTCGCGGCCGCGAGAGCTGGGCAGAAACTTTCTGCCAACACCTCGCGGCCGCGAGCTTTCTGCCGCACTTCCTTCCGAGCAGCATATCTTTTGATTCCGAACTCCGAATGCAGATCCGTAAAGTCCGTAGCGTAGCTAACTCACTCATCTATGACATATCCAAAATTCAGCTCATTTGGATCATCCATGAAATATTTATGCAAGTTCTAGTGAGCAGCTATCTACATTCTTGTACAATTTGCTACGAGTTCTATTTCCTTTGAAGCTCAAGCTTGACTCGCGGGGTGGGTAGAGCGACTCGCATCATTGATACGCAACTCCAAATCTCTCTAAGATGTAAATACCTACAAACCACGGAGAAAACGATCAAAGCGAGAACAAAAACACAAAAACGAACAAAGGCCAAACAAAATGGCCAAAAGCACAAAAGACACGAAAACACGCGAAGACACACAAACACTCGGATCAAAACAAGATGTTTTGGGTTTAAAGAGATGGGTAATAACGACGTTTTCACGGCGTTATCAACTAGCAACTGCTCGCGACACTTGAGCATGTTCTACGTCTGGTCTAGTACATAGTAAAGCATGCAACATGCAACCTTTTGTTTGAAACATAAGGTATTTGAGACATTCTCCTTTATTCTCATATGATGTAGGGCACATCGATTTTGGAACAAGGGATACAGGTCTCACTGGAAGCAATCCTTTCTTGGATTCTTCATACTGAATGTTTCCAGTATTGATTCTATGTACTTAGATTTAGAGAGTGTCAGCATCCTTTTCTGATCTATTCCATAGATACGTATCCCAATACGCAAGATGCTTCTCCTAAATCTTTCATGGAGAATTGCATGGACAATCATGCTTTCGTCTGTGCTAATATTCCGATATCATCCCAGATAACCAGAACATTATCGACATATAAAATATGAGCTTCATCGCGCTCCCACTAATCTTTTTGTACACTCATTGTTCATACTCGTTTTGATGAAGTCAATTGTCTTGACTATCTCATCAGAACAAATGTGAATCTAAATGGATTCAGATATCTCTAATGGAGAAAAGGTTTCAACAAAGTCTGTTCCAGAACATTGTGAATAACTCTTTTACCACTAGTCGATTCTTAGAGGTTAATACTTCTCCATTCATTCCAAGTTTGAAGATCCACTTACAATTTATAGCCAACTTATAGGGATAAATCCCTCGGGTGGATCAATCAAGGTAGAATGGATGGGATCCATTTTGGTTTGCATGGTTTCGAGCCACGCACCAGAGTCTATGTCTGACATCGCTTCTTGATAGGTCTTTGGATCACTTTCCACATTCTCGTTTTCGTGAATGAAACCAAATCGCTCTGGCTCCTTACGAGTTCGATCAGACCTTCGAAGAGTAGGTGTACTAGTAGATTTAGTAAATTCTTGGATTAACTCCCACTGTTTGCGGGGATGGGTCCAAATCTTGGACTTCATCAAGTTCCATGACGTTTCCATTTCCTTTGACGAGAGATTCATCAACAGAGGAACTGGTATCTAGGAGAAACGATTGTTTCCCATTGTCGTGGAACAGATATCCAATGGATTTCGTTGGATATCCCACAATTATATACAAATTGGATCTACTAGCCAATTTATCTCCTTTCTCGTTTCTACCATCGACAGGAGATCTCCATGCTCAGAGATAAGAGCACAGAGGTATTTAGCCATACCTTTCTTGGTAAAGCTTTGTAGGCACAAACTTTGAAGGTACTTTGCTTAGTATCTTCGATGCAGTCAGGAGCACTAACCCCTAGAATGCATAAGGAAGCTTTAACAAAACTTAATATGGATCGAACAATGCCTAACAATGTTAGATTCCATCTCTTTAGACACTTCAATAAGTTGAGGCGTCTTAGGATGAGTTTGTTGTATGAGAATCTTATTCTCATTAAGATAATTGAGGAATCCTTGACAAGTATTTGTTATCTCAACTAGATCGAATGGTCGTAATACTTTGTCTTTGTTGATTCTCTACTTCTCATCGAAATACCTTGAAAGGTTTTTCGGATTTGCATCTCACTAGATTCATTTTCCACTAACGACCAAGGTCATTAGCAACAAGGTACGAAGTATGAGTAATCTCCTCTCACAGTAACCTTTAGTGATCCATACTCATGGATTAAATCCAGATTTCATTTGGTTCGCTCTGGATTCCCTGTGACGGGAGATTTGGTCATCTCTCCTTTGAGACATGATTCGCAGGTTGGAAGTTCATCCAAGTTCTATTTTTCAAGAAGCTTAGGTGAAACCAACTTTTGAATCCTACTCTTGGAGATGTGTCCAAGTCTAGCGTACCAAAGTTACGGATTATTATCTTTGTATTAATTTGAACTTCACACATTAATTCAAATAAGATTGAGCTTAATGGTTTAATTCAATTAATTTACTTCCTTTCAATTAACTACTTTAATTGATTCCTTTTCCCTTTTCAATTAACCCTTTAATTGAAACGTTGCTTAATTAATTAGATCATCTAATCAATTAAAAATATAGTGCCTTTCTTAGATCCAGTGGGATAATTCGACTTTTAGGCTACTTGCGTTCTTTTGACTACCTTTATGGTCGAATTTAGAAGAGAATAAATTCTTCTTCATTTTACTCTTCTTTGACTTTGCAGTCCATGAAGTGTAAACGATCATGACAGGTTTATCCTATTTGCCTTTAACCAATTCTTTGGTTGATTCATGAAATGTGATCAACTTATCAAATAAGATCAGTTTATTTCAAGAGTCATTTGAATGAGCGGGAGGAGAATTTAGGAGGAAGTTAATGTTAAGATCACTTGCAGGCTTACATTTAATCGATCCAGTTTTCAACTAGATTGATAAAACAAAGACAGTGATCCTTGACACTAGTTCCTTTATTATTCTCGAGTTTTGAAACAATTCCTTTAGAAGTCTCGAATCATATTGATTCAAAACTACTCCTCATAACAAGCCTTTTGAGGTGGAGGTTTGTTTCAAAAGACTGGTCCTCAAAACAGGCCTTTTGAGGTGGATGCTTTAGACATGCTCCTCATGTTGCTTCCATAGCTCTTTCAATCTTGATGCTTATTTTAGGAAACGATCATTAAGATTCCCATACTCTATAGGTGATTCGTTTCACTTTTGAGATTCATCTTTATAGGAGGAAACGATCATTAATATTCCCATATTCTACGGGTGATTCGTTTCTTATATTTTGACTTATCTCATAAGCGCATAAGGCATAGGATTGTCATTTAAGAACATCATTCCACTCTTGGAATTTAAGACAATTCTCAAGTTTCTTGCCTAGTCGATATTTTAATCCAGTTATTTTATTAGTCGATGATAAATAGTAAAATGGATAATTACTGATATCTCAGTATCTAATTTAAAGAGAAGACAAACATTCAGTGGACTAGTTAATGAATAATACTTATAATCTACGAAGGTTGGACTTTCTATCGTAGAAGTTCTCCCACTATTTTATCGAAACAATTACCCCTTCAATTGTTCGGGAAATTCTATTTCCTAGTAGGTCTTGACGTCCCAGCGGCAATTAATTGCACCCACGACTCGTGGCCATACAACCAATTCCCCAGGTAGGCATACTTATTGCCAATTGTGTCACTCCACAACCTTCAAGCTATTTTGCCTCGGTTTTCGCACTTATCTAGCACTGCTACATCATAAGTGTTACTAATCGTTAAGTCTAACCCATCAATCATGATGAGCAACTGGCCCGGTCGTGAGTTCTCCGTAACTAGTTATCGGTCGATCCTCACATCCCGACCAGTCCTCACCCTTGTCGTGTTTAGTTAAAAACAGGAGTCAAGGAATTTCGCGTATTGTCCCTTTTTTCGACTCGGGTGCCAGACTCTGGATCACCTCTATCGATAAGTAGACAACATACGCTAGTCCCTATTGATGGAAGGCTTGGATTTATATAAATACTTCATTTTATTTTAATCCAATATGACTTAAAATTTAATTCAAGAGGGGATTTACTGGTTTGAAAGTTTAAAGCAAACTCTCTCGAGATCTCACCGCTTCGATTATGCTTTATCTTCTATTACGATCTAGATTCTAGCGCGCATAAACACAAGCAATCATAAATCGACTAATAAATAAAAGACATACAAGCCTAGTATGCATACTACCACAATATGTTTTCGATCGGGAGCCTCCTATGCAGGCCATCATCGAGCCAATGATGTTGGCCCTATTGGTCAATCTAAAGGGTTAGCAAACAGGCCTATGCTATTACACAGTGTACCACGCATACATGGCCTTCATATCTTCTTGGGCTCCCACCTTGCTTGTAAACGGGCCTCCATCCTAAACTAGGAAAGCAGTAAAGCCCTATTCTATTACAAAGGCTCAAAGTGGCCCAAAAACGTAATAGGCTCGCAGGCCCAATAAAAACCAATAAATTAAACCAATCACATCTAACCTAAGGTCAAGGCTCGGCTCGATCGAAAACCACGTAAACAGTTCACGTAGAGCAAGAAACATGCAAACATCCTTTACCTATTTCTTTCTTAATTTTAAAACTACCTTTTAAAACTAACTTCCTATGATTCTTACTTTTTAGTCACTACTAATTATGACAAAATGAATATTCGGGTAATCAAAAATAAATTTTCTGCTCAAATTCAGATTCTGTTTTTCAACTTTTGAAAATTGCATTTTCGCCCCTCAACTTTCGAAAATTGCACTTTGACCCCAAAACTTTTGAAAAGTTACAAAAACACCCCTGGGCAGATTTGGGCAGCTACCAGAAAATAATATTTTGAATTCTGAAAATTTTTGATTTTTCAAATTGACCCCTCAAGTTTCGGTAATTGCAAAACAGCCCCAAAGTTTTTGGAAATTACAAATTGACCCCAAAACCCGTGCGACCAGATTTGCAAAAATAGTCCAGAATTTTGAAATTTCCAGATCTCAAAAATTCAAATTTTTTAGCCCACAAAAACCCTATATGCGATTTTTAGTTCAAAAAGTCCTGGAGTTTTCAAAAACTATAAAATCGGCACAGATCAATAAAAGCAGTTTTACCCAATCATAGATCCAGTCATAACAAGTAAGAATCAATTTACAGAACATAATTATCACGTGTTTACATATACATAATTAAACATATACGGTGAAAACACATTATGTTCAGGCTTTTCGTATAATAATGATGGAGTTGGCTCTGATACCACTGTTGGGATAGTGGTTGGGGTTGCCTCGATTGTCAGAACAACAAAAGTGCGGAATTTAAATTTTTTATCGAAGCACCCAAGGTCTCATATTAGATTCTCCATATTAATTATACGCAAGCAAGAAACAAAAACACACAGAGTAATTAAACAAGGGGGTTTTTGCGATTTACCTCACCACAAGCAAGGTGGTGGCAACCTTCAGTTCTGATTCTGAATCTGGATCTGGATCTGGTTCACAGAAGTGATCCAAGCGTCTCACCTCCAAAGTTAGTCCACACCAATTGGATTCTGGCAACACCTCTTAGTCTTAGGCTCAGAACTGGATCTAGGAGATTTGTCGAAGCAGGACTGTGCAGATCTACTTGGCAGAGCAAGATCCAGCACGAAGGAACGAGGGAGAGGCGGCAGCGGCGCTAGGGCAGCTCACGGTAGCGAGGTGGCGACGGCACTAGCTTGGCGGCGCAGGGTTGGGGCGGCTGGGTCAGAGAAGAGAGGCTAGGGTTTTGTGCTAGGATGTTAGCCTTTTGTGCTCTAGTGGAACCCTATTTATAGACTCCCTCTTGACCTAGGTTTTGCAAGACTCCTTATGGGCTTTTAATTAAAGGCCCATGTCTTGCAAGCCTTTCATTTAATTAATTACTTAATTAAATGCCCAATCCAATTAAATCATTATTTCTTTTATATAATTAATTAGCAACTCAATTAAGTATTTAATTAATTAAGTCAGCCAATTAATTAATCTCCCACTTGAATTAAATGCTTTAATTCATTTAATTGATTTAATTACCTTTAAATCAATTAATTCCTTTTGCATCATTTTCAACAGTCACCGTCCAATTGTATTGTGTGTGACCCTCTGGGTTCACCATCAATTGGCAGCAGGCCCACGAATTCCTCGTGATTTAATTTATGAACAATAAATTGCTCCGGTCAATTAAACAACCTTTAATTGACCACTCCTAGAATCAAATCCTCTATTAACTCAGGAGTACCTACACTTCATGGTCGATGTCTAGCCACAAGCCCATGAAGCCCAACTTCAGGTGAATTGATACTTGTGAACCTCGTCTCATATAATTACCATGTACATACGGTCCTTCTATCGACTAATATTTCCGATCAAGACTTAGGGTGTGTGAATTGATCGGCACCTCTAAATTTGTCTCGATAACTATACTTTCTAATTCAGGATAATATTCCAGTGTGACTCCTAAATTTGGAAACCCCTTCCCAAATCCGTCACCGACCACGGCCGTGGATTCCTCGGATATATTATCTAAGAATCGTATAGGAAATTCTCTCATCCATTACGATGAGTCAATAGATTCCATATTGGTACTAACCATTCGCGTACATGTCCATACGCACCCAACCTAGGCATGTTATGGTCAAGCTAAGTGACCTATACCTAGATCTAAGTACGCACTTTCATGCACCGAATTCGCCCTAGTACCTCAAGTCAAAGGACTAAATCGTACACTATTATAATCCTTGAGAAACATCCCATCACCGATATGCGACATGCGCTTCCACAATGGGTTTCTCTGTTCGGGTCGTTCGATGCGTTCAATCCTCCATTGAACCACCTACTCATATGCACTGGCCTCAAATGCCTTGCTCATGAAACGCTACAAATTCACTCCATGTGAATCATGCATACTCGTACAAGTCTTTGCGATTCCTACGATACCCCGTCTCGTTTCGGAATCTATGACTTGGAACAGTTTTAAGATTATGACCTTTGAGATTGTTTCATGATTGCACTCAGTACTGAAGTGAATCGTCCCATAGTCAAATGTAACCTAAGGATTTCATCCAATCGCTTAAATGTATTCGCGAGAGATGAAGTTGGCCATTGTTTATCCTTATACATATATAAATAAACGTGCGTATTAAATCATTTATACTAAAGAAAGATAATGATAGTTTCACTACAAGCTAAATATATTGGCTTGCAGGGCACTATTCCATCATGTTCTTGTCTCGTTCTCTGGAGACAGCCGCGAACTGAGCTGGGCGGAAATTAAAAATCTGTTCTTTTGTTTATTTTGATATGTTCAGCCGTAATTAATTGAAAATCAAGGGGCAATTTTTGGTTAAAAAAAACTAATTGGGCCGCACTAAAATAATTGGACCTGGGAGATGCAATTGTAATTTGGATGGTTAGCTGGGATGACCCACAAAACCGGAAGATTGTAACATGCAGCCCGTGTTTTTATATGCCAAACCGATCAAAACATTAACAGCCCAGAGGAGATAAATAAAAATAGTTCATAGCTTATATGGGCCTTATCAATCGATCCGAACGCAGCCTTACAGTATTATTTATGTAAACTTAGTAGGAGTTGGCTAATAAGAGTTCAAAGTTAGGAAAACTCTTGAGAGTTCACCATTCAATTAATGACATCTGGCAAAAGTTTCACTTTCAACTTGCTATACAGGTTGAGTTGTCTTTTACAAATTGTCTTAAATGCCCCTCTTCATTTATACACACTTATTAAATAGGGCCGGGCATAGACATAGGAAAATTAAACTTAGATCATAATTTCAGGTCCAGAAAAATATAGCATCACTATATTAAAATTGTTGGTTTTATGGAGTAATACATAAGCAATTTTGTAAGATCAATCTTAAATAACATCACTAATCACACTTAGTAGGTTGGAATATATTATCTTAAGGTCAACAATGTTAACTTTGATCAATTAATCACACTTTGATCATAACTTAATAATAAGTATTGTTGTTTTTTGTTCATTATATATATATATATTTAAAAAAATAGCATCCGAGCCACTGACAGTGTTGTCCTGTCCCTGCTAGCGCCCAACAGACGCATTTGCCTGCCTGCAATTAGGCGGGCAATGGTTGCCCGCCTGCTTGCCGAATTGCCTGCCCATCAATTGCCTTGATCCATCTCCAATCGAACCTACCCGACTCATGCCCAATTGCCGGATCGATTAGAGATGGTCTAATCAAACTTTAATTGTCGAATCAAACATGATTTGAAATCGAATAGTTTTATTATTGGTAGTATATTTTAACTTAAAAATATATTTAATTTAACGTTATTAAAATTCGATCATAAATAGGTATTATTTATTTTAAATAACCAATTACAAAGCCCAATAATCGTACTTTGTGATACTAAATAAATTCCTATTATATTAATATAATAATATACTTTAATTATTTATTATACATATTAAAATTAATTAACAAATAAATAATAAGATAATAATGAGACAGTTTCAAAAAATAAAAATAAAAGATTATAATGAGACAGAAAAAACGAAAAAAAAAAGATGGTAACCTGAAATTTATTTCCATTACAGGGATAAAAATGTCCAAACACAATTTTTATTTTATTACGAAAATGTCACAACCCACAAAAGCAAGGCTTTACATGTTTCTCCAAAATCTACTTTCTGTTATGAAACTAATATTAGGTGGATGCATTTGGAAGTTCATTAACCTTATGATGAACCTTTGAACTCAACATATGAAAGGACATATACATTATGTATTGACCAACATTAATAAAGTACTAATTGTTTTGCAACATTTGGCTTTTGAGTTGCTTTTCTAGTCCTATAAATAGGAATGTTGTAAAGTGTTTATACACACAATTGTATACACAATCATCTATGAAATAAGAAGAACTTTTCTTCCTACTCTATCTTGTCTTTTACGTTGTTAATTGTTGTTCCAATTAGCTTAGTTTTATAACACGTTATCAGCACGAGTTTGCTCTATAAATCAATTTCAAGGTTATGAAATATATTACAGAACAAGATAGGAAAGAGGAAAATACTTGGAGATGTAGATTTTCGGATTTGCACTCAGTAGCTTCGATTTTTCAATGATTCCGGCCTTATCCACCATTGGATCATATTAAAATTTGGACTGAAGGTTCATCACATCAGGATCTTAATTTTGACCATTCGGATCGTCATCCCAGTATCTGTAGATGAAGCGGCAGCCATCAGAAGTTTACGAAAAAGTTGAAGGAAGTAGCCACAACCTCTCTCTGTTATGATCAAATAACAAACAACTTGAACCCCTATTAATTTTATATGCTCTAAATATGAACAAATTTATGATTCTAAAGCATGTTCTAGGGTTTAAGTTTAATTATTGTTGTCAAAAAAAACTGAAGTTTTTATCTACTCGGCAAAATTTGATGGGTTCTGTTAATTAATTCGGTAGTCTAATTATGTGATCTAAAGTGTATGCTACCCTTTAGATTTATATTTTTGTTTATTTGGAACACATGAATTGGATGATTTAATTATGATTATTGTATTATATCCATGTATTCTTTGGCTTGGACCGATTCATGTAAACACGAGTTTTGGTTTGTTTTACATAATGCTTGTGATCATCAATCACATAAGATATCTAGTAGTAAAATGATTATTATATATAAACCCACCATCTATTACTTGACTTCTAAAATTATTTCGGGATTCAGAAATTTCAAACTGTGTAGATGGTTGAATTTCATCCACGTTTATGATTTCAGTTTCTTGTTTAGACATGATATTGATCATCCTACGAAACTATGAATAAATTAATACATCTATGTATTAAGATATGTCTATCATTGAATCATGACAACAATTCCATTTGAAGAATGTACTACAATTAATCTCTTTTTGGCAACAAAGCAACTAGTTCTATAATAGCTATTTTGGTCTATTGAAATTGATGGTTTACTCGTTTTCGTTTGATATTTGAGAATACTATTACTTCAGTTCATTTCCCAAAACACATGATATGAGAATTTGATTAAATTTTTTAAAGTTCATTGAATTGAGGCCGACAGAATCTTGGATTATTTTAGCAGATTGATTTTTGTGTTATTATTTATGACATATGTGTTTTAAGGAATTGAATCTCAAAACTTCGAAACGGTTTTATCTTTATTATGTACTACATGATTATTGTTCCTTATGAAGAATTTAGTTACTGCTAGAAATTATTTTATCTTCATTTGGTACATAAGGCAATTCATCTTTATGTTTGGATTTAAGGTATGTCAATTTGTGAATCACTTTAATTGATTACATTGATTTGAAGAATATGTGTTTACCTTAAATGTGAGTTACTGGTATAAATTTTAGAACTATGTTTTATCCTATAAAATTTAAATTCCCGAGTTGTAATTTGTAATTTAATTTTGTTCGTTTCATTTATTTATCATATCTTATTTTTGGGGCATAAGTTTTCAAATTGTAAGGGAATTCGCCTTTATGTATTATCTTATGCATGTGGTGAATGATTATATATGATTGCATAATAAATGAATGTGAGTGCCTCATGAATACTGGGATTGGAGTTCCCTCGAATTAAAACCATATAGTTCATTATAAATGGAACTAAAGGGGTTTAAATTACTTATGGAGACTATATGCCCGTAAGAAATTGAGCATTACAATTGTTGGGGACAATTTGCTAACTAATGTCCCAAAATGCTGAGGTTATGGTTCTGATCAGGAGACACTTGGATGAGGTCCTTAGGTTGGACTACTCATTATTTCCCAGAAAAATTTGGGATGTCCTGGTTAGTCTTTTTTATCATCAAAAGACTATTCTTGTTGCTAGAAGCTACAAATAGGTGGAATCCTTTGATGTTTGCAGAACCACATTTATATATTTGAACTATGTTTGGTTATTTTGGACCAAATTTTGGGTGGTTTTATTTTGATCCGATTATTATGGTATTTAGTGGTATTAGCTCAATTTACTTTTTCAAGTAAATGTTTAAAATGAAATATATTTGGTTCCTAGGCATGACATGTGGGGAATAATGTCTGGTTAATAGTGCAATTACGCACACTATCATAAGGGATAGATAGTTAATATAATGCCTATTAAGACCTCTATGACAACAATATATGGCACATATGAATTGATAGATGGCTTTGGTAATACCCACCTTATGTTGTCAAATGGCACGGTTTTAGCCATTAAAGAGACTATGTATGCTCCACGTTCAAGGGGAACGTTGTTGAGTTTTAATTTATTCGAGCTAATAGTTGCCATATTGAAACCACTGAGGAAAATGGCATATAGTATTTGTGCATTACCTCTAATTTGTAAGGCCAAAAGCGTACTTGGAAGAAATTAGAGGGATTATCGACTGAGTTATATAGACCACAATACGAGTGCTCGAGGCACACCTTGTAGATAGCTCGAAGCCAACTGACTCGAGCATGTATTTTTCTATCACATGACCGGCTGGGACATCCAGATCAAAATGTGATGCGCTATATCGGGCATCCACTAATGAATAATAAGGATCTAGTACACAGTGATAACTTGTGTGTACCATGTTCTATTGAAAAATTGGTTCATATGCCAGCTTATGCACAAATTATGTGAGCATCTTGAAGATGCATGAACAATTATGTGAGCATTGTAAAAATGAATGGTGGAAATATTTATTTAGTTGACAGTAGGTCGACACACTCAATTCTTCGAGATTGAAAATATTATCTAACTTGAACTTAGCAAAAGCAAAGGTTATACTTATTGAGGTATACTATAAAGGCTCCAGAAGAGCAAATATAAATTACCTGAATGAGCAAATATTTTTGTAAAAGAGGCTTTGTGCTCGATAAAATCCAAAATGGATTTGTTGAATTCAAAGAAATACGTCTTGAAGAACGTATTGACGAATATCGTATGGAAATTATATATATGAGGGGAATATGAAGTATACTTATACAACATCCAATATTTCATGCCAGAAAAATTTTGTTGAATAAAATTCCAGTTTTCTCATAAAAATGAATTTTGCGAACATAAGCAATGTTGGATCAGAAATTTAAGTTGAACCAGAAGTTCAATGATCCATAATATTATGAAAAGACATGATAAACTTGGTCATCCAGAAAAAATTACAAATGCGCCGAATTATTATGGGCATCTTTTAAAGAACCATATAATTATTTACCTCATGAGTATATGTGTGTTGATTGCTCACAAAGAAAGTAAATTGTAAGATCATCTACTGTGAAGATTGGTCGTGAATCCCAAACTTTCATGGTCCTGTAAAAGTTTTTTTTTGGGTTTAAATATGCCTATTGTCAACACGTATCGCTTTTGCTGAGATTCTTGCTCAAGTATAAGATTGAGGACAACGTTGCAACTTGTGTCAGGCTGGAAGCCTAATAATTCTTAGTTAAAATTTATGATTTTTTCCACCAAAATGAACACATATGGGTCTACAAAGACGTGTCGGTTAGTTTTTATTTCCCGACTGTAATTATATATTTTGAACGCCTGACGAGACTATAACCATATATCTTAAACGTCTAACGAGACGATATGGTTAAATAAAAATATCATGATAATTTTTTTTGAGACAGTTTTCTCGCCGTTGCATGTAGAACGGCGTGAAATCATTTTGACATGAGTACATAAATGTACATTGCCCACGCACAAATAGTATGAGCAAGAATTGAAAATTGCACCAACATGAATTGAAGTCCTTGAAGGATAATATGCTAGCATACTATACGCAATTAAAGCGTGAAATTACTATTGGTGCAAAAAGAAAACTGGGATAGAAAGCTAAGTAATTATAAATAATAGTTTTGCTTATTTGGGTCGAACTAAATAAAAGTTATAAATCAGGATCCTGAACCGTAAATGGTTATATTAATGTCGACATAAATAAATAATTTGGCCTTATAGAAGGATGCGATTCAAGATCGCTATTAAATTGTAAAAGTATTTGGTTGGACTAGTTGTCTGCACGCTCAAATACGTGAAATTTATATGTCACAAACATATAATTTTACGAAAACATGATGAAAATGTGAGATATAAAACACAACTTCTTGTACGAATTCTCACAGAGACCAATAACTACGATGAAACATATTCCCCCGTGATTGGTGCAATCACGTTGCGGTATTTAATTGATTTATAGTCCCTGAAGGTTTTGAAATGTGTTTATGGATGTAGTTACCGCATATTAGATAGATCATTGGACAATGATATTTATATTAAAATTCCTAAAGAAATTAAATGGTTTCATACTCATATTTTAGTAAATAAATACGATGCTTATACGAGTTAGGGTGATCTGGTCTGATGTGGTATAACCAGCTAAATGAATACATCGTAAAAGAAGGATTCGTGTACAATTCAATTTGTCCATGTATTTTGCATTAAAAGATTTTGAAATGAATTTTCTATTATGGCGGTGTGTGCTGATGATTTTAAATCTCGTGAGGACTCTTGAAGAGCACATTAAGACCGCACACTACTTGATGAAATATTTTGGGAGAAAAATCTCAAAATAACAAAGTTTTGTCTCGGCCTGCAAATCGAGCATTTATTAGAGAATATATTTGTCCATATAAAGGAAATTCTGAAAAGATCTTATATGGATAAAGTTCATCCATTAAGCACTCTTATGGTTGTTCGATCTTTAGATATAAATAAATATCAAATTTGTCCTCAAGAGGACAATGAAGAACTGTTAGGCCCTGAAGTACCTTGTCTAAATGCAATTAGAGCTTTAATGTATTTTGCAAATTGTATGATGTCGGATTGCATTTAAAGATATAACTCTACATCTACATGCATATACTGAAATTGATGAAATTAAACATGTATTATGCTATCATTGTGGAACAACCGACATGTGCTGCTTAAGGTCTACGATTCAACATTTCCAAGAATCATGCCACTTGTATTTCTCAAATCAAGAATGTGTATATAAAAAGAGACTGAACAAATTAAATATTACCAATGTTTTTCTTCACCAACGATCTTCAGAAAAAAATGGTAATATTGATGTTCAATAAATTCAGTCAAGCAATAATTTTGCTGATTTGTTCACTAAAGCATTGCCAACTATGTCATTCAAATTGATGGTCATAATATTTGAATGCGTCAATTTGTGTACCTTACGCTAGCATCAGGGGGAGCGTGTCAATAATAATCCACACATTGTACTCTTTTTCCTTCGTCCAGGTTTTGTCCCAATGGGTTTTCTTGGCAAGGTTTTAACGAGGCAGTGTTACACGCTTATCAGCCCCATATGGATAAGTACTCTTTTTTCCTTGTTCAGGTTTTTCTCACTGGGTTTTTCTGACGAGGTTTTTAACGAGACATTTTCCATAAGCAACATGCATCCAAGGGGAAGTTTTATGAAATTAATATTAGGTGGATGCATTTGGAAGTTCATTAACCTTATGATGAACCTTTGAGCTCAACATATGAAATGACTAATACATTATGTATTGACCAACATTAATAAAATACTAATTGTCTTTGCAACATTTGGCTTTTGAGTTGCTTTTCTAGTCCTATAAATAGGAGTGTTTTAAAGTGTTTATACACACAATTGTATACACAATCATCTATTCTCTTCCTACTCTATCTTGTCTTTTACATTGTTAGTTGTTGTTCCAATTAGCTTAGTTTTATAACACTTTCGACTATTTTTTTTTTTTTTTGTTGAGAAAGGAGAATCAATAACCGAAACGCAAGTCATATATCCAAAAATTGTTTTTGCTAGGAAAAAAAAAGGAAAAACAAGAAAGTATTATTTTGAAGCATTTGCAAATGCCCATTCGAGTGTTGAGAAAATTAGTATATTAATTTTGATTCGAAACAAAAAATGTTAATATTTGGGGTTCCGTTGTAATCTGTTAAAACTTTATGTGTGGGTAGGACTCGAGTTGGATAAGGCTGGAAAGATTCGATTTCATATATGTCGGATCAACTCCACATTTTACCAGGATCTAAATTTTTTGGGTCCTTCTGCTTTTGCTCGAATTCGACCGAAATAGAATATTCTTATGGGTATAAAAAAAATCTGTATTTTTAAAATTTACACCATTAACTTTTTCTAAAATAAATTTAGCAATGTTATAATTTCATTTAGTTATTAGTTAGCTCATTTTAAACTTTTTTAACTAATATTCATGTTTTTCAAATGAGAAAATATGTACACAAATGAAATTATAAATGAATTATCAACTAAATAAAATTGTTCTAAAATTGTTGATAAAATATTACTAATTTTACTTATCTTGATAAAATATTATGTAATTTATAATTTTTAATTGAACTAAAATCCTAATAAATCAGGTCAGATTCAAATTGACAATCCTATCTATCTGAAACATGCAAAAATTTGGGCCAAGGCTTAGTCCGTTATCCTTCAGTGTTTGGCCCGTTTTTAAACTTCATGTTATCTTCAATAGCCCATATTTAAATCGAACCTCATTCATTTTTAACCCTTAAAGTTTGAGCTTAAATAAATAGGAGTATAATTTTGTTCAAAATAATTTCTGTTTGAAGATACCTTCTTCAGTTCTTCAATCCTGCAAAACAAGGCAAGTCTCTCTGTCACGGACTCTGAACCCAGCGAATGAAATTAATTATGGTTTTAACTTATCATCAATCGTTCTAGAATATTGGCCTTTTTTTTTCTTTTTTTTTTTTTTTAATGTAAAGTACAATCAGCTATAAAATAGTTGTTTTAGGTTTTCTCATCAAGAGTTGGCAGATATCGTGTTTCAATTGAATTGATGATTGATGGCGTCAAATTATAAACACTAAATTTCTAAATGAAATGAACATCGTGTATTTGATGCTCTCTGCCACCCATTTATAAATTGAACTTGTTAGGTTTGGGAAAATGTTGAGTTAGAAATATTAAATGTTAATATTAGATGAGGCGGACATTCAATAGATGGTGATCGTCTCCTTTGATGAACTTGTGCTATTATTAGAGAGAAAAGACTATTAGGTGGCATTAGAGAGTGCAGATAATCTCCGTTTTCGGATTCCTCTTTTTTGCATGCTAATGTCAGTGTAGATGCATGATATAATGTCTTTAGTGGTCTGTATTGATGATAAATGTTCAGTATCCTAGATGTCTTTTGATTATTATGTCTCGGATCTCATACCCATTTCACAAGTTTTGATGATGTCTAATTGGTTCTATCATATGCGATGCACCCCTGTAGTCATTTTGTTAACTGAAAATTTCAGGATCTTATGTGCTTCACTATGACAGTGATTGCTTCTAACTTTGTTCATTCATATGAAGATATACCTTTTATGCATAAATAGAGGAAGGGGCGTCTGGCCATACTATATTCTTTCTTTTATGGAATGTTTAAAGAGAAAACAGGCAGAGGGTAGTAATACTACCAATTGGGATGAAGCATTTCGACTCTATGTTGACGTGATTGCATCCGAGAATAATTCTTTGAAAATTCAGGCCACGATGAAACTTGCAAAGATGTCCAAATATGCCCCTGAACATATTTTGGCACTCACCGTGCCAATTCTAGTCGAGCTTCTTGGAAGTCCACCTAATGCGGAAAGTACAATGGTTCACGAAGCCTCTGCTTGCAGCTTGAAATGCATTGCTTCCCAAGGCGAAGGCAAATTAGCCATTCTTATTGGCCAATCAGGTGCCATACCTATCCTACTGAGACTATTATCGGATTCTAGTGAAGGTTTACAGAGCATTTTATTGAAATGCCTACGAAATATTGTTACATTTGGGGTCTCAAACCGCACCATTGTAGCTAAAAATGGTGGACTGGAGATTGTTCTCGCTATGTTAAATTCCTGTTTGGACGATTCCAAGTTAATCTTGTTAGAAATCTTGAGTGCGTTGGCTCTTATAAGAGAGGTTAGAAAGCACCTCTGGAGTTCTAAGAGCGTGCATTTTCTGGTAGAAGCTGCTAGTTTTGGCAGCTTGATCTCTAGAACCAGAGCTGCTCACGCAATTGGGTTACTCGGAATGGTTAAAAAAGCAAGACGTATGCTTGTTGACGTGGGTGCTATACCAGCGCTCGTGCATTTACTGAAGTATGGGGATCCCTCTACAAAGCTGGTGGCTAGTAATGCACTTTGTGTGATCTCATCCCAAGTCGATTACATTAAGCCTGTTTCTCAAGCAGGAATAATTCCTCTATATGCCGAGCTACTTCAGGGGTCTGATCCCATTGGTAAAGAAATCGCGGAGGATGTGTTCTGCGTATTAGCAGTTCACGAAGAAAATGCGATCACAATTGTTGAACACTTGGTCAGAATCCTTCGTCAAGACGATGTGGGAGCAAAGGCTGCAGCTGCTGATGTTATATGGAATCTCTCTAGTTACAAACAATTAATACCCGTACTTCGGGACTCTGGTGTAATTCCGATTCTAGTTGGGATTTTGAATTATGATGAAGATGCCGAGGGTGTTAAAGAGAAAGTGGCTGGAGTATTTGCCCAGTTGAGTTACAATGAGGTTTATCGAGAAGTACTTGCTAGTTGTGGAGCAATACCACTTCTCATCAACATGTTAGAGAATGAGTTAGACGAGTTAAGAGACAATATTGTAGAGGCCCTTGTCAATTTCTCGTTGGATCCATTATTTGGGGATCAGATATCTTGTGTCTTGGAGAATCATTCTTACCGGTATATGCGGAATAGACGTAATGCGGATGCGATGCTTCGATGAACATGTGGATAGATCTTCAAGGCAGGTAAATAATATGGAGGAACTCAGTTGATACCCTTCCCTTGTTTCTTTTTTTTTTTTTTTTTGTTATAAATGTTAATTTATGTGCCCTTTGTGTGGCACTTTAACTTAAACCTACACACAGAGCAAATTCTTGAGATTTTGATTTAGCACCGGCCCTCGAGATTGCGACCCTGTATTGCCTCGTGTATTTATGGAATATATGTTACTTATAGTGAAGTTCTTTTTTGTAATTTACTTTGGTATGACAAATTAACATATATGCTAATTATGCTATCCTAGAATTGAATATATATAGGTTTCAAAGTTTGTATTTGGGTTGCAAATTAAGTTACTTTACTGCAGATATATCTTTGCACTGTGGCTTAGGATCGTTGGATGATAATTGCTATATCTTGTGAACTAACTTCCCTTCTATTTTATATAAGGAAACTAATAATTCTTCAAATATGGAAAGATTAATGTATTATTATCTTTTATTAAGACAACGTAATTAATGTATATAAACTCAATCAACATATACATATACTTATTGTAGAAATTAAGAAAAAAATAACTAAAGAGTTATTTACCGGAATGGATCGGAACAACTTCTTAATTATACTATGATTTACTCATCATCCTTTGATTCATCAACAAGCTCGAGCCTGGCATGGCCAACTTTCTTCTTGAGCAAGTAAGCCATTCCGGCTGCATCGACCCCGTCTCCGATGACCACCACTTGATCTTTCTTCTCCCCTTCCAATTTCACCGACACCACACCTGATGACATGGCCGCTATGCTCATGGCTTTTGATCTACATTTACCGCATTTCATTTGCACCCTTATTATGATTTTCTGGTAATTAACATGCAATTAAAAGAAAGACCTGAATTAATTATATAGAAATTTAATTAAACTGCGCGCTATATAATCACTTATATATAATTAAGAAATTTACCTGCAGCATATTTTCCTTTTGTAATGCAAATTAGCTAAAAAATTGAGTTTTATTATATAGAAGTATTAATTATTATGCAGATATATATGATATTTATAATTAGGTAGAGATTTGAATAGAAAAAGAAGCTTGAAAGTAGTTTATATAGTTGCAGAAAAGTAAAGTCGTCATGACCTTGAAATGAAGCTTAAATTGTCAGCATATAATTAAAGATGGCATGGCAAGATTTGTTTCTGAAGCTTAGGCAATATATTGCACGTTCCGTTTGAAGTTTTTAAGGAGGTAATCACATGCATGCATGCATTCTTGGTTATATATAATACATTATAGCTTTTACTAGGACTAGGAGTAATTAATAAATATAATAGGAGTATATATAAACGAGTAAATATAATGCATGTTCATGTTCATGTTCATTTTAAGGAACTACTTGGACGGTACCGGTACGGATGACTTAACCATGAAATTAGAAATTATAATAATACTAGTCAAACTTAATTAAATTCAGTGATACGTATTGCACTGCATGGTGTATATATATATATATATATATATATATATATATATATATATATATATATATATATATATATATATATATATATATTGTATGAAAGCCTTCTTCCTATCTACAGTATAAATTATTACTATTATTTAAGCATTACAAGTTAAAGTTTTAGGAGGATCGGAGTTGATTAACGTAGGCCGGTTTTTTGGGCATAAAAATAAATAAATAAAAAGTCGATATATTTTTATAAGTAAAAGTCAGATATATTATAAGAATGATAATGGGTAGAATAAAACCTTGAAAATACTCCGCCTAACGTAACTTGTCGATTGGGATGACCCAGATAATATGCTTTCTCCTAAATTTAGAACTGCTATATCTAAAAAAAATCAAAAGAAAGAAATTCTGTAAAAGACTTTTGATTGAGATGATGGGGAAGACGTGAAGCCATAACTAAAGAAAGAAGATGAATTATTTTTCAGAGAGAGGATTATGTTGAATGTTTTGCCTTCAATAGGACAATTATGCTGGGGTAAAATTGTCATTTAAAATAATTTATTCTGGCAAAAATAAAACTGTGTTCTGACAGTATCGCTAGTCATTTTGAAGTTGTATGGTTGAATATATGTATCCTAATTTAAGTAGGGTCCACTCGGCTCTTATCGTAATGTTGGACTTAAATCTAATCCAACACCAAACAAAAAGTTTATTTTTAATAGTTGGACTCAATACAAAATTGATCCGACCCAATTAAGTTTCGAAGAAACTTATTTGTAACAATCAGTTAGCCCAAACACAAATTGATGGATCCAAAACGATGCGACTTGACCAAGTACATTTTTGTGACGGCTTTATCCCACTTTGCACCCTGGAAATGCATCATTTTGGCACATTGCACCCTCGAAAAAAATCAATCCCACTTTGCACCCTGTAAACATACCCCCCCTTCCACTTTGCACCCTAGACTGATTTCTGGCTAAAAAACAGGCGGAGCAAGGGGCAATTTCGTCAAACCCTTCAAAGTCAACATATATTTCATTCCCTCCATATCTTCTCACTAAAGTAGCCATTTCTCTCCATTCTCAACAACATATTTCCCTCCAATTTTTTTTTTTTTTGCCGACAATCCAAAATTATCAACTATTGTCAATAAAAATAATACAATAATTTCACATTATATCTGCCAAAATACCCCTTGTGCTTCGTTTAACTATCAAAACCCCCTTATGTTATTTTAATTAGCTAAATTCCTCTGTATTTATTTTTTATTAGCAAAAAAACACCTCCCAAGTAGAAATGACAATTATGCACCCATCACAATTAACCTAAAAAAACTTGCAAGGAAGATTTAAATTTAGACACATCAAAGGTATACAAATTTCTAAGTTTTTGTTTTCTTTTCCAATAAAATGCAAGGATGCCTTTTTTTTTTTAAGTTTATGTTTTTCTAACATTTTAACTATATGCAGTCCAAGAAAAAGAAAATATCCGATCAATATGGTGAAACTGAGCCTCCAACTGATTTGCAGGTATAACTATATAGTAGTTCAAAAATAATAGTGCATAAGAATTATTTCTTTATACATTAGTCTGATATGATCGATATGTATATATTGGTTTCCAATAAATTCTTGCAAGGAAGTATCTGTTTTTCTAACATTTTTACTATATGCAGTCCAAAAAAAAGAAAATATCCAATCAAACTGATGAAACAGAGACTTCAACTAATTTGCAAGTATGATTATATAGTAGTTTGATCATTCTATTGCATAGTAATCCCATATTATAATAAACATTATATTGATATGATATGTAATTATTGGTTGACACTTGACAGGGGGATGTACCAAGGCCATCTGATTCTAATGTGATTGTGACAGAGCTTTAAGTTGGAAGGATTTTTGTTTGTTCGAAGTTTAGTACTGGCTGAAGGCTTATTATTTTGGATTTTGTTGTTGTTAGACTGCATAAATTGCAATTAGGTGATGGTTCACTGCATATATTTTGTGCTTGTTAACATTTGCTGCATAAATCAGAAGTTTTTGCTTGTTATGGTACTGGTGCAGTGCACTTATTTGATTGTAATCTAGATACAATTTGCAGAAGTGCATTGCACTTATTAGATCTTATTATTTTTATTGACTATAGTTGATAATTTTGGATTCTCGGCAAAAAAAATAAAAAATTGGAGGGAAATATGTTGTTGAGAATGGAGAGAAATGGCTACTTTAGTGAGAAGATATGGAGGGAATGAAATATATGTTGACTTTGAAGGGTTTTACGAAATTGCCCCTTGCTCCGCCTATTTTTAAGCCAGAAATCAGTCTAGGGTGCAAAGTGGAAGGGGGGGCATGTTTACAGGGTGCAAAGTGGGATTGATTTTTTTCGAGGGTGCAAAGTGCCAAAATGATGCATTTCCAGGGTGCAAAGTGGGATAAAGCCTTTTTGTGACTATAAGATAAAACCCGATTTATTTTTATAACTAGAGGAATTGCCATCATTTTCTAAGTCAGTTACCCGTCCACCCCTGATAGGGTAGATCTCACAAAATTAACACATATCACCCTATATTTCTAGATGAAAAATGTAAACTCAAACTCAACTCAAAACCGCCCCCAAACCGATTTTCTACAAAAACAATACCAAACAAAACTAATCCAACACCGACTCCATATGGGTCCACACATACCTGACTAAAATGATACATGGCTCATCACATCTCTACTAAAAAGTAAATAAGTTCAAACCAGATAAAACAACTAACCAGATTTGCATAGGATTTATTCCAGTCAACTTAACTCATTCACATAACACCACATTTTCTTCTTTCCCTCCTTTTTGATGCAAACAATAAGAGCAGAACCTTAAAAAGGGACTCAACCCTTTTTTATTATAATAAAATATCTTATGCTGAATTCTAATACAACTATCTTTCTTGCCATAAAAACGTACATAAAGTCGACTCGATTAATGAGCGCGAAACAAATCCTCGAGTATATTCTAAAAGTAGTAGTATACATCACATAATAAAATACCAAATCAAAACTTGTAGCATTTTCCATTAGCACTAACTCTTACATAAAATTGCATCCAAAAGTGTCGTTCTCGTCATCATCATACCCATATAAGGTCAGCACAAAGTTGTTATACTCAAATAGTTGAAAGATTTTCAAAACTAGAACTTGACCTCATGCTATATTCTGCAACGAGCTTCGAAAACAAAGATGATTTATCCTCCAGCAACTTTTCCGGAGAAGAGTACTCTTTACGAAGCCCTTCATCAAACAAAATAACCGTGTAATTAAAAACTCAATAAAAGTAAATAAAGATTGTGACACTATAATGTTAGATTACATACCATTATCTAATAATAAAACCATATCACTGTCAATTACTGATGTTATCCTGTGTGCAATTGTTATCACAGTCGAGTCCGTAAAGTGTTCCTTTAGTGTTATTTGAATCAGATTATCAGTCGCTGTGTCAACAGAAGCTGTAGCCTCATCCAACACCAAAACTTTGCTTTTCTTTAGTAGCACACGTCCAAGACAAACGAGTTGCCTTTGCCCCACACTCCAGTTCTCTCCATTCTCCGACACTGGAATTAATTTTGTTTAAATTTCATAAAAATGATAAAAACTTTACTAAAAAATTTACGAGCTAAAAGGAAAAATACATCCTCCCCCTAGATTTGCATAATTGGCAAAAGACCCCCTGAATTATTTTATTAGCAAAAACCCCTTTGAGTTCCTTTTTTATTAGCAAAACACCCCATTTGAAATTCCCTCATAAACAATAGGGTGGTTATTGCCAAATTTTTTAGTGAACAAGGGAGTTATTGCCAAATTTCAAAGTTACCAGAGGGATTATTGTCATTTTTTAAGGTTAATAGGGGTGTTTTTGCATTTTTTATGGGGCATAATTGGTATTTTTCCTGCAAAATATATATTCTGGCTTGGGAGAGGGTTTTTTTGCTAAAAAATAGGACAAGGGGGTTTTGATATTGCTTAGTAGGCGAAGTATAGGGGGTAATTTTGAATTTCACTCTAAGCATATTTAATTGAGAAATAACCTGCAGAATCAAGTTTCTCTGGCTTTTTACGAACCTCGTCTCCTAGCTGGCATTTATCAAGAGCCTGAATCGTAAAGATAAATTAATTATGTATCCATAACTCAGTCAAGATATAATTGTGGAGATAATCTTGAGTGTTAAACGAACCTCCCATATTTGTTCGTCTGTATACTCTTCAAGAGGATCGAGGTTACTTCGAACAGTTCCCTCGAACATGGTTGGATCCTGTGGGATTATACTTAATCTAGATCGTAAATCGTGTAGTCCAATCGAGGCAATATCGATACCATCGATAAGTATTTGTCCACCTGTCGGGTCAACAATTCTGAAGAGGGTCTGAATTAAAGTTGACTTTCCACTTCCTGTCCTCCCCACTATTCCAGTCCTTTTCCCTCCGTAGAATGTACATGTAAGGCCTCGTAGCACAAAAGGCATGTGTGGAGCATATCGAACCTATAAATAAGACACGGCTTTAAGTCGATAAAACATATATCAAATTGATTAAGTATACAATGAAGTTTATAAGGACAAATTACCTGAAGATCTCGGATAATAACCTCTCCATGAACTGGCCAGTTACTCTGGGGCCTATTCGACTCCACAACAAGTGGGGGTTCACTTGGTATAGTAGTATATTGAAGAATTCTTTCGACTGATATTATCCTCTGCTCCATTGTGCAAAGGTTCCATACAACCCATGCTTGTAACATATTCAAATTGAGCCCATATGTGACAGCTAAGCCAGCAACACCTTAACATTGAATTAGGAATAAGGGAAAACAGCAAAATAAGTCCATATTCCCAACAAATTGACAAAAATCATTATATATTTATTAACACTCACTTGGATCGATGCTCCCTTCGGGAATAAAAATCAAGAAAACCAATGAGAAGGCAAAAGTAATGAGAGACAACATATCCAAACGAATGCATAGCCATTCCATTGCACCAGAAGTGTGGAACTTTGGTCGAGAATATCCATCTATCAATCTCATGCTTATATCACGGAATCTCGACTCCTGATCAAAACTTCTAATCGTGCTTGATCCTGAGAGTGTCTCAGAAAAGTGCTGTATAACCGGAGCCTTGCATACCCCACATAGTCGAGCCAGTTCTCGTGCAGAACCTATGTAATATCGCTGAAACAAGAGATAGGATATTAATTATGAGGCCATAATATTAAATTCAAGATAAGATGAGATATGAAGAGATAATAGAGATTAATTACCTGCAAATATATGCAAACTCCAACCACAGGAATAAATATAATGAAGACTTGCCATGCAACTTGCGACATGACAGCAATAATCCCTAGAAGTTGTATAATGGCGAAAGCAAAAAGACCAACAATAGAAGCCATGTTCAAATCCACAGTACTCTGGTCCGTAGATGCCTATTTCGAAAGGATTCAGAAAAATTTCAAATTAAACTTTCAAAAGTATTCGAAAAGGGGAAAAAAAGAATAATTTTTTTACGTACCCTGTTGAGGATTCGCCCACTTGGGGTGGAATCGAAGAAAGACATGGGAGCACGAAATATGCACATATGCATTTTATTAAAGAGTATAGTTGCTGTCTTAAATCCAGCAGTAGCAACAAGTAATGCTCTACCAAAAATGCAAAGTGCACTTCCAATTGCCAAAGCAACATATACAATGATAAGAGTCGACCCACGCACAGGAGCTGGCACATCTTTTGACACGGGTGTTGCCCAAGCCATCCAATAATTGCTTCCGATCTGAAGAATTTGAAATAGAATCTGTGCAAGTAGTGTAAAGGGCACAAGAAGTCCTCCGTATGCTGTTGTGATGTATTTCCAGTAAACTAATAATCCAACACTTCCTTTCTCTCTTTCTTCTTCTTGCACAAGTTGTTCCTTTTTTCCCTCGCTATTATCGATTTTATCATTTTCTTCTTTTCTAGATGCTTGTTTACCCAAAATAGGTTTAGCATTTCCGGAAGTACCTTCCTCGGCATTAGTAGTTGACCCTGCTTCCTTTGAATCAAGGGCTGATAAAGCTTCCTCGTGGGCCCCAACGAGCTCCATGAAATCGCTTCCGGATTTGAGAATATCATTGTACTTGCCAGCTTGTTTTATTCTTCCATCTCTCATAACCTGATTATGAATAAATTAGGACCATAATATAGGTACATCAAGGCAAATAAATCAAAATTAGGCATAAAGAACTCACCAAAATAATGTCAGCAGCTGGCAAAAACTCGACTTGATGCGTGACATAAATAACTGTTTTTGATTCAAGAAGCCCCAGAATACATTCCTTGCATTAAAAACTCATAAAGTCAGGATCTTGATAGTACATACTATAATGTAAATAATAATAGCAATGAGGGTAAGTGGTGCTTACATTGAAGAGATGAGATCCTGTATGAGCATCAACAGCACTAAATGGATCATCGAACAAATAAATGTCGGCATCTTGGAACAAGGCGCGTGCAATCTGTATCCTCTGCTTCTGTCCACCACTCAAGTTGATTCCCCTCTCACCAATAACAGTTTGATCGCCGAAAGACAAAATTTCAAAGTCTTTCTTCAAAGAACACGCTTCCAAGACCTTATCATATAAATGTCTATCCATTTCCTTACCAAATAATATGTTCTCTTCAATCTTTCCACTCTGTATCCAAGGTGTTTGAGCAACATAAGCCTTCGTTCCATTTATCCGAACAATCCCAGATACTTTTGGCATCTCCCCCAAAATACAAGAAAGTAAGCTCGACTTTCCTGCACCTACTGTACCACAAACGGCAATCCTCATGCCACGAGAAGCTCTAAAGTTAATATCTTTCAATGTGGGATTAGGAGACGATAAATCCCAAGAAAAGTTCCCATCAATTATCTCAATAGCTATATCGGAACTCTCCGGAAGCTTCTCCACTACATCTGGCTGTAAGTCGTCAAGTGAAAGGAAAGACGCGATTCTATCGAGAGAAACTTTAGTTTGAACAATCATGGATATTGTATCTGGTAGGTTGTAAATAGGTTCTTGAAGAATTCTGAAGGTTGCAAGTGCAGATAGTATCTTTCCTGACTCAAGTGGGATACCCATTATCATACAAGCACCAAAAGTCACCACAGAGACGAAAGTAGGGGCGCCCCAAAAGACAAACGTAGTGACAGCTGAAGTGTATAGATATTTCTTTAGCCATCCTGTCTCGACTTTCCTATAATCCAAGATTTTGGAAAGAAACTTCAACTCCCAAGCCTGAAGTTTGAGAATTCTCATGTTTCTCAAAACCTCAGAAGTTGCCTTCATCCTTTTATCTTTCGACTTCATAAGCTTATCCTGAAATCTCTCCTGTAAACTCCCTAATGGCACATTTGCTAACATTACTAGAATAGTAGCAACAAGAGCAGCTATCGAAGCGAGGCCGAGATTTCTATACAAAATTGCTAATGCCAAGGCAACTTGTAGAATGACCATCCATGGATCATGCAAATACCAACCAAAGTCACCTATTCTCTCAGCATCTACAGACATAAAATTTATGATTTCCCCAGATGTATGACCTTGCTTCGATTGACCCGAAAGAGTTAACCCCTTGTTATAAACTTTAGCAACTAAAGCTGCCCTTGCCCTATACCCTGCCTGCTGGACTTTAAAAAACCAATGTCTCTGTGCTAAGCACTCAAACACTTTAGCAATGAAAAACACGGAAACTAATACGAAGCCTTCGTTTTTGTAATTTCGTTTTCCGTTTAAGTATTGAACAAAGTTGTCTATGAGGTATGGGCCTACGTAAGAAGCTAAAGTGTAGACAAGCACATAGATAGCAGATATTACAATTTCCCACCAAACTGTAAAAAGCAATCCCTTTGTCAACATGAGTGTAGTGATTTTGTTACTTGACTCCAACTTACTATTTAACAACGGAAGTGCGCCTCTAACGGTATCAGCACTTTCGAGTTGAGGAACATCCTGAAGGTCCAATATTTTCTTGTTCCCAAGAGAAATTAAAGGACCCATCCAAGAGAAGGTAAAAAGACTAAAAATACCAGCTTTAGCATAAGGAGTCATAGTTTCATCTCCTCTTAATGGCTTCTTAGATTCTATACCATTAGTAGAACCACCATTTAGAAGGGGTTCGTGTAGAGTTGTATCTTCATCCATTTTCTTACCCGAAAACCCAATACAACAGAAAATCAAACCCATCACAGAGGAAACAATATCAGAGGCCCAAAACAGAGTTGATAAACTATGGTGGTTTTTGTAATAAAGAAAGTCTATTACTAAGCAATAACAAGAAACAGAGAAGAAAAGCACCCACCATAACCTGAAAACCAGAGGATACTTAGTTTCACTAGATTTTAAAACATGGATATGCAAGAAAAGAGACAGAGCTAACCAAGCTAATGTTTTCACCCCCAAATCCAATAAAGTTAGAATCTTTTCATCAGACCATCCATTTTTATACCAAAAGAAGAGGTTCAATAGGCATAAAACTAGATTAAAGAATGAAAGACCCAAACAAGAAAGCAAGACTGGCTTGTAATACAAAAGCCTAACATTGTGTTTCTGGCCTTCATCCACATTGCTCCTAAATTTCTTGTGAACCCATAAAATAAATATGAAAATAATGAATACTAGGTGGAAAGAGGCAGTGAAGAAACGCAAGAAAATTGGGTTGAGGAGAAAATCAGCCCCCATGTTTTGAAAGGAAAACTGGCGGGATTGAGCAAGGAAAACAGACATACCCTTTAAGAAGGAAGATGAAGATGTTGTTTGAAGAAATTCCATTATTTTGAAGAATGCTTTCTGAGGTATGAATGTTTTCTTCCTAGGTTTATTTGAGTCTTACGGGATTTTGCATTAAATTCTAGTATTGGTGAAGAAAAATCAGTAATTTTAATTTTTTTTTGTTCCCCATTTTGGTATGTTTTTTAAACTGTGATGAATGTGGGAGTCCATGAGATTTGGCATTCAATGAAAGAGTCAAAGAAAGTGTGAATTCCTTGGGCGAAGGGAAACGTGGCTGGCAAGACTAATTTGACGGAGAGAGCAAAATAATTTTGAGGTAGACGGCCAAATCGGATTTTTCAGCTATTTTACCCTTTCTCTCTTCTATTTTCTTTTATTGCCCAAAGTCATTTTTTTATTGCCCAAAGTCATGTGCATTAAACCTCATGTGCATTAAACTGTTGGTTTGATAGGAATGAAATCTGATTTTTGGAATTTGATTTTTAGGAATGTGATTACTAGAAATATAACTCCAGTCTACTTTTTGGGTAATACTTGAAATTTTAGGAAGTAATGTAACATATTCTTTTTCAAATGTTTGGTAAAATTAAGGAATGGAATCCATTTTTACATGTTAAAAAAAATTCCACTTATATATTATTATATAACATATGATATATATGGAATAATACTTGCAGAATTAACCCTAAACTAATGTGAAATAACAAGATTATTACTTAAAGTTTCAATAGTCACTAAATTTTCTCTCGTAATTTGAATATCACCTTAAAAAAAATCAGACCCTAGGTATGTAGTTGCAATGCTCATGATATTACAAAATTTGATATGAAACTATTTTTATTTGTGATCAATGTGGTTTGAATTTGTAATATTTAGGAACACAAATACCATTCTTTATGGAACGGTGTATACATACTTAAAATAAACACGAATAATCTTGTTTGTGTCTATACATAATAAAAATAAATATTATTATACATTTTTTTTACGTATTGTTGTATTATAAAATTTATCAATCAATTATGTATAAGTTCAAATTGAGGTGTTAGGGTGGGTGAGTGGAATGAAGATGGATTTCGTAGAATTTTGAGGGGTGGCTCAATTGATTGGAAAATTCTTGTATAGACATAGACCTTGTGGTGGTAAATAAGCCACATCATACATTTTGATGATGTAATGCTCTCAAAATGTATGATGTGGCTTATTTACCACCATAAGGTCTATAAAAATCTCATAGACCAGTCTATGCAAGAATATTCCCAATTGATTTATGAGATTTTTCAATTTGCAGTTTTCCTAAACCAATAATCATTTAATAATTTTGACATTTAGCTTAATTTTATAAGTATAATGAAAGAGTAAAAAGTATTTATGTTATTTTTTTTAATTCATTGTTAAGTTTTAAAGACTTCAAATTTTGTTTTTGTAATTATTGAAACTTCAAAGGATTATCACGTAGTCTCACATAACTGCAAGGAGTGTAAGTAATTATTCTTAATGTTGATTAAATATAAATATACTTAAGATACATAAAAAATTATAATTAATTTAATTAATATATATTTTATAGTAAATAACAATATATATAGACATAGAGGGATTATATATAGAAAATATTTTCTTTCTAATTTTTACTATGAATTACACTGGGAATGGAATTAGAATACCATAGAAAATTTGGGTTTCAAATTCCTGGTTTATGAAATCAATATTCCTAGTTTTGGGGAATTTAATTCATTTCCCAAAATACAGTAAATCAACTCAAACACAATTACGTAATATTTGATCATCACATTACCAGATCTAGATTCCATTTCCGTCAAACAAACTATCAATACTTTATAATAATATACTATAAAAAAAGGTACTTTATAATATCAAATTATCTTCAATAACAGAAGAAAAATAAATCTCTATCACTTTACTTAAAGAAGAATTGGAAAAAGAAGCTCATAAGATAAAATGTTATGATAAGAGTTCACTTGAAATATATAGGGTTTGTTTGTTTGATATTTCTAAAAAAAATTATGTTTAAGAAAAACGAGACCAACACAATTTCATTTTCTGAAATAAATTTATATATCTTAACTTTCTCAAACTACTATCACAAACGTCAAACAAATAATAATTTTTTTATCTAAAAAAAAAAACTACGCAAACTCTACTTTTGAAATAAAGTAATATTTTTTTACACAATTTATCTCACATAACAAACATGATTTGACATAAAGTCTTACACATCTTACACTTACAAGTAAACTCTTACAGAAAAAGTTATACACACCTTATTTCTCAAACCACCCCAAAATCTAAACAACAAAATTACGCAAATCGAGATTATTTCACAAACTCCTACCACTCTCACAACATTAATTGCATATGACTAGACCATGACCAAACGCAAAAGCTTGAAGGATGACGGCATATAAATTCACATCTTAGAGTATGTGAAATAAATGTTTGATAGATTATAATATATATATATATATTAAAATATCTTGATAAGATAAATTTTGTCAATAATAAGATTGACACAATTTCGTTATGACATATTATGAAATTATTAAAAGTTTTATTGATTAGATTTTGTTACTACCAAAAAAACAAAAATTACTACCTTCGTCCCAATTTTTTTCTCTTTGATACAATTGACCAATCAATTTGACCAAAATTTTAAAAATATAATCTAATCAATTTTTTTCAACAATAATCTTATAATATTATACAACACCATATATGTTAATATTTAAAAGATTTAAAACGCTATAAATGTAACAAAACTTCTTACTAATTCACTTAAAAAATCAAAATATTTTATTTTGCACTGTAGCTAATGAAGTAAAGACTTAGGGAATATATATATTAGATTTTTTAATTAAATTGATGCAAGTCCTCGATGTATTCTCTATATATTATGACATATTAAAAGTATTGATATATATTGTCATTAGATTGGCACAATTCTACTATGCATGTTCATATATAATGAAACTAGTAAATGCGAAACATTTTTTTTAATCATTCCGAATTTTATTAGATGCAAAAAGATTGATACTTGTGTTGTCTACTTGTCTTACATAATGTGTTGTATCTAGCTCGGAACCATATCATCAATATATTTCATTTAATAATAATAAGAAAAGAATATTGTGAAGTTGTGCAGTTCTGATTATAGAATTTTTTTTTATAGTGAATTTATGATTAAAGATCATGAACTATAATTCCCGGAGTTGCCACATTTCAGTTGATATTATTTTATTTCTAATTAAGATGATGAATACTTTAGTACATCAATCATTACATCATAAATTCTATTCGAATATATTTCAATCATTATTGATCGAAGTACAAAGATAAGTTAAAACAAATACTAGCATTAAACTAAAAAAATATCCATATTAGTGGGAGTTGAGTTCATGACTTCTTGATCATGAGGCATCAGCTTTGCCATCATGTTGACCTCCTCGACGAAAATTTCAATTTTTTTCTTTGATAGAAATTGAAACACACACATGAACTTTTATTTGAAATTAAAATTCGTTATTTTCTTGAATTCTGTTTTTATATTTTTATTTTTTAACAAAATCCCTTCAATTCTTTTTCTGAAATCTTTGCTTATTTTTACCAAAACCGATTTTTTTCAAGGTTATAAGACATTTGTTTATTGTGCCACGTACAATTATAAAATATTGTAACTTTATTGATAAAAGTATTACAGGATTATATAACTAATACCATTAGTCCACTTCGAAATATAGAAATTTACATATAATTCATGTATTAATCTTTAATGTGGTTAAGGGTGAGTTTGGTCTAGCGATTCGAAAATTAATTATAGGAGAATTAATTTTACTAAAAATGATTATGGTAATAATTGATTATGATAAAAATTAATTATAGAATAATTACTTTTGTATAAAAGTTTTTGTAAAAGTAACACTTTAGTTGCTTCTAAAATAAGTTGATTTTTTGCTTCTCGAGATCCCAAAAGTGATTATGATCTTGGGAGCCAAACACCATGAAAATCACGATTGAACATAAGTAATTTTTACAATCAGGGCCAAACACTTCAAAAATCACAATAGAGATGTGAAAGTGATTTTAAGAGCTCCAATCGTTGGGCCAAACTCACCCTAAATATTTTTTTAAAATAAATATATCAGTATATATATATAGTTAATTTTCAATAACTAATACGTGATTGGTCCGGTTGAAAAAACTCGTTCCAATGGTCGATGTGGTCAACTTTGATTTAAATTCGTGCTGGAAAAAGTTATCAGATAATGAATTGGACGCGACTTAAAAAAGATAAGTTATCTTGAGAAGAAAAGAAAATAAACTTATAGTAGGTCAGAAGACATGATACTTAAATTAGTCATGGGTTTGGGGTACTTGACCATAACACTATTTTTGGTGTCACGGGTTGTGACCTCACCCATTGACTATTGTCCAGCTGAGAAAGAATCCAGTCCACCCACCACAAGAAAGAACACACACACCACACACACACAAAAGGAAGCAATAGCATGCACTACAGTCCTGTGAAATTTCCTTGAGCTTCCCTTTCTGCTCAATTTGATAGCTATTGCCACATTCACAAATAATTGAGCACTTTCCGATTTCATTTCCAGCCCCAACACATTAGTAATATTATATTCAACTTCAAATTATTTACACAAATATATATCACACAAATACTAAAAAAATGGGATTTTATTATATATCACTAATTAACATTCTGATGGTGTTCCACATATTTTGTTAAACATGTACATTATTTAAATCAATATTCAAACGTATTTTTAACTATTGTGACTGGCATATTTCATATAACAACACTTTGGTACAAATTGATGTGAGAGTCTTTAAAACTCTAGATATGTATATATATTTTTTTTGAGATTTTTAAAATTTCTCACTTGATTCATTCTCTACACATATTCACCTTAATATATATTCCTTCTATTAAATCTATAAACTACATACAACAAATATAGTCATTAGTTTTATTTTTATTTTTCTCATTCCCTATCTCTTCAATATTTTTCATTTCTCTCAACTCTTTCCACTTGCTAACAAACTAGAGAAAATATAAGTATTGAACGAAAATTAGACCTTACAAACCAAACCGAAAACATTTTCAATGGCTAGTAATTATGTAGTAATATGTACTAATATATATATATATATATATATATATATATATATATATATATATATAGTAATACATTTTATGTGTTTCAGAATTCAAATTCAAGTTTTCTTTCTTCTAACTATATATGGAGTTGATAATTGGGACTATGAATTATTAAACTTTATATCATAGAAATTGTGAAAGTTGCAAGATAAAGAATAAAGATGCAGGCAGCTAAGTAAGTGCGTAGGACCACATCTCATTTTCGAGGTTCTGTGCCGAGCAAGGAAAGGCAATAAAATAATTTTGAATAATATGAAGGGTGGAAAATGGAAATATTTACTACACTATATTTATTTATTGGTCAAAAAGATATGACACAATTTTGCGGTCCGCCCCATTTAATTTGGCTTTTTCTTTGATTAACCGGGAATCGGGGCATGGTGTCGTCATTTTCTGTTAATTTATTTTATATATCCTTCAACTTGGTTCTCTGATAAAGAATTATATATTATTCCATGAAATAAATATAGTGCTGTATTAATTTTAATTTGACGTAGATGAAATAAATACAGTGTTATGTGTTTCAAAGAATGTAATAGCAATGATATTTATCAGTAGTAGATTGATAATGTTTCAAAATTTTCTACTACTGTATTATTTATTTATTTATGTGAACTTATATATAGAGTATTAGTAAAAAGAGAGAGATATTTATTTTACCTTTAGTAGGTGAAATCATTTTTTGAAAAAGGAATAGGGTGTACGTGTTTAATTTACGCACTCTATAAAATTGAAAACTAAAAGTCTTAACATTTTGTGGTACGTACTATTAAACATTACAATTAAAACAAATTGATTTATATAATATATATACTTGACTTGACTGAACAATGAAATCAAGAACCAGTGGGCCAAGTAATTTTATTATGAAAGTCATACTATATTATATTATAATCCTTTATACTGGGCGAAGAATCTTTATCCTCACATAAATCAAAATATAGTGGAGTATTTGTTTTTTGTCCCCAATATTCCACATTGGAATTCTAATTTGTCAGCAGAGATAGTGAAAGAGGACGATTATTTGGCAACCGTCTCGAGATATTAATATGAATGATTTTATTTATTTTAGTTTTTGTATTAATTATATCAACACACGACGTGGATATACGAGATTAATGAGTTAATAATTAATTTTATTTGTATGCTACATTATGTCATCATGCAATCAATACACAAAATAATAGTAATATTATGATACAAATAGTATTTTATAGCTCTCTGAAAGCCCCTTTTTATATTAAGTAAATCTTTTGGAGAGTACTTAACTTAAAAGTTTCGAATAAAAGCATATGACAGAGACATTTATTCATTAGTTTTAGAGTTATTTATCTACAAAAGATTACGTATATGTGGATATGGGAAAAACAGTATTTAATACTTTCTTTATGATTGAAGCACATGAATGAAAGATGTTTCTATTTTGCTGAACAAAAATATTTATCATTCAACCAAACTTAAAGCTAAGATAATGGGCTTCCTCAATAAAATAAAAGGCTAAGCCTTTTCTTTAACCAACTACAAACTTCCCATTGGCAAAAGGACGGGGCCTTAAGTAGAATTAGAAAAATATTCAATGCAACTTGTTCAAGTTTGATTAAATTTTGTGCAGAGTTTGATATTGCTTAGATTGTTAAAATAGTCAAACTTGAAAAAGGTCATGTAAAATATTAAGTAACTTATTAATATTTTACATGTATTTTGTCAATTTTTAACTTATAGCTCAAATAAGTTTTTAAAATTTATCAAACAAAAATTGTTGTTTAAGTTTGTTTGACTTGTATGGAGAATCGAACTCGAATGAAATTTTATCTAATAAACTTTAATATCGAATAACTTGATTTGATTATCGATTCTAGGAACCGAATAGAAATCTCAGAAATGTAAAAAGTGGGGGTAATAATGGTGAAGCATATATTCACCATTAATTAGATACAACGGGCTCCATAGGTTTAGAGTTTTGAGGTTGGGCTTGGGCCTGGGATATACAGCCCTTGGGTACTTACTTCTTCACATAAATTCTTCAAATTTGGGCTGCCAGGATTATAAAAATTCAGGATAGCATTACAAATTTAAGAAAATTAATGTGTGATATAATTAACGCCAACCAAAGCAAACTCAATCAATTAGGTTGCCTTCAGACCTTGTTATCCAACCAAAAAACACAACAATTGTTTATAAATACTTTATTTGAACGTAATTTATAGGAAGAATATTATAAATTGTCTTATTTTTTTTAGATGGTACATTGTTACATCAAACTAATTGCTAGTATTAAACTAGAGAAAGGCTAGTATGAAACTAGAGAACATACTCACATTCGTGAGAGTTGAACTCATGACCTCCTGATCATGGAGCCTCATCCTTAACCACTTGAATAAGGTCTGATCGGCATTCTAACCACTATAGGAGAAATATTTCAACTTGTCCTATATGAATTTTCGTCATATTGTGAAAGAATATAATACGAATAACTCAAACTTCATGAATATGAACACATTTCCAAATTATAAAAAGATTTAGAGACTATTAACATCATTGGCTATCATTTGATGACTCTTAACTATAATTAATGTGGATATTTTACATGTTGGAACTTAGTACAGACAATACTCAGTATCCAAAGATGAGGCAGAATCAACATAAGAGCATCTGAGTTTTGTTCTTTTAATATGGTTAGTTAGTGTGTTAAAAATTATAAAAGGCCTATGCTTCTTCAAACTAGATTATAATCAACCCTACAAAATCAAAGAAATTTTCAAAGTAAAGTAGCCAATTTTCGACAGTACTCATGGAGGCCGAGTTCTCGTTTATCAACGTTAAGTAGTTAACGTTCTTTTTTCCTTGTTTATATTCATAATAATCATGACAACTCAATCCAAAAACGAATCTAAATCGACTCTTAAATTACCTCCGGGGCCAAGAAAGGTACCTTTTATAAGGCACTTGCATCTTTTTGCTTGTTACAATCCACCCCACTGCACTTTAAGTGATTTAGCGTTGAAATACGGATCATCATTGATGCACCTGCAACTCGGTGAAGTTAGCACTGTCATAGTTTCCTCACCAGAAGCTGCAAAACAAATCTTGAAAACACACGATGTTATATTTGCCTCTAGGCCTTCCCTTCTCGCAACCGAGATTATTTGTTATGATAATACAAACATAGCATTTGTTCCTTACGGTGAATACTGGAGAGAATTACGCAGAATCTGCACATTAGAGCTCTTGAGCATTAAACGAGTCCAATCTCTCTGGTCCGTAAGAGAAGAAGAGTTTTCAAATCTTTATAGATGGATAATTTCTAATGAAGGGTCGTCAATCAATTTGACGGAAAGAGTTAACTTGACTACTTATGAAGTAATTACACGGGCATCCATTGGGAAAAAGAACGAGGAACAAGTTACATTCATATCCGTACTCAAAGAAGTCATGAGCTTGCATCTGGACTTCATATCTGTGATGTGTATCCTTCTATCAAACTGTTTCGCGTAATTAGTGGAATGAAACAGAGGATAAAGAGGCTGCACAAAGAAACAGACAGGATACTAGGAAATGTCATAAACGATCACAAAGTAGCCAATGATTCAAAGACACGCGAAGATTTGCTAGATGTTCTCATCAAGTTCCACGATGCCGGATTACTGATAACATAAACGCTGTACTAATGGTAATTAGTTCCTCTTTACTCTTTTCATAGCGGAATTTTGTTCAAATCTAAAGAGGTATTACCCCCATCTGACATGCCTAATGGTTCAAATTCAAATTTTACGTGGTGTGCAAAACAGGATATGTTCAGTGCTGGAAGTGAAACATCAGCCACAACTATAGATTGGGCCATGTCCGAGATGCTTAAAAACCCACAAGTCCTTGAGAAAGCACAAGAAGAGGTGAGAAAGGTTTTCAAGGAAAAGGGATATGTGGACGAGATAGATTTTCAAGAACTAAAGTTAGTTATCAAAGAGACTCTCAGAATGCATCCACCAGTGCCCCTATTACTTCCAAAGAAAACAGCTAATGAGGTTAGATTGATGGATACGAAATACCTTCTAAAACCCGAGTCTTGGTGAATGTGTGGGCCATGGGTAGAGACCCCAAATACTGGAAAGAAGCAGAGAGCTTTATACCCGAAAGGTATCTTGAAAGTTCGGTTGATTACAAGGGAAACAATTTTGAGTACATCCCTTTTGGAGCTGGAAGGAGGATCTGCCGTAGAATGTCCTTTGGTCTTGCAAATGTTGAGCTCTCACTTGCAATGTTTCTCTACCATTTTGATTGGATTTTGCCTAATGGAATGAAACCTGAACAAATAGACATGGAGGAGTCTTTTGGTGTGACAGCTAGAAGGAAATATCCTTTATAAGTGATTCCTGTTGTTAAGAAACCTTTGCAGGTCAAATGATATCTATCAATAATAAAATAATATTGTAATACTATCAGCACAAGTCATGAACACAAAAGTAGAGTATATAAATGCATGAGGCAATGACATTTCATGCTTGTCGGCTGTAGCAACGTTTGGATTGTTGAAGTTGTAGATTCTCCTTCAAAGCAAATTGATCACGATATTTTTTATCTAAACAAAACACACTCGGTTTAGAAACTGCAGCTTATATATAAATGAAGTATACATAGAAAATGCATCAACATTTTCTTGTTCAAAAATAAATTGGTTACTTATGTCCGATGTGGATGCACCTTTGCTTGTAAAATATGGGTTTTTTAAGGCCTTTCAAACAATTTCTCTCATTTTGCCTAAAGTCTTGAGGATTTCTTTGTTTCACTATTTCGACCAACAACGTTTTATGCAAATATTCATGAGAGAATTTTCCAAAAAGGAGACAAATAAAGGGGTCGTTGTGATTACATATATCGTTTTTTTGTGCTAGAATGAGCAGACTTATGAAAACATAGGAAAAACGTATGATAATAATAATAATAATAATAATTGTTCCGAAGTTCGTTAAGGTTGTATATTCCTCAGCAAATCAAGCCATTCAAGTGAGTAGCTGTATAAGCAAACTTCAGCTCATTTTTGGATAGTGTCTGCAGAACACAGTAAACATTCTCATTTACCACAAACAAAATACTGAAACATAGATATCCTTTTTCAAAATTAAGTTCTTATTCAGTTTTCGCCAAACTTCAAATACAAGCAAAGCAAAGTGGACATAAACCTGTGAACAAGAGCATACCAACCAGAGACTAAAGCGGAAGAAAAAGCTCACATGAAAAAATGGTATAGTAAATATTATCATAGATTATAAAGAGTGAATATTGTGTAGCAATACGCAAACCTTCTCTTAAATCACAAATAGTACCCCTTCATAGTAAAATAACACAAGAGAACATAACATCAATAATGAAGATACAATCAATGCTATGCTAATTGGAGAACTCCTAGTTCTCTCTTAAAAGCACAAACAACCCTCAACATCCTACATTAATTAATCTATATTAGAATTACAAACCTATATAACGTAATCCGACCACTCAGATATGTGTAAAGTATGATCCATAGTCAATCCCGGCATTTTATCGAGCTTAACTGGATTCTCTTTCCCTCCAATCAATTTAGCAGGATTCCCTACAGCAGTGGTTCTCGCCGGAACTTGTTTCAAAACCACGGACCCTGCACCAATCTTTGCCCCGTTTTCGATCCTAACATTGCCCAAAACACAAGTACCTGCCCCAATCAAAACACCATTACCAATCTTCGGGTGACGGTCACCAGAATCCTTACCTGTCCCACCCAAAGTCACGTTATGTAAAATCGACACATTGTCCCCAATAACAGCAGTTTCACCAACTACAAGCCCTGTGGCATGATCGAGCATAACCCCTCTCCCGATTTTAGCCCCTGGGTGAATATCCACCGCAAAAACTTCAGATACCCTGTTTTGTATCAAGAGGGCTAATATTTTTCTACCTTGAGACCACAAATTATGAGCTATCCTATGAGATTGACAAGCTAAGAAACCTTTGAAATTCAAGAAACAATGAACATAACTTATGCAAGCGGGGTCTCTCTCCTTAACTGCCCTTAAATCATCATTGACTGCCCACATAATTTCTTGATTTTCAGTGAGGACACCCAAGAAAAGATCGTAAAGGGTTCCACTAGGTAAGCTAGAATTGCTCAATTTCATTGACAGGTAGTATGCTAAAGCGTTTTCCATTGAGTCATGAGATAAAATTGAATCCAAATAATAACTTGATAGAATGGGTTCTTGTTCAACATCTGACCTGGCCTCACCTTTCATCAACAACCATAAATCTTCAATCTTTTCACGTGGGTCAACGCAGCCAAGAGACTTTGACTTTACGAGTTCTGAAAAATTGGTTCTGCAGTATTTGACATAATTATTGAAAACACCATCATCATCATCATCGATGTTGGGATTGGTTTGAGGAGGAGGAGGAGGGGTTTGTGTTGTTCTTGAAGAGTGTATGCAAGTTGCCATTGTTAAAGTTGAGAGTTTTTTGTTGTTGAATGGTTTGAAAATTATTATGGGTTGTTTTTGTTGTTGATTTAGAATAATCAATGGGGATCCAAGAAAATAGTTTGAGGACATAGAAGAAGTAAGAGGTGTAAGTGTAAGAAAATGTGAGGAATAAACGGAGCTATATAAGGGGGAAGAAGATGTGGACGAGGAAAGAGCAAGGGCTTTCATTTCATGAGAAAAAATGGTTTTTTGTTATTACCTTTTTTTTTTTTTTTTTCCTGGAGATTATGAAAATAGTTAAGAATTGTTCTTCTCCATGGGCGAATGTTGCGGAGAGGTGATGATGAGGAGGCGTGTCAAGTAGTGTAATAATATTTTAGGGTCCACGTTTCTGTGACTCTTTTAATTTTTGGCTAGTCATTATATTTTATTTGAGTGGTAAGTAAGAAGAGCATATTCCTTGTATATTTTTTGGGGAAAGACTATTTTATTCGAGTATTTTTGCATTGGTGGAATGTGTTTTTCTGAGTTTTTTTCCTATATAGCCTATTACACAAAAGTATTTCCCAAAATGACTTAAAATGAAAAGTATTTCCCTGAATATACCTCTTTGTTAAAATCGCTATTGGCAACATCGATTTTAGGTAAAATCGACACTACCAATAGCGATTTATCAGTCATCTTCGAAAATTAAAAAAAAAAAATTTAAGTAAAATCGATACTATCAATATCGATTTTGCTAATTATATTATTTACCAACTAATTAATTATCTTCTTGTTCTTCACCTTTTTCTTCATCTTTCACACCCACAATTTCTCCCAAAATGTCCTCTTTTCAACACAATCATAAACTCATGGTGCAATATATCACTTCCCTTACCCCCAATTCTCACCTGGTGGACCTGATTCTTCAAATCTCCTCTCATCTTCAAATGGCCGCCTCTGTTTTTCGAACCCAAAATCAGCATGCTTCATTATATGCAACCTTCTGGGCAAATCCTTGCGCAAAGTGAAATTCCCGAATTTCCCTTTTCATTTCGAGTTGCTCACTTTAGTTTCCAATTCAAATGGATACAAAATCTTCATGCTTTCTTCGATTGGGTCAACAAACAGAGCCTTAATCTACGACTCTCTACTTAATTCATGGCTACAATTCGGGGGTTTCGATCCGATTATAAACGAGAATTACCACCAAAAAGGTGCCTTTTTTAAAGGGTGTTTGTTTTTTACAACACGCGAGCCATTTGATGTGGTGATTTTCAACTTCGAGATTGGAAATTGGGGAAGATCGATGATTGATCTGCCGGGGAGCCTTACTTTTGCACGACTGGTGAGCGATGAGGATAGCAAACTGAAGATAATTAATTAGTAATTAATATAATTAGAAAAATCGATATTGCTAGTATCGATTTTACTTAATTTTTTATTTTTTTTATTTTTGGAGATGATTGATAAATCGCTATCGGTAGTGTCGATTTTACCTAAAATCGATGTTGTCAATAGCGATTTTAACAAAGAGGTACATTCAGAGAAATACTTTTCAGTTTAGGTCATTTTGAGAAATACTTTTGTGTAATAGGTTATATAGGAAAAAAACTCGTGTTTTTCGTTAAGTAGTACTCCGTATTTGACTTTGACATCTAAATTTACAATATTGATTTATTCTTTTTTTTTTATAGAAAATAGTAATATATATGCTACAAATTTTATAAAGTCATTTGGAGTTTAATGAGGCTAATCAGCTATGGGAGTTGGCATTTTATCTTTTAAGTATCTCCTTTTTATTTTAGTAGAATTCTCAAATTATTTATTTTTTTTCTAAGGGTTAATTACATGGACCTCCCATGAGGTTAGGTGTAATTACCTCCCAATCCCCTCCAACTATCATAATTATAAGGACCTCCCCTGAGGTTTCAAAAGGATTACAAAACCCTAACGGATCTTAACAGAATTGGATGGAAATCGTGAAATGACGTTGTTGCCCTCGGTAATATTACTTAAAAAAAAGGTAAAAAACTTGATTAATGAAATGTCCAATATACCCTTAAAATAATGCACAAAAATATCATTCTACCCTTACAAAACTTAATTTTTAATACATATAAAAATTCATAATTGCATATTAATCCTTAACTTTTAAAAAATTAATTTTATACATAAAGATACAATTCCAATTCCCTAAACCCCCCACCCCGCACCCTCCCCCACCCCACATCCTTCAAGGCCGACGCCGCCGGCCTTCAAGAAGTCAGGCCGTGGCGACGGCTTATGCAATTTAACAATAAAGATGGCAGCCGTGAGCTTGAGTTTCAACCAGATAGGGGCATTCAACGGAGCTGGGTGGTGTTAGGGACGGAGGGGTGGTGGAGGGTGCGGGGTGGGGTGAGGTGGGGTGGAGTTGGGGTGGGGGGGGGCTGGGTGGGTTTTTTAATTAAATAATATATATTAATTTTTTTATAATAAATTTTTTTAATATTTATGATTTATACAATAACTATTCTATTATATCAGGTAATTAAATGATTATTTTTTGTACAAAAAATAATTTTTTAGTTAAAATTTTACAAATATTTTTAGTACGGACTAATTATGAACATGTGAGCATTTTTATAATGTCTAATAACTAATGTTCAAGTTTTTTTTATTCTCATGATTGTATGTAATTCATTTATTTATCTTTGTATTTAAATTATTATTTTTTTTAAATTACTAAAATTTTGGGTTAAATGTGAAAGTTGAATGTTTTTATATTTTTCTCTATGTTATACATTATTTTTCTTATAATTAATCATAATTCATTAATTTTTCCTTGTATTTTAATTGTAAAAGTATTATGAAAAAATATTGACATGTTATTATATTTTAATTTAAGAATTTATATACACTAATTATAAGTTACATGTAAATTTATAACATTTGAACCCATACATATACATATACATTGCAAAAAAAACCCTCATATGAATTAAACATAACAAGGGCATGATTATCCATCAAAATAGCTACAGTAACCCAAGGGTAAAATAGGAAGTTCAATAAAAAATTGATGATGACGTCAGCAAAAAATTAACGGAACCCTAGCGGATGTAATCCTTTTGAAACCTCATGGGAGGTCCTTGTAATTATGATAGTCGGAGCGGATTGGGCGGTAATTACACCTAACCTCAGGGGAGATTCCTGTAATTAACCCTTTTTCTAAAGTACAAAAAGTAGCTTGTGTCCCTAAAATTTACTTCATAAGAAATAACTTTTCTAGAAGTACTACTAAAATTATAGAATTTGAAAACTTAAAAATTCAAATATTAAATGTAAAAGGCTTCTAGGAAAGACCAAAAGGAAATTCCTTTTATCCATTTTTTGCAACCTAAAAATAGCAGTACTGGGGGGGACACTGACTCCACTAAACTGTATGTGGCGCACCTCCATCGTTTATAATGTAACAACATTAAGTGCACTTGACACTTTAGATTTATCTTTCCCACTTGTAGAGATCTTAGGACCACACTCTAATCTAATGTCTTTTTACGCCCCTTTTTCTGTAATTTAAGGGAAATGTTATTCCTTCTACTCAATGATACACGAATAAATAATGCTAAAAAATACTTATTTTGATTTTACCTCAACAATACTAAATGCAAGACACTCTCATGTCTTATGTAAAATATGCACGAAATTATAATGTGAAATATTTATCACATAAAATCTCATTGTGTTATTAAATATTCAACACAAAATTTCCAGTATTTAAAAAAATAGAAATTTATATGGACAAAGGGTTTTTGTGTCAAATACTTAATAGTGCAAAGAGGTTTTATGCAATAAATATTTCACTAGGGGTTTCATGTCGAATATTTTAAAGTATAAGAAAATAATAAACATTCCACAGTGACGTTTCTTGTAAGTTTCGTATAACACAAATGAGTATCTTGAATTTATTCCACAAAACACATCATCATCATCATGTATATTATCTAAGAAGTCTCTTTAAGTAAATAATAAAGATTTAAAGTTTATGGCAATTTACCCTTGTAATCTGAATAATAATTAATTTACCTCCTTGTAAAAAGAGCACTTTACCCCCTATAATCTTATAAAAGTTCCACGCTGCATCTTTAACATTTTTAAACTTAAAAAAATACTATTTGATAAAACTATCATTCTTATATGTAGCAATTTACCATCTGGATTATGATAAATAAGGTACTTTACCCCCTATGTTCTGATAAATTTGAAAATTAACCCCCATTATTATGATAAATGTTGCACTTTACCCCCTATGTTATAAAAATATTTTCCATGCACACTCTCAACTTCGGCGAGTCGATCAGCATATTCGGGTCGGATCATACGACATAGCTTTAGAAGTCGTACAATATGAGGTTGGGGATGGAACACATGGCAAGATAATATCCGTCAGATCTTAGATATGATCTGTACAATAATATTCAGGAGCTTCGTTATGCTCTTGAGAGTTTGAGGTCGGAAACCATCTGAGGCTAGATCCTTGGGTTGATCCGGACCCGGTTGAAATAGCAGGGTTGAGGTTGAGCTCGAATTTGATTGAGGATAAGCTCGGGTTGCTTTTGAGGTCGAGTCCGGCTTATGGTTGAGGTCGTTTTTGACCTGATTGAGCTCGAGTAGATTGAGATCAAGCAGACTTGGAGCTTGGTAAATGCTTTTTGACTCTCCACTGTTATAAAACTTAGGATAAAATGATGAACCAATTGTAGTAAACAAAGAATTTTTATATGAATGAAGATATAACAATTCTTCTCATTGATTGTAGATGGTTCATCTTGTTACAAATGAGGGATGAACTCATCTATATATACAAGTTCAAGACTTCAAGTAGTAATACACATGTCTTCCTTGAAAGGGTAATGGGTGGCATTTATGCATTGTGATACTTGGATATACTTAGAAGCATCCACTTGTTCTTGCCTTGCCACACTTATTCTTGCTTTGACACATATTGTGTTATGTGTTGATTCTTTATTTCACCAAATGGAAGAATCTTGTATATATATCTTGAATGATAAATTACCAATTGCATCCACAAAATATGCATATTTCACAACATCCACATCATTTTGTAAGAAATGATGAGTGTTTACCTAATAAATGTAAACTATAATAATTTTAGTTACGTAAGGATTGATATAGTAATTTGAATAATACTATTTTATTATCATAGATGGAAGTGTGTGTTTACGCTTTGTTCACGAGCGTGTATGTGTATATATGAAATATTTAAAAATTGTATTTCTTTGTTCATTTTCAAATTTAAAATACTAACCATCCAAAAAGCATTTGAGATTTAGTTCGAGCTCATCCAATTCAATTTATGTAGCACATGCACTAATCACTTGATAGATTTTAGAATTCAATTCGATCGAACTCAAATTCATAATTTAATAATTGATAAAATATGTGTAAAATTTATAAAGTCATTTGATTTCGATTCATTTATCAATCAAAATAAGTTTAAACATAATTTTGAATTCGATAAAATGATAAATAAAGTTCAAAAATATATTGTGTTATGGATCGAATGCTAGCTGCTCGGCTCTTTCCACCTCTTTCAAAAATCTAATTCAAGAGCATATATTAAGTTACTAATACTATTCTTAGGAGGGGGGACATGAAATTTTCTAGCAACATGGTCTGTACAAAGTTTTCAGGAAAAAAAAAAGAAAAGTATTAAAAGAAGAACCTGACAATTTTTTATTTATCTTTTAACTATATGATTCTTCCCATGAAACTATTTCCACCATTTATATATTTTTCCCATTTCTCCTCTTCCACAAAACGAAACGGCCCTAGAACAATTGAGTTTATAATCCAATTATATTATTTAAGTTAGGCACATTGCTAAACATCAAGGTTTGATTTCGATGATAATATATAAGCTTAGTCAATGCTAATTTTTTTAATTAGAATAAAACTACCAATTATTTTCGGTAATATTAATACTTAAGTTTTTTTTGATAATTTTTTTTTTTTAATCACCTAAGTATTAATTCATTAAGTTTAGATATTAAATTGGGTCACATGACAATAACATGAGATAATAATTATTTTCATGTTGTGATGTACAGGTCAAAAACACAAAATAATAATTATTTTTTTTTACAAAATTGATGTAGTTAAATATAGTTAGGAGGAACTCCAAAAATAGGAAAATAATAAACTAATGTTTTATTTAATTTAATTTTCAATTAGCTATTTGGCCACAGACGATATTATAGATAGTCGATTGATTAAGTAGCATGTCCGGAAATTGAGTAACCAATTAAATAATGTGATAATCTTTAATATATAATGTACGTTCTGTATCGAGGTCTAGTTTAGGGATAGATTCAAGAGAAAGAATCAAGTCGTTATAATAATGTGTAAAACAAAACAAAAAAAATACTAGGCAATTATATAAAATATTTGGGGCAAGTTGCTGGGCTCAATCATTGAATGTACTTTTTGGTAGTGAGTTTCACTACCTAGAAAATTGATACCATATATTAAAAATATTTTAGTTTTTTTAATATATTTCTGGATTTTGTATTAAAATAAAAATTACAAGATAATTATTTCCCTTCCATTTTTCTTTTCTCTGACAAATCATTCATATTAATTGGAATCATAAAGTATTAAATCACTTACTCATCTTTGTGACATACAATAATGATGTATAAAGTTGATCTAGTAGATTAAAAAAGGAAAACAATTTGAATGGTTCACAATCTTTTCTAATAATTGATGGTTCACAAAATTCATGTCTTGTTGTTGAGCAAATTCCAAATTCCATTGAAGTTTTTTTTGTCCTACATGAACATGGAGATTAGTCGACTTTCCGAAGAGTATTACAAAAGAAATGAGAATATTTTCAAAATTGTAGAAATTTGTATGATATGTTTTTATAAGCGTGTATGTGTTATGTTTAGAAAAATGAGCTTTTTTAGTGGATTGTTAAGTGATGAATCAATAAAACATCATATTTGAGAATACAATAATGATTATATATGTACTAAAAATATTTTTTGGAAAATTGATGCGTGTATATTAAAATTTCGGGAAAATCTTGAATTTTTTGAAGAATCCACACAAACAAGACTATAAAAGAAACACAAGCCAAATATATCTCTTATCTAGCTATCTACGAATTGTGATTATCATAAATGGGCTTCTCATGAACTTCAAAGGGTTCTATTTTTCCTTTTTGGGTTCCCTCTTTGTCACTTAAAGGTTTTCCTCATATATGATGTTTGTGCATGGTCAATTGAGATGCCAAAGTGAAAATAAATTGAGATCCCAAACAAAATGATTTAGTAGAGTCTAACAGTACTTTTTAGGTTTTATAAATTTTATTATCTGAAAATTGTATTCATATTAGATTTGATTTAAAAGCATCGAATTCAACGAGAATGAATCATCTTGAACACGAGTAGAACTCCATTTTGTAAGCAATGAAATCGAATACATACAACTTTTACGATAAGTTCAATCCTACATACCAATCTCGTGGGTGTTTTTTTAGCTCCCACAAGATTTGAAAATACAAAAAATCAAATCCAAAAATATCATAATCATTTAAAAGTTTCACAAATGTAATAGGTGGCCTTCCACACCTCAATTGGCACCACTAATTTATTGTTTATTTATTTATTTATTTTATCATTGGTACCCTTTCAAATTCTTGAGAAGCCCCTATTGTCATCAATTATCTACTCTTCTTAACTCTGATTGGTGAACATTTAGCATGCAGAAGCGTTTTCTCTTTTCTTTAGTTTTTTTCCCCTTTATTTATTTATTTTTTATAATCCAGGTATCCAAGCTTACACTAGACTAATCTTGGACCCTCAGAACCCTTGTCCTAGAACCCTGAAGGATGTAAATCGCAGGATGTGCCTCCACCAAGTCTCAGGATCCCATCATACTGTTGTACACTCTGCGCACAAAGGGGTCTTCACCACAAATGACCATTAGATAGACCCATGAAAATGTTAATATATCTTTAAATAGCCCCATACTAATACAATTAAACTTCTTTTGTGGTCACTTCATAAAAACTAAGTAGATTGATGATATTAAAACTTATTACATATACATATACATATACTTTTAGTACTATATATGTGTGTAAATAATTATCATGCATTACAAAATTGAATTTCTAACATATCTTATTCTTATCAACAAAAAAATATGCATATTGGTTTCTACAAGAAACGTGACATTTTTTTTAAGCATAACACTTAACCGAAACAAAACCTACAACACCTTTTACACTCTACGCATTCCATTTTCTTCCTTTTAATTTGAATTTCTCAACTATGTTTGATTCTTGAAATTCAGTTAGTAAAACACTAAATAAAATATTTTCTCATGCATCAAATCATGTAACGTTTCGTAGTATATTTTTTCTTGTTATATACACTAAAAAATGATTGGTTTAGTCAAGTAAATTATATATGAAAGACATGCTTAAACTTAAATATAATGTTTTCAGTTTTAAATAAAATTCTTAAATGAACCTTCTACAAATACGAATGAAAACATACAAAAAATATCATCAAAAATCTACAAATTGTTTAAAGACTATAACATTCTTTTCTCCTCGTTGCTTCACAACACAAAAATGTACAACTTGTGTAAATCAAATCATTAGTTCAACTGGATAATAAGTTCTACACACTTGAAGTAATTTATTATTAGACTCAAAATCTTCTTACTAAAGGAGCAAAGATTCAACAAGAAGAAATCCGAGGTTACAAACTCAACCAACCTAAAGCTTGACCTCAACATCAACACCAGCGGGCAAGTCAAGTTGCATCAAGGAATCGATTGTTTGGGCAGTGGGATAAAGAATGTCGATAAGGCGTTGATGAGTTCTAATTTCAAAATGGAACCTTGCATCTTTGTGAACATGAGGAGATTTAAGAACACAGTATATTCTTTTCTTTGTTGGTAATGGAACTGGACCCATTGTCTTTGCATTTGTTGTTCTTGCAGCATCCATTATCTGCTTGCATGAATCTTCTATCAGAGGTACCCAATACGATCTCAGTTTGATTCTAATCTTCTGCTTGGGTGCAACCTGACAACATAAATACCCTTTTAAGATTCAAAGTGAACACTGAATCTCTTTATTTTGTTTTTCCACTTTTCTTTAGACGATATGTTCGTTGGTACTACTCACTCAAAATTACTATGTCGGTCGGATCTGACAAAAGCCTAAAAGTGATTTTGCTTGCAGTATAGCAGTTTTAGTTAAGTTGCAAACTAAAAAGGTAACCAAATGTGATTGCTGAAATCGATAGGTGGTCGATGACTCACTTTTACGACTTGGTCTAGGTACATAAAGCTGAAGATAATTTGATCAAAAGAAAATCATATTTAGTCCTTTAAGTCTCTTCCAATTTCAATGACATAACCGAAGAGACATTTCACAAAAACCAAGAGATTGTTACACAATTATACTGAAAGAATTTCCACAACATAAATGCATTGTGTAATGTCTAGCAATTCAAAGCCTATTTGAGTAGCAAGCAACAAATAAGTTAACAAACTGACATAGAACCAAATACAACACTTTTAACAATTAACCAAAAGCAAAATCACTAGAAAACATGAAAGTTAACAGCAAATTCTCTGGAAAATGAAAACACAAATCACTAGATAAAATGAAAGATACCTTATCAGAATCTTCAGCAACACTCAAGGTTGAAGCGGAAGAGGCCCCATCCTATATACCCACAAAACAAAACAAAAAAAAATCAAAAACCCATTACACAAATAACCGAAGGCAGTTGAAACCAAAATAAAACATCAGTTTCAGTTAACAAAAGCAGATTTAAAGATAACCTGAAGAGAAGCAGGCTCGACAATGGGTTCTAAGGCTTCAGGCGCAGCCGAAATTCTTGAAGAGGAGAGCGGAGAAGAAGAGGGTTTCAGGCTCTTTAAATTTGTAGCGGAGGGCAAAGAAAGCTGAGTTCTGGTGGAAATGTTGGAAGAATTAAACACGGGAAAAATAATCGCCGATGAACAAATTGAAGCCATTTTGATTTTTACTCGGCCAAACTTTGATTGGTTTGGAATGGCTTTGTAGAATTCCAGCAGGTTTTTACTTTATCCACAACATTCATGATTCTCTTTCTGGATTTCATTTTAATAGTTAGCTCTTAGCTGAAAGGTAACTAATTGGGCTGCGCAACACGTGGGGGCCCAAATAAAATTGGGCTGAGATTTAAAATACTAACAAGGTATCTTCTTTTATCTCATAATAATAATATTGTTTGACCCAGGGATTTTTTTTTTTTTTTTTTAACTCTGTCTGGATCAATTATGATCAAACTTTCATCACTTCGATGGATAATTATAAACATGCAATCGGTCAATCCGACAGTTAAATTTTTTTATTAGATTTTACCTGGGTATTCATATTTACTCTATAATATTTTACCATCAGTTTCATAAGACATAAATTAATTTTTCATTCATAATCTCATATTTATGTTTTTTTTGCCTAAAAATATTAATTATTTTTGATACATTAATTACAGTTGCATTGTATTTTTCTAACGTGATGTGTTAAATTATTTGAATAAGTGATTGAATGTGTTGTCGACATATAATTTTATCTGACACAATACCCGAGCAAGGAAAATTATCAAACAAACGATTGTTACGTAAATTTTTAACAAAAAAGAACTACCAAAAAAAGAAAAATTAACAACAATGAGAACTTCACCAAATTAGTTCAAATTCGAAATCAATTATATGAAATGAGAAAGCTTTTTATGTACGTTGATCTATCATCGATTGTCCTTATTTTTATTATTTTTTATTTTTGAACTACTTCTTCTAAAGTAGTAAAAATCCAAATGAAGTAAAAAGGAAATTTTGGTTAGGTAAGTAATGGTAGTGGCCGGTGATTGATACTTCTTACACCGTGGTTAACAAAAAGAAGTATTTTCAATATTTTAGAATCTTACTCCATCCATTCATAAAAACTGTCGTTTTAGAAATTTGCACATATATTAAGAAATATAATAAAGAACATAAATTTTTGGTGAAAAATTAATATATATATTCTTATAATATTGCATTGAAATAAATAGGGTATACTTTTTAGGTGTAACTCCGGGTGACAAAAAGGGCCACAACCCATAGAATGGTCCTTTAACCACCCGATTCAATTCAATACAACCCATATATTTTCTATTGTTTATGAGTTGAGTTTTATAAATATTTATATAAGTGGGTCGTTAACGTACCTAGTGAAAAACACAAATTTAACTTAACTAATTAACATTCAATGACTTAATACAATATTATTTTATTTTTCTCTCCTAGATTCATGAAAATTTTAGTTATAATATAAAATTATTAATATATTTACGTTGCAAATAAATATAAAAATATTAAATTGCTTTAAAAATCGAAAAAAAAAATCTTAAGTGTAGTAAATTTTACCTAGTCCATATAATTTATATAATATTATGTCATCTACTTAAATATGAATATTTGAATAATATTTACTATGATGTATTTATTTTAATTTTAATTTAGTAAAATACACATTATTACTATACCTAGACGGGCAGACACATGACCCGACCCGGACCGACCCAATCCATTACCAACCCGTCTAACCTGCATAAAGCAACCCGTCTACCCAACCCCCCCTTTACCAACCTTAGGTGTAGTTATTAAGATTTAAATTAGAAAATTGTGATTTATATTTCATTACGATATTAAAGTTAGGTGTAGTTATTAAGATTTAAATTAGAAAATTGTGATTTATATTTCATTACGATATTAAAGTTGTGGATATTTTGAAACAAAAGAAAAATCTCTAAAACGATAATTATTGTGGGACATAGAGAGTAATTACAAAGGTCCGCAATTACTGTACTGATTGGAAAACTCATAGCCAAATTATTACAATTATCAATTGTGTATGAGCATTTTCAAAAATATTTTATTTTTGCTCTGACGCCAATAATTATTGTTCTAACAATATCGCTACCATTATTATTATTTAATTTGTGTACATTTGTATGTAGGAATGTAGAACTTACGGTTGTCTACTTGTCTTCATGCCAGCTTACACCTATAAATGCAGTCCTAAAACCATCTCAATATTTCTCAAACGTGGGCAAATTTACCCGCCCAAAAAAAAAATGGAGATTTCTCTTTAGTTGCAGATGAATTCAGCTTCTTCAACCGTCACGCTTTCAAACAATACATATTGTTTCACATAATCCCCTGTATTTTGTAATATTCAGTCAAGCATAGATTTATGCCTCAGCCTTTACAAATTTTTAATATCCTTGTAAAATTTCCATAATCCCATCTTTCTATTCATTTAATTCTTCAACAATTTGTGAAAATCTTCATTTTGCTTCTACCCATTCATTTAATTTCTTTTTGGCAATGATGAATTTGTCATGTTTCGGTGTTCTGTTTTTTGTTCTTTCGTTAATTTGGGATGAAACTAAAGTTGGGTCTGCACAAAATGATAATATGAGGAATTATATTACGGTTGATGATTTGGTAATTTACAGTCCTTGGGTACCTGTTGAACGAAGAGCTCAAGATAAAGTAATTGTTGTTGATAAAAATGGACGTGGAGATTCTCTAACAGTGCAAGGTGCAGTTGATATGGTCCCTCAACAAAATACACACAGAGTGAAAATTCAAATTCTTCCTGGAATTTACAGGTTAATTGCAAAGCTTTCTGTCTGTGTTTTTCTTTATTCTTCAGTAAACTTATGTTCATAATTTGATTTTCCTTTCTTTTTTTTTTAGTTCCTGCAGTTGTGTGTGTTTGTTGTACGTTATGATTAAAGGAACTGTTTTTTCGGAAGTGGGATAATGAGGAAGTTAAATGAATATTAATGGGATCTAATTTATTAAATGTCACTTTACAGTTTAAACTAAATTTATTCATTTTTAAATACACATAATATAGAGAAAATATTTTGTGCACGGATGATGTGATGTAATAATCAATCAGAGTAGATTATGTCTAGTTCTTCTATTAAGTAGTAATAGAGTCATAGATTTGATCTCCACCATGTATTAGTATGCATGAATTGAATTACATAAATCTCTCTCTATATGTTGTATTACGGGATGCACGAAATAATCCCTCCATAATATAGTCATGTCTAAAAGGTTGAGAAATTCCGTCTTAATCTCACATGTCCGCACTTTACAAAATTACAATTTTAATCTCAACTTTTGTCTCAAGATATTCATTGGGATCAAAAGTGCAAAATTGAGAAAATCTCAATGGGAACAAAACGTGATTTAAAGCGTGTGACCAAAAGTGTCAAAAATTGGAAGCAAAATCGCAACTTCATAAAGTACGGGATCGAAAATGTTGATCCTCCAGTATCCCGTGAGACTAAAAATGTAATTTTGCTGTGTTGTATTCATGTCAATCTCTGGCTAATTTGATTGATTTAAAGTAAGTAATTTTCTGTGTCTTGTGCTAGACTTTGATTCTTGAAGGAGCTACTAAAAATTTATATAAATGATTGAAATATTTTGCAGCGAAAAGGTACATGTACCAGCATCAAAGCCATACATTTCATTTATTGGAGACCCAAAGTTAGCAGCTCAAACAGTGATAACTTGGCATGATAAAGCTTCTGACAGAGATATCAATGGCGGTTTAATAGGGACTTGGAATTCATCCTCAGTAATAGTAGAAGCAGACTATTTTTGTGCATCATACATCACTTTTCAGGTTCTTTAAAATAAAAAAATAAAATCACACTTTCAACCACTTAAAAAACATTAGTATATAACTAGATTGAATTCACAAATTTTGTTATGTTTATTAATTGTACGTAGAACACAGTAGTTGAACCATATGGTGGACTCGAAGGATACCAAGCTGTTGCGTTGAGGATATCGGGCGATAAAGCCGTATTTCACAAAGTTCGATTTCTTGGATCACAAGATACACTTCTAGACGAATCTGGATCACACCTTTTCTACAGATGTTTCATTCAAGGAGCCACAGATTTCATATTTGGCAATGCAAAATCACTCTATGAGGTATGTACGTAGTAGTACTATTCTCATTTTCGGGCATTTTAATTTCACACTCTAATAAACGAATAATTAAAACGATTTGAATACGTAGGAATGTGTCATATCTGTTGTTGGACCAGCATTTGCAATAGCAGCACATCACAGAAACTCGGAAAATGAAGACACGGGGTTCTCTTTTGTGAACTGTAAGGTGACTGGTGATGGTATTGTCTATTTGGGAAGAGCTTGGGGGCGTTATTCGAGAATAATATACGCGTACACTGAATTTAACATTAATGTTGCAGTAGGAGGATGGCAAGACTGGGGATCTACGTCGAGTGACAAGTATGAAATATACTTCGATACAATTCATCGTATATATATATAATTTCGACCTTGTAATAAATGCATATATATATATATTCTTGTTAATTTATGCAGTTGTGTAGTGTTTGGAGAATACGAGTGCAGAGGCATTGGAGCAAATAGAAGTGGAAGAGTGCCTTACTCTAAAGAACTGAATCACATTGAAGCAAGTCCATACTTGGGCAGAAAATTCATCAATGAGGAGCAATGGCTCAAATTCTAATAACTCTACATATATATCATCTTATTTTTTATTAGACAAGGGGAAAGTTACATAACATAACATACATACATACATGTGACCTTACAAATAGGATTAGAAAATAAATAAACCAAACTATTTGTACTCGAATTCGCGGGTCAAAGTTTGTGCTGAAGCTAAATAAATATTGTTCGACTCAAACTATCGATTAAAGTTTGTCATTTAATTTCTTTTGAAAAAAGATTCTAGCTCGACTCCATTATTTAAAAAGACAAATTACATGTAAACACATTAATTTACTCCGAGTTCAATTTGATTAACATTCAAACACAATTTCAATCTCTACAAAAGAAACTACTACGTTTAAATTAAACAATGTCTAATCACGAGCCTCAATTTGGAAATTCTCAACATCGTCTCTTTACATTACACGTCTTAGAATTTTCAAGTAACAACAGACTTACTATAGATGGTGTAAATTAATGTCAGTTATCAAGATAGAATGTGAAATAATCAAGATGATGTTATAAGTTGAGTTGAATTAGCAATTTTATTTATTTAATATCATATTTAAGATACTTAAAGTTAATTCATTTAAATATGTAACTTGGAACGGACTTTAATTGATTTGAATTAATGCCAGAACGCTTGTCAATCTCAAATCGAAATTAGAAGATGTATATTGTCCACATTGTTCGTTGAATAGCTAAATGAATTTTTATTGATCTTACCAGATTTTGAGTAAATTCTCAACCCTAAGATAAGAGAGGTTCAGAACCAACACATTTGGGTAAATTCTTAATTAAACTTAACTTGAACAAATTCATCCAACCAAAAAACTGTACTGCACTTGTCAGGTGAATACTTTAAATTCAGTCAAACATGGATTGAAATAAAATTTCTCATAGGTTTGACATATTGGTTTTCGTCATGCCAAAAAGTTCTGTTTTGAAATTGGAAAAATATTATAGTTTCATAGTAATAAATTCAAGCAAAAGTAATTTATCAAAAAAAAAAAAATAAGCAAAAGTGTGCAGTCTTATGCAATAATTGCTTGTTTCAACGACATCTTTGTTCCCTGGAAATTCTCAAATTAAATTCATAGGAGTCAGGCTACTCCAGTACAAACCATTTGGTTTCTAAATTTCATCAATCAAAGAAACTAATAAATAAATAAATGCAGGTGCAAGTGCAGGTGCAGGCTATTGTCAATGTAGGCCTATGCTTTCCTAAGATAAATAGCATTATACTTGTTGCAGTAGCCAGACACGTTCAAACATTGGATCACCATATGGCCAAAAGTAAGTCAAAATTGTCCTTCATATCTGAGAGACTCGCCAACGATTAGAAAGGTGTTGAAAGAGAAAAACATCATTCACAGCTTCTCTCTAGCTCTTGGCACTGGTCAATCTGCAATAACACTTGCAATAGGGAAAAAATGACTATGGACACAACACACAAACACACAATGAGCAGTTGAAAATTACCTCCTCAAGTACCTCGATTGGGGGCTGAAACAGATACAGGTGGGCCATGAGAATATCTCCAAGCGCTACATGCGGTACATTTATCCATGTTCACATCATTTTCCAGTGTACAAAATTTACATGACCAGATAACATGTTTCAGGTTATCATCTCTCGGCTTCTGGGTTGTGCAGAGCTCACATATTGGAGCTAATTGCTGCAATAGTTTGTTGAATTCCAAATGTAAAATTTGAATAGAAACCGTAAAATGCTCTCAAATAAATAATTGTCGAGATAAACCTTCATATAAGCAAATAACTCACTGGGTTCAACAAAGTGCAGACTGTACACTGCCACGTATTATATTGGTCAGTATGTGTTAGGCCATCATTAGAATTCCACAAGGAAGTCGAAGCTTCTCCACATAAATCTTTCTGATTATTCTTATTAGGAGTCATTTCATCTAGACAAAACGAGGACCCAGAATTAAAGTCATCTCTATCCAAGTCTATGAAGGTGGGTTCTTTCTTTCCACGTAATGAAACATCATTTGATTCTCGGTTTCTTTTTCTAGATACCACTTTCACATCCTGTTTAGCGGGAATGTGTGAGATTTTAGAACAGCATCCTGCTTCTGAAGATTTTGGGGCCGGATCAGTATTTTCATCTTCTTCAGATTCAACACAGAGTTCCGAGCCACACCATATATTATCCTGAAATCTTCTCTCTGCTGCCATTGCAGCAGCTTGGACAGGACTAAGTGCAGCCATGATTGAACTATCTCCCCCAATTCTCTTAGGTCCAGAAGGCAGTAGGGATTCACGACGAGCTCTATTTTCTGCAGCAGTCAAAGCAACTTGACGAAGTGATGAAAGAGGAAGTTTACGAGAAGCTCCACCCAAACGCCGTCCAGGAAGATCAAATCCTTCTCCTGTTCCACTAATTCCTTTGTGTATGAGCTCTTCACACTCCTATGTACATTGCAGGTATATTATAAAGTTAAGAAACTTTTTGAATGAGAATAATCAGAAACAAGATACACATCTGGAATCCCAATAACTGCCATGGAAATATCACAAATAAAAACAATATTTTGCCGACTGAACATCGATAGGAGAAGTGCAGGAACATTAAAATGGACAAACTTAACTTCTTAATTTGAATTGCTAGCAAAAGAAGGCTTCAATAATGAAAGTGTTTTCTTACGCTTCTAGAGTAATTTCTTCTCTGATTGTTGTTTAAAAATTAAGAGCAATAAACATGATTTTAATTTGAACATAGAAGTCAAAGAAATCTAGAAGGTCTAGTAATGAATTCATCATGTTACTGCTAAAAGAATGTAGTCGGAAAAAAAATGATTAAGAAGCTTGCAGAGTTTCAGTATATTTCCTTGCATGGAAATCACTGCAAGTACTTTCTTCACGCTCATTGTTGCACTTACCAATGCATTTCTGCTTGTTAAGTTTGAAGTTAATGACTCGTGCAGAAAATAAATAAACTACAGTAAGATTGTCAAACATCGCCAGTCAAGCCATCATATAACATCTGAGCATGCAGAATCGAGAAAATTTTATTAACAAAGCCAAAATTTGCATCAATTATATAAAATGCACTTAAGCTAAAGCTCAGAGTGATGTGTCATGAAATAAAGTACAGAAACAAGTAAAGAATTGCAATCCGAGATTGAATTTAAAGAACAAAGGAAATCGCAGAAAATAGGAGTGAAATACTGTATATTTTATTGTACGTGTACCTAGTATAGATCCCCTTTGAGCAGTTTATGTCAAAACCTAAAACATTTTCTGACAAACGTTAAATATAATAAGACCAATGTTCATATCTTCACTCTTCAGTTCAAATGAATATTTTTAATCATTTACTTTATTTTAGCGATTTTGACTATTTTGTACACAGATGAAAGCATGCCACTGGACTACATCACAACCACGTTCATTACATGTATATTTGTGAAAGAACAAGAAGTGCAGCATATCTTTATTTCTCAAAAAAATTAATCTCAGGAGAAGAGATCCCCTTCATTTCCTAAGCATAATCACCAGCAATGTCAATGGGCATAGGAACTATATTTTATGATGAGCATTGGAGATTAAATTAGAAAACTAAAAAGCCCTCATAACCCCGCCCATCCCACCGCAAATTTTGAATAGCATTAATAATTCTTTAGTTGTACCAAATCCTAATCATTAGCAACAGCAGTATGAAATCCTGAATCCTCATTTCAATATCAGAAAGTATAATACCTGGCATAAAAGTACCATTTACCCTAGTATTTTACCTTTCGAAGTTCATCCCAGAGCTTGTAAAAACTTGTATTATGAGGGCCATGAGCATTGTGGCATAGCTCATGTAGCATTGTATCTAAAACTTCATGGAAAGGGAGAAACTCTTCGTCTCTGTTCGGCCTTCTCAGCCTTAATTTTACATGTATACCACCTCCTACATTTAATCCCAAAAGAGCCCCGTTTTTTGGACTGCAAATTTCATAATTACTCATATGAATTCCATAATATATAGGATACAGAGTTCAACAACCGCCATTTAACTTAAGATAACTCATAAAAAAAAAAAAAAAAAAAAAAAACCTAATTCTAAAATACAGGATGTAACTTAATAACAAAGATAAACAAAGAACAATCGTAAAATTACCACATCTCAGAAAGTACTTTGACCCTCCAATTGTGTTTACGCATGATTGGTTGAACCTGATTAGCGACTCTGTCTAAAATCTTTCGAGCCTCTTCTTCTTTGGGTTTTCTTTTTAGGGTTTTGATTTCCCATACTTTGTTCAAATCCCCCAAATTCATCGATTTTCAATTTTGAAGCTCTAAGAATATTACTATAGTATGAGTTTCCTTCGCATTGAAATAGAAGAAAAGATCGTCGCTCTCGCTCCCAATAATGTACAGACCCGCCTTAAGAGTAAGACCTCGTTTGGTTTGAGAATATAAGAGTGGAAAAGGATGGTGGGAAATTCGCATCGTTCATTTTCAAATTTTTGGTGTAGATAATATATATTATATTATAATTATACACACATATAACAAGTTGCAACGGCCTGGAGAAAATATACTATGTATAACTTTCAATTGCATCTTCTTATTTCTTGCATTAAATAAGGTAATTACAATATATGTTACCTTGATCCGGTAATTGTCAAATCAAAATAATTATAAAGCAAGTGTAATATAATTATTTTATAATTGGATAATAATTTTTGGAGACTGACCAGTCACAATGCAATACATGTACTTTGTGACTAGAAAAGTTAAACCATTACTATTTTTTAACACTAATTGCTTTATTAAGAAATGTATCATATAGCATTATTATTTCGTTTAACAAGGAATACCCTTTTTCTTTTGTTATAATTGTTTGATAAGGAAGACTATATCAGTTTGTATTTTCTAATGGAAGGAACTAAAACACATTCGAAGTGACGATCAAAGTTCAATTTCCTATTAAGAAAAAATTCTCATATAATATGTCTAACGCAACTCAAAAAAGGCCAAAGCCTTGAGAAGCAAAATAAACATTATTGAAGATAAACTAGATAATTGAAAGTAACTACGAATTTTGTTAGCATATCACGAGAAGACTCGTGGTTTGTGGGTTAGGCCTAGTAATTTACATATTTGTCGCTGAATTTTATGAAGCCAGCCACCAACTAAGTTCAAATCAAGTTTGAGTAATGTATTGTTCAACCTTACTCAACTTGGCCATTTTCCCACGGCCTTTTGTGCCGTTCTCTTCTTTCTTCAGTGTTTATGCTCCACTGCTTTCCCCTTTCTTCCTCTTTTGATTTGAGGATATGTCAAGCTTTATTTTATTTTTCAATACCCCACCCTTTCTTTTTCAAAACCTTCACTCCTCTAACTCAACTCCATTGCAAGAGCCATCTTCACCCACAAAATGTGTAACTACCCATTTTGAGAGACCCTTGGCTCGCCTAACTGCCCTTCCGCCGCCTCCACCAGATCCGCCGCCCCCACCAGATCCGTCGCCTCCACCACAAGATCCTGCTCATCCATCGCCGCCACCTCCACCACCACCTGATCCGCCCCTTCCACTTTTTTATTTGAGCAATCGTTTTGTGTCTCTGGGTAGAGGTCCTTCGGACTTGTGTTCATGGAGTTTGACGAATCTGCTTGTTTATCTTGTTGCTTTATGTATTATGTTATATGCCTTTCTGCTTCGTAGTTCTTTTTTGTTCGGTTTTTGTTTTGTTCACTTTGTTATGTTAACCTTTGTTGGTTTGTTTGTGATGAAATCATGTAATCGAGAGGATGCTTTATGCAAAAATCTCAGTTCTGATTTGCCTTTGATGAAGTTTCAGTGGTTTTCTTCCAAGTCCGGAAAACGTTCAGTTTACTTAAGCTCAGGCTCGGGTGATTGTTTGATCTTCTTCAACCATTTTAATTCCTTGTTCTTAATCTTGTTTGTTGCTTTAGTTTGTAACTTAGTTGTTTTCAAGTTGTTTCTTTTAGCGTTTGTGTTGTTTGTTGTAAGTTTTTGTTGTTTGTTTTCGTTTTATTTCGTTGATGTAATCTCTACTTAATTTCATTAATGGAATATTTTATTTATCAAAAAAAAAAACTTGTTTTCATCCCCGTAGGAGGTATAAAGTTAAAAGTTCAAAACTACTGTACCATGATTTCAGAAATATAATTAATCAGCGGATATACATCAGCTAAGCCGTAAGTTTCTTGATTAACACTCGAAGGCGAAGTTTCCTGTCAAAAAATAGAGATATTATACCTAAAGTTTTTGCCCAACAACATAAACCAATAAAGAAAGAGATTATTCACAATTGAATTAAAAATGTAACAGTACCACATATACTTCAACAAGAGATTCAAAACCTCTTCACAAGAAGGAATTGATAATAATATAAACTTCACTCAACAGTTAGCAGCTAATTACTACATTATGTTATATGCCGGAACAATTGCAGTCGCACCATACACTGGGAAAAATGGTTTTGTTCAAAGAAGAAAGATACAAACTCAACTACGCTTCAGAATCAGACAATTTCTTCATTTCCATCTCCAGAAACGACCTTGCTGCTTTTGCTCTTGCATACGCCTGCGCCATAGAAGTTTGGAAATTAAACTTTAATTCCTACTCATATTGACATATTACTACAAACCAATTAGAAGTTTGAGAAAAAAAACTAACCTTAGATGCTCTTTTGATCTTTCAATAAACTCTTTGGCAATATCATGCCCTTGATAAGAAGCTAAAACCGTTCGAATATCAGCTGGTCTATTTTTAGCAACATCTGCACACGGACAAGGGAAACCAAATATTTCAAGGAAAGGTTTTGCCAAATAAATTGGCAGATCAAATAAAAGTAAACGTTGAATGCTTACATTCCAGAAATGGAATAAGATCTAGAAGCGCGGTGTCATCTGCTTCGCCTTGCCATGGTTTTATTGGAACACTGTTCTCAGGCTGGAGACAACTTTCTAGAGCATGACCGCTAATGTAAAGAACCTTTGCAGGATCCCTATTGAGCCTCGAGAGGTCCTGCAGCAAAAGCCAGACATAAGTTAATAAGCTGTTAATACAATGAAATAATAGTGGCCACAAATGCAATTCATGAAAAGTAGAAATGTTAGACAATTCATGCTAGGGCATGAGCAGAAATACTAAGTCGTTGAAATTTCTTATTTCTGTTTTTCCCTTTTTTTGTTGGTTGGGGGGGGGGGGGGGGAGGGAGATTAAACAAGAAAAATAAAGTAAACAAACTCATATCGCAGTTCCATGTTATTGACATATATGTACTTTGTTTACTACTTGGAATAATAAGAGCAACCTTAATGGAGAGCTCCTCAAATCACATAGGACATTTTACGGCAGAAAAGGCATACAAAAATAACTAAATCCATATAATAGGCTGACCAAGTCATTAATGCCAATAGCACAAGATACATTACATCGAAGAGGCCAATAGATTCTTATACATTATTCATCATAATTTATCCTTGAACAGGGGACCCTTTCTACTGTAGCTAATATATCCATTTCTCTCAACATTGGAGATAAAAGCTCAAATAATCGTAACTTCCAGTCAAGAAAGGTAAGTTGAATAAACATAGATGAGTCGTAAATTCAGTTAACTAGCATTTTAATGAAATAAATTGATCAATTGAACATCTCAAAATAATATGGTCAAAATTCTAAATCCTCGCATGCTTGCTTTTACATTATCTTTCTGTTCTTGCTCACTTTTTTTTTTGGGCCTCAAACGAGGGTTTGGTAATGGAATATATGAGTTAAATTATAGTTGATTCAGAAACATGTGTATAGATGTACCCTATAGTGCTTGCCGTCAACATATTTTGTTGCACCCCTTGAAAGTCTATAGCGAATACAGTGCTTTGGATCCAATCTTTCAGCAACAGGATCGACAAACTGTAATTTCCCAGAAATATATGTTAAGAATACTGGAAACACAAAATAAGATAGTAAATGAAGAAAGGTTAAGTTATTGTTGGCAAGTTGAAAACATACCATATTTAATTGGTCAGAGTACACCACAATTTCATAATATTGAGCTAACTGCTCCAGAAAAGCATCTACACCAGGTCGCTTGAATGTTCTCCACCCTCTGTCACGCTTAAAAAAGAGGAAGAGCAAAAAAGTTACAAAAACACAAATTTAATATATCCCATGATAAATTTGAAATATGAAAAAGAGTACAGGACTTCAAGCTTTACAAAAGAAGTACTGAATGAAAGCGAAAAAGGTATGCTATCACACTTGAGCATGAATGTTACATAGCAACATAATCTGAAGTCCATTAAAATAAAATGAAAGCTCCGCTAGTTAATTTGATTTAAAAAAAAAAGGAGAATGAAAAAAGCTAGCAAATAAGACATACTTTCCAATCAGCATATATCAATGTCTCATTTAGATCCAACACCAGGGTAAAAACATGTTGCTCCAAAGGATGCAAATCAGGAAGGAGCTTATCTGATGTTGGTTCAGTAAAACCCTGCAATGTAATAAGAAAACAAAAGTGTCCAGATATGAGAAAAGTAAAAATATTTTGAAGAAATTCGAGACTTAAAATTGCATATCGAACGGGTGAAAACAAAAATGTGCTCTTACCCGAAGATGTTCTTCAATTAAACTCCTCAGGTCAATGTAAACGTCAACTAACTTAGCAGGGACTGCAACACAAAGCAAATGAGACATCGATAAATTAATACGACAAAAAATCTCAAGGGCATTATACTGATAGATGATTGTATGCAAAACACAGATCAACAGACACTGTTCAATTTTGCCCAGCTAAACAAAGGCAGAAAAGAGAAGAACGTCACCTGTCATTGCAGCAGCGCGTAGATAAGCTTGAAATTTCTGCATAAACAATTTGTAAAGAAAATTGTTACCTGCTTCTAGATTTTAAATACTAAAGCAACTAAGTAATTTTTCTCTTCCAGTGTAAATTTAACTAAAAAGACTATTGAGGGCATGCATTCAGGAAAGTATTATTTCTGAAAGAGTAAACTTAAAGTATCTGATGTAGTAAACCCATGTCTCCAAGACCTAAGTAACAGTACTACACACAACGAAACATATGCAAGTGTAAGACCATTGAGAAGTCAAGTTTTAGGACAAACATATCTGATCAAAAGGTATCTTAGTGTTGGTAATTGATGCAGTAAGTATCATAAATAATACTCGTAATAGCAATCGTATATGATGCTCCCAAGATATCGTACAGAAAACACAGTGCTATAAAAATAAACAAAAATATACTCTCTTTTTTTTAACATAAAGAACCAGGAAACATATGAAAGTCGATGCAGTTTTTTTCTGATTTTAATATGTCAGCAAATCATGGTCATGGAATACTTTTGAGGAACATATAATACTTTGGAGAGTCTATACTAATTATTGAGGGTCTCATATAAGAACTGCAGTACTAAGTAAGAAACTAATAAAGGACAGCTAGAAATGTTCGATTAGAGTTACAAAGAATGGATTACAGGCTGTAATACCCCTCCCCTCCCTTCCTCCGTGGCCCTCCCTTATTATCCACATTATACTCGGAATGTTTTTTTCACAAAAACAAATATTTTCTACAAGCTAACAACATAACGCATCTCAAGAGCTTTACTTCCTTCTTTCTACTTGTTACCACCCACTTCCCCAATTTCACCATGGCCAATACGTAGACAAAATAATGAAGTATGAATCCAGATATATCATGCAGCTTCAAAGTCAGTATGAGCTTCTTAGGTGGTTCATAGGGTTACATAATATCTACTTCAGGATGTTAAATAAGATAAGCTGCTACAAAACAAAATAAAGTTTGTTAAAATCATGTGAAGTGACAAATGCATAAAAGTCAATTACAGGGGATCTGTCAGACGCACATCAAATGATGATGCATCATCCTCGACGGTGAAATTTGCAGATGCACGCAAAGCCCTTGTTTTCTGCTCAACCTCATCCAATGAATATGCTGCAAATAAACATGTACATCAACATCTGATCAGTTTTAACTTTTGGGTCAAATTGCTTGCAGTTTCTTTGCAAACATTTTTAAGATGCAATTCCCATTTCAAACCAAGACCATAATCCATATCAATTCTGAAAATTCAAATAACCACACAACTGACTCGACAAACCAAGGGCATTAGTAAAACTAGTCTTATTGACTGATATATACTTCCTAACAAAGACACGACGAAAAGGAAATAAAAACTCTAATAAATAACAGAAAGCAAACAAGCATCAAGAACTTAAGACATCAAACTATCATTTTTTGAATACTAATACATCAACCAAGAAGTATAATTTTTCGTCTCATAAAAACCATGCATATTAACAGCAGATGTGTGTACAATAGTAGTCTCTGCAGAAGAAGCTAATTCATCGGTTAATCACTCTCCTGCAACTACTCATGGCTTGAACAAGATACCGAAACATGCACGGTGTACAAGGATACAGGGGAACACAGAACACAAACATCAAAGGGCCAACACAAGAAAAGTACTGGAATATATTAAAAATTATTGAAAAAATTGCATACACTTCAGGAGAGTTCTTTTAATTGCAATTGGCAATTATCAGAAATGGAGTGGTACTTAACTTTATTCCACATTGTTTGTGCAATCATCAACAATGATCGCACCAATTTCAAAGCTAAAAGGGGTACTGAAATGTCAAGAGAAAGTCGAACCGTAAGAGGCGTAGCCAACAGTGGCGACACCACCGGTGACGGCGGCGATGAGTCCGTACTTCAGAAATCTCCATGAATTCTTCTCGGCAACGGCTGCAGGCGGCGGTCCACTTGGCGGTGGAGGCGGAGGCTGATCGCCGATAATCGAAGAGGAAGAAATGATTGATTCTTTTGGAGGCTCTGTGGTAACTGTAGAGGAAAATCGACGATTTTTCCCTGAAATGATTGAACACAAGCGCGAACAATACCGGATTGATGTCGACATTTTTGCAGTTGGAATTTCTGGTGATCTAAATGAGGTTTCTAAAACAGGGACTGGAGTAGGGTTTAGACTTTAGAGAAGATTTTTGGGGGAGATTGTATTTGTACGAGAATGGGTTGAGCAATTGAATGACGGAAATGCCCCTCTTTGTTCCGTAATCTAGATTTTGTGATGTCTTCAGCCACGTTAAAGAGACATCATGGGAAAGGATTTGAATGACGGAAATGCCCCTCTTTGTTCGGTAATCTAGATTTTGTGATGTCATTAGCCACATTAAAGACATCATAGGATAGGATTTAAACATTATTATGCATTGAACAATATTAAGGTAACATTAGTTGATCTTTTAACTCAATGGCTGGGTTGAATTTATTAGCCTATAAATAGATAACTTGTAAAGTGTTTTATACACGCAACAATATTAAAGAATGAAATGAGATTCTCCCCCTTGTCTTCTATTTTGTTTTGTTATTTTTTTAAGCTTAATTTCATAACAGATTAATATTTTTTTATTAATAATTTGAGGGGATTTATCAATATTAAATGATTACTATACATTTAATATGTGTTGAGAAGATGTGAAAAAAATCAAATTTATAAAACAGTTTGAGTAAATTATAATCTGAAAAATGACAAAAGTATATATGAAAAATTTAACTTGTGTTCCGCTTAATTAATAGTTAGATTGTGAAATAATTAACTTTAATGAAGAGTCTAACTTTAATGAAAACCTTATAAAAAAATTAAAAAAATCTTAAGCATTAATGGGACATAGGTCAAATTACATGGGGTATATCCACCAAATGTTTAAGCCATGTTTCTGGTTGATTGTTAACAAGGGCGGACCCAGACAATTTTGGTTGGGGGGCGAGATTTATTTAAAATAGCATTCGATATTTTTCAGTTATTGTGATAAAATGACAACTAATTAAAAATAAATAATATTGTATATTTATCGAATAAAAGATGAAGATCATATTAGTAATTTTTTTAAAGAGTCTCATTCAACAAATAGCTCAAAATATTGAGTAATCTTAAAACACATAAATATTTTTACAACATAAATTCAGTTCTGTAAAAACAAATGCTATAAAAAGTATCAAAATTAATATTAAAGCTTATTTTTCTTTATTGTAGTGCATTTTATAAAATCAAATATTTATATTAATTTTAGTACATATGACCATATTACTGTTATATATTGATCCATATATTTATAATCTATAAGAAAGAAAGAAAAATAGCTTGTAAATTATAACTAATCCATATATATAGAAGAAAGATTGATATATAGCTCATAACTAACAATAAAGAAAACTGCAGCCCAAGAAATTCGAATATGGGCATCATTGTTTAAGTGCTGCATTCCACCAACTACACTACTGACATATTTTGAAAATATTTGACGAATTTTTATATAAATATTTGTTTCAGAATTTTCTTGGGGGGCGACCGCCCCCCAGCCAACGGTCCGCCCCTGATTGTTAAATATCAGAAAGTTTAATGTTTAAGTCATATTTCTGGTTGATTGCTAAATATCTGAAAGTTTATATAGTTCATGCGGCTCATTCAAATTATGTTACTGTATTTTCAGATTAAGGTTAATAGTGACTCCTGCTCAGGTTACTATATATATATATATATATATATATATATATATATATATATTGACAATTTTTTGTTTACTGAATTAAGCTTTAAAGTTATCGAACAAAAAATATTATTTAAACTTATTTGATATGTATAAGGAATCGAACTCTAATGAATTTTTGTTGGACGAACTCGAATTAAATATTAAATAGCTATAGACTCTCCTAACCGAAAATAAAAAATGGGAAAAAGAGAATAAGAAAGAAGATATTGCAATATCTGCAAATTAATGTGCTTTGAAAAATCTTGTATGCTCTTACGTTCAATTCCTTTTTCTTTCTTGCAATCAATGTTTTGAAAATCGGACCGGATCGGCCGGTTGGCCCGGTTCAACCGCTAGCCGGTCCTGAATTCGGTTCGGTTTACCCTTAAAAATCAGTCCTCAAATTAACCAGTGTGAACCGGTAAAAACAGCTCCAAAATCGGTAAAATCAGTGAATCAATACCACTTAATTTTTTTTTTAAAATTTAGAGTTTTTTTGGATATTATTATTTATTTGAACTCTTGTTTAACATTTAATAGGATTACATTTATATATTTTAATTGGAATAACTTATTTTAGTGTTTTAACAATCAATGCAATATTACAGTACTTTTTTTTTTACATAAAGAAGTACATAGCCATTTTCTCATCATTGTGAATAATATTATTTTTTATATGAAATTATGCAAATCAATTACCATATAAACATCAACTTACAAAAATAGAACCCAAATGAACAATCCAAAACTTTGAAAATGAGATGAACTTTTAATTTTTGTTGTCTTGTTTTGAATGTACGTATCTTTGAGGGATACTTGAAATTTATATTTTTGACATTGATCTAAAAATATATATATAAATATTACATAATAATAAAGTCACACCGATTATACCAATCGAATCATTAGTCGACCCGATCTAATCGATCGAACCAGTAACCAGTAAAATTTTCGATTCAATGACCGGTCCAATTTTATTTTAAAAACACTGGTTGCAATTGTAAACAAAAACAATGGGCTTGGCCTGTCTAAAAAGATACTCCGACTGTTTTGGCGCACTTCTTTTTCTTTTTTAAACAGCGGGCGTATGCAAATGTAAAGCATAAAAAACCTGAACAAAAGCCCAGATCTGGTATGAAATCGGTTCACTAATTTCATAACCAAAAATATGACTCGCAAAGCATGTGTCAAGATTTTAATATGTTTCCAACGAAAATAAAGAATAGTTTCAACATTCTTTTTTTGATAAATCAGAATAGTTTCAACATTTATAATTATTTCTAGAGAATTCTAAAAAAATAATTCTGATATTTAACTGACGAAACATTAAGAATTTAATTATATATACCTACCAATCATTAAATGTTGATAAAACAAGGCTAGCCAGCATCCACGAAATTACAATTGGAGAATTCTAGAAAGTAGTAGCACTCAAATTCAATACAACAAAACAAACCACTACTATTTCTTTCTTTCTTTCTTTGATTAATTATTCCCCAAGTTACCCGGCCCACAGATATTTCAAATCTCTGCTTTCAGCTTTCCCATTTTATTTATATATAAATAAATCCACCCTGTTTCCTTCATTTCATAACCAACCAAACAAATCTAATTCCTCACTCCCTTCAACAATTGTTTGACGCACAGCAAACAGAAAAAAAAAAAAAAAAAAATTTATGGCCTTAAATCGTCTCCTCAGTTTTGCATACATGATAATTTTCCACAACTCTTCTGATGCATCGAGAACTGCAGAGCGCAATTTGGAGGAGGAGAAACCTAAAATGGAGAAAATTGTCGGTGCGGCGTTCGAAATGCCGCTGCATTATCCTAGGTACGTGAAATCTGATTATGAGAAAATGGAGGAATGGAAATTGGATATGCTTCTTCGAGAGTATGGGCTTAATTTCAATGGCAGTTTGGAGGAGAAAAGAAGGTTTGCTATGGGTGCGTTTTTGTGGCCAGATCAATTTTGAGAAAAATTAAGGGTAAATGGACTTAATTACTAATTAGTAGTGTTAATTACTAATTGGAGTATTATTCAAGTTAAATGGAATTAATTAGTAGTGTTAATTACTAATTGGAGTATTAATATGTAAATTTTAGTTTGTTAATTAGAGGTGTGATAAATTATTGGGGTAGCCTAGATCTGTTCGTATTTGTATTGTTGAATTTGTTAATTAGAGGTGCTGTCTTGTAACTTGTATTGTAGTAGTGTTATTAGAATGATTTTAGTAATTAATTGTGTTTAGCTGGTATTTAAAATGTAAGACATGATTCATATATGTTCTCTTTTATATATTCTATATATATATTATGGAATACTTTTATTTCTTAATGTTAATTCCTTCGTGTCTGAATTCATCCTCATATTTTATAATTTTTGTCTGAATGTCCTAAGACAAGATTTCATTTACTATAATAATAAAAATATCTTTTTCAGATTTTTTATTTTATTTAAAGTAATATCAGTAAATTAATTACTTATACCTCGACGTAAGGCTTAATTATAAAAAAATTCATAAAATTTCCCTCAAACTTGTTATCATCTAATTACAATTCCAAAAAGTTTCAATTTTGTTCCCAGGGAATTATTTGAAAATTTTGTAATATCTTATAAGATTTTAAAATATGGGTAGTAATTGTAATATCTCTTGGATTATAAAAACTAGTAATTACATAGTTGCCAACAAAAATTGATAAAATTTTGTAATATCTTAACACTTCTTATAATTGGCTCATAATAATTGCTTCATGAATGTAAACATTGAGGGGGAGTTCCTCCTAGTAATTTATTTTATTGCATCAAAGTTGTTTGTTAATCAAGGGGGAGATTGTTAGTCGAATGATTAATGATTAACAAACAACTTAATATTTGAGCTTGTTTCTTGAGTTTAATCTTAATAGGAATTATTGAGAAGCTCATTATTTGAAGAAAGAGGTCCATTTACGAATAAAACTTAATTGAGAAAAAAATGCCCAATAAAGATCTTACAAGTCCATCAATAAAGAAAGACCAAATCGAAGAATAGTTTGAAGATCCATGCACCCTTGAAATGGCCCAATTTTTGACACAAGAAAATTGAGGTCACGTAAGTATCATATGTCTCAAACTATTAAGAGCAAGAAAAATTTCTTTGAGCCCAAATATTTTCTAAGCCCTTTTAATTTTTTATTGGCCCAAAACTCTTTTTAAAAACAAGGAAAAAATTAATCTTTAAAATCTTGATTCAAGTAATTACTTGATTAAAATATAATTTTCTTTACATATTGGTCATGGTATGTTACGGCTAATGAAATCAAGGCAATATCTTTTTGTAATGCCTTTTGCCACAAACTTGTTTAATGGAAATTATTTTTAAAAGGTTAAATAAATTATTCTTTCCAAATCATTGTGGCTGAAATCTTACCTCTTTGAACTTAATCTTGTAAATCTTCTTTTTAAGGTAAGATTTATTCAAATCTTGGATTTGTTTTAATGCTTTATTAATACAAAATTGTCCAAGTTCATTTTGCTTGTTAAGCACACACAAATCGGATCATATATTTTAAATTGTGACAAAATCATTTTGAATTAAAGAAAGATTTTTGTCTTGAAATCTTGCACTTTTTGGATCCGAATTTTTCATCTATAAATTGAGCTCTCTTGAATCATTTTAAAAACACCAAATATGAGAGAAAAATCAGAGCTTTACTTTGAGAAAATTACTTTTGCTTCTTCATGCTTTAATTTGTGAAAATCTTTTGAAAAGCTAGCAAAATTCGTTTTTGAATTATACTTGCGAAAATATTTTGTGAAAAACGAAAATCTTTTTTAACCCTTGCTCTTGAGAACTTTGAGATATTTTGAGAGGTTAAAAGAAATACTAGTGAGCATACTTGTGTACATCTTACTCGAGAGGAGTTTTCATTGTACTACTTTAAAATCATCTTACTTGTACTAGTGCGATAGGAAGTGTCCTAGCAAGCACGATTGTTTAGTGCGATAGGTTGTTTACCTAGCAAGCACATTTTTTGTGCGATAGAACAGAGGGTTCTAGCAAGCACATGTTAGTGCGATAGGCCGATGTCTAGCAATCACATTGTTGGAGCGATAGGAGGTGTCCTAGCAAGCTCGTATCGAGAGTAAGAATTGATATCTTGTAATCTCGAGTGGCGAAGGTTTGTTCTGCAAGTCACGATCTATTAGTGGATTTTACCCAGGGGTGCTGGAAGAGAGGAAGTAGGCTGTTGGGGCGCGAACCTCTATAAATTGTGTTTGCATTCTTACTCTACTTATTATTTGCACCTTACTTCACTGGAACTTGGAACTTAATAATATCGTAACTTTAATCTTAAAATCATTGGAACAGTTAACTTTTATTTAAAGTTACTGGAACTTTTCACTAATTGTCTTCTGGGAAAAAACTCATTGAAAAAGTTATATACCTAATTCACTAATTGTCTTCTGGGAAAAAACTCATTGAAAAAGTTATATACCTAATTGAAAAAGTTATTTAAAGTTACTGGAACTTTTCACTAATTGTCTTCTGGGAATATATAAGAAAATGGGTGTAAATAAAATCAATCAAAGCTTAATTTGATGTATTATGAAGAATTGATGAAAGTGATTTTGTGAGCAGAGATAGGAACATAATTTGCTTTCTGGGGCGGAGGGTGTAGTTTGAGTGGGGATTTTTTTTTATTTACATTTTTAAGGAAGGATAATTTTGTCCATTACATATATTTTTGATAACCAATTCTCTAGGTATAAAGTTAAGAATTTACCAATTTTAAAGGGGACATACATCTAGTAACACAACCCAGCTCTAACCCTAGAAAAACCCAACTTTAGAAGAAAGGGTTTATTTATAAGTAATACGTGAGAAGAATTTTTATAATTATGTCATGTGTCATGGAATATTTGTAATTAATCTTTAACTTTATGTCACTATTTAAAAAGCATGAATATAAATATTATATTAGAATTTTACTTTTGTTACTCTCTTAGTTCTTATGAAAGTTAAAACTTTAAAGAAACTCCAAAAAAAAAAAAAGTTAAAGACTTAAAAGGAACAAATATAGCAGTATTCCTTTAATTTGTTGGGTTTATTAATTGGGCTTCATGTGGGGCCTTAAATATGGGCTTGTCCTTGACTTTGCTCCTGATATGATGCCACTGATAATTGATTTGCTGGATTTGATGATCCATTTATAATTTGGTATGTTTAAGGCACAATTCTTCCGGGCTTTCTTTTTCTATTTCTTTTGGAATTTGGGCCTTTTCTTTACGAGTGAGTAATTTATAGCATGACATGACGATAAAAGATTTGGATAATTGCTTTACAAATGATAATTTTTTAGGTAGTAGTATTATAATTTGTAACCTCTGCTCTGTTAATTAATGATGAGAGTTGCAAATCAGTCAACAGAAAATCAGCATTCAGCAGATGTAAATCTTCAAGTAATTAACGCAAACCCCATTCTTTGTTCCACATGGCAAACACCCACATGAATATGTCCCCCGGCCCCCGTGAGGTAGTTGGGCACTAATCAATCGCAACAAAACGGAATCTTAATTAATTATCCTTAATTAAAATAAAAACCATGCTTATCTTTCTATTCTAGTACTGTAATTGTATTCAAACTAACGCACAAAATTAGATAGATTCTAACAATTTTTAGGCTTAGATATATGATATGAAAATAAGCAACCCTTTTGTCTTCCTTTCTCAAAGCTCAAAATTACAAATGGAAATGTCTACTTAACATTTTATCTATTCTTGAAAATAACATAGGGATAATTTGCAAACTCTTCTCTGCAGTTTCTAATAATAAAAAAGAAGCTATGTCATAATTTTATTAGTAAAAATCTTCCACTATCTTATCTCCATAGCTCGTACCTCAACCGTGAAAAAATTGAATGGCTTACGTTAGGGTAAAAGATATTTATGTCACATTATTATATTGTGACGAGATAGATCTACCTTTTTTTTCCTTCCAAAAAAAATAATCATTACATTAAATCATTGATGAGAAATCTATTTGAATACAATTAAATTCTAAAGAAAATCGATTACCCTTAGACTAGGAGAAAAAATCATATTAATAGGAGCTTGACCCAATACATACCTCTTGATTTTTGGGAATAGCTATGAATCTACCTTATAATTGTATGTATGAGCTCACACAAATTTTTATATTCAAATAATTATTGATAGATCTGTAAATGTGACACAAAATGTAACAAATCTATATACATATAAAATATAAAAGTACGAGTTCAGAAAATAGAATTTCTTGAATTTTTTGTGAAGACTAATATACCCTTGCTTAAAATGTATTTTAAATGGCAAAATAGGAAAAAACTTGAAGATTCATACCTCCATATAAACACTACCACTTGAAAAAATATATCATAGAGTTACTTTCCCTATCGAAATTTCAAAGTCCATATCCAACCACATAAAATCTAATTCCATGTATATGCATAGGCTGATCAACACTAACCATAAACACTAGCCACCACACCGTGTCACTAAAATAAGAAATATTAATAAGTGAATTAGTGAAGATGATAGAAAATAAATCTAAAAAAAATATTTGTGAAATTGATTATGCTCGAATTTTCATGGAGTTCTTCTCATGGAATACGGGATCGGTTAGTGAAAATCGATAAAAGAACGGATATTATATTAAAACGAAGCAAAATGAGTGAAATCGATAAAAAGACGTGTAAAACCCGTGAAAAATTGATTAAATATGTGAAAACTGGCTTAGGTTTGTAAACATATACATTTCAAATGACATGATATTATTTCAAATAAAAATAAATAAATAGTGTTCTTAAAATAGTGCTTTATAAATGAAAACTACTATAATGGAATTAACAATTTTATTATGATCTTATTTTAGAAAAGAATGTACATGATCTTAAGAACAAATCAATCATCATTTTATAATTGATTACAATAATTTAAAGTCATGATCATTTTTTTGATGAAATAATAATTTTAATAATAATTAAATTGAATATTAGTCATAATTTGTGCTATTTTGTGACATGACAAAATTAATTTTACTATAATGTATAAAATTTACTAATATAATTAACTAGATACGTACAACGTACGTGTTAAAGAAAAAAAAATGCTTATGACTTTATAAACAAAATCCAAGAATTTCAAGGCATGAATAACCTCGAATATAAATATTAGTAAAGTTGGTGAGAAAACGTGTGAAACCGGTAAAATAAAAATTTTGAAATTCGTGAAAAACTGATGAAATTGGTGGTACTCGAATTTTCATAGAGTTCTTTCCATGGAAATAGGCGAAATCGATTAATGAAAATCGATAAAATTCAGTTAAAACATGTGAAAATGAAAAAAATTTGGGTGAAATTGGTGTACACTGGTAAAGTTGGTGAAAACGAGTGAACCTGGTAAAAATTCGCTTATAAATTGGTAATTATATTTCGAATCGGATAACTTTGGATGAAATTCATGAAAAACGGATGAGATCGGTGACATTAATGAAAAACGGATGAAATCGTTAAAAATGGGTGAAATTAGTGAATCGGGAAACAAAAATGAAGTCTTGAAAATATGTGAAATCAATTAAATATGAGGTGAAATTGGTGAATAAACATGTAAATCCGTGGGAAAACAAGTGAAAACTGTAAAAATAAAAAAAAAATAGTTTAACCAACAAAAACATGATGAAACCGGTAGGAAATGGTTTAAATTGAAAAAAATTAAAAGAAATCGACGAAAAATGAAAAATAATGAAAGTCGGTTAATTTCGATAGAAGAACGGGTAAATCGGAGAAAAATTATATTAAATCAATGCAAAAGGTAAAAGACGGGATATACCCGTGAAAAGATGGATTCAACAAATGAATTGAATATCTGAAAACTTTTTAGGTATTACGGTTACTTAGATCCTACCCCATTGGATTTAATCAATTGAAGTTGGATGAAAGGACAAAAAGTTGTCCGTAAACAAATGCATTTCAAATAACAAATAAATAATTAAAACAAATAATTTTAAATGGAAATTACTATAATGGATTGGACTAAATAATTTTGTTATGATCTTATTTAAGAAAAAAATCTACAAGATCATATGAACTAATAATCAATTATATTTGATTAGAGTAATCTAAAGACATCATTTTTATTAATTAAACTGAATATTAGTCATTAATTTGTGTTATTTTGTGACATATAAAGTTTATTTTACTATAATTTATAAAATTTATTTATGAAATTAACTAGACACGTATAACGTACGTGCACTTTTCTAGTATAATTAAAAGTGGGATCGATATAGTAGAATTATTCCGCCCCTTTTTAGTGGATATAAATTTAAATAAAAATATTTTCACATTGGACACATAATCCCTCCACGTACGTTGTTACATTGTTGGATAACGTGGTGCAACAAAATTAATCCATGAATTAATCTCTCCTTGTAATTAAATTACCAACGTCTATATAAGCGAGCTTCCCCAATTACATGAATTGATCACTCCAAATTCTGCTCTGCTCAGCAGGTTGAGATATGCATGATAAACAATTAATTAATACTGAAATGGAGCTAAAGAATTTGACCAAATATATCTTGGGATCTCAACAACTACACGAGATGATGAAGAAGAAGAAGAAGATCGTCATGACTCAATTATTACTCTCAGTTTCAATAATCTTTTCCAGCTTTGTGTTTTCCTACGCAGCATTTTTATGTTCATCATCTTCTTCTTCTTCTAATTTATTAATATATTCTCAAATATTAGAGAAATACTTTAATTTCCAATATAATAATTTCCTCATCAACAAAAACTACATATTTCTGATATGCAATGGTCTATTGGTTTTCCTAGCAAAAACCAGCTCCGGCTTTGGTCCACCTAATAATTATTTCGATGATATTCTAAACCACGAGGACGAGGACGACATGGTATTGCACAAGAGGAATATTATCGGAGTCGAATTAGGCGCAAGAGTCGACCAATTACCCCCAGTCCTTTCAGATCATGAACGTCCAAAAGAAGAGGAGGAAAAAGATCAAGGCTTGAGCAGTACTACTGATCAAGCTGGGACTGGGAGTACAAATGAAGTTTCGATTTTTGTAGCAGAGAGTGATTTGGAAGAAGATGAAAACGAGTCGAATAATTGTTTGCTTTTCGATGAAGAAGAAGAAGTCGAAAATGATGATGAGTTGCTCATGATCAGTAATGAAGAGTTGAATCAAAAATTTGAAGATTTCATAAGGAGGATGAAGGAAGATATTTTTATTAATCGTGAATCTCCACAAAAACTCATCGCCTTCAAGTAAACTTAATTATTTAAATTAATAGGCCTATTTGAATATTAATTATCATGTAGCTAGATTTATTGTATTAATTAATAAGGTTTTTTTAGTCGTCTTGACGAGCACTTGTATAGAAAATTAGAAATGCTCAGGTTTTTTGGTTTTATATATATTACACAATATTTTACAATATACAATGCTTGGTTTTTTGTCTGTTCAATTATTATCGAACAGATATATATGGAATTTACAATATACATGCATATTTTATATTTATTTATATATTTCTCAAAATTATAGGCAGTATGAGCTAGCTCTTTGTTTCATATAGATAAATCTAATTGTTAAAAAATTTATATATACCAAATATATATTCACCATGCATGCAGCTGAGTTATACAAAATGATCACATGCAAAATGTTGCATGATGACGATTAAATATTAACTAAGTACGTACGTATGTTCAGTACTCCTATTAATTACTTTGTTTAAAAGTACATATATATTCTACAATTATGTATATACAAATATAGAGATCCTGCATTAAAATTTTTTTTAAATAATTATTCTAGTTTGCTGTATCTTGAAAGTATAACAGACGACCTCCTTTTTTCTTTTTCTTTTTTAAATGAACTTTAAGCATTATATGATTTTATTTTAAGCTCAAGTTGTTTTCAGGGTGCAGAATTTTTGATGTAAACATAAATTTCATTTTTTGTACTTTTTGATTCATTATTTATAAATTTATTTATTTTTGTATGTGCATATTATTGTGTGATTAGATGTCCTATCGACACCTGGCTAGATGAAGCATTTCAAGCAATTAATGCCCATCTAACTCTTTCAATGAAATTAAACATTCATGGATTTAATTTATATTGTCCACGAAATTTTGACTTAAAATCGGGTCATTATAATATAAATTAATTGTTGCGTTTAAAGAAAGAAGAAGAATTAATCAACCTTTTTCTTATTACATTTACACAAAGTTTAGATCGAATTATATATTTGAAATCGTTTTCTTTAAGTTCCAATCACTGCATTCCAACATAAAATATGATAATTAATTACACGTATGCGCATATATATGTTGAATTCGCGTTTATATTATCGATTTAAGTCTGCACTAAATAAGATCCCACCACCTCGATCACAATCTATTATATATCTAGAAAGGTATGTATTAATGCAACAAATCACCTCTATCTTTAATTAATTAAACTATTTATACTTCTAACTTAATTTGTGCGTGTTTTATATATTCAGGATTATTTTATAATTTTATGTTATCTTACGATCAGCGAATTTATTGTAACACAACGTTCTAATTTAATTTAATTTTCATGCATATACTATAATAAGAAGAAAAAATAGTAATATCGTTCATTGAATTAAAGAAACAAAAAAGAAAAGAGGAAAAAAAGATGTGTATGAAATGAATATGCTTTGCTTTTGTCTTTTTAATTTTCAGTTGGGGAATCCCGCCTCTCATCCACCGAAAGACTTTGCTTTTGGAATCTTAATTTAATAGCAACAGCAATATATATTGTGGATAGCTTCTTCGACAAATTCTACGTACTACGTACCCATTAACCACCAAATTAAACAACATATATAAGTAAATTTCATTTACCAAAAAAGAAAAACATAAGTAAATTTCAATGTAAGACATAAAATAATGTACTTGAAACAGCAAAAGACATTGTATAAGAACGAAGTTAATTAGTTGTTTTAAAATTGAAATAGATATTGACAGGTGGGCGAGGAATTTAATTCGATCATTAACTTTACTATATCTTTACGGATGTGGCTACAATATACCTTGCCTCTCATTTTCAGACTCTCTTATCTGTACTGGACCTCATATTCCAAGTTAGAGTCAATCTCGTAATAATTAATGAAAAATATATATATATATATATATATATATATGTGAAAAATCAAAATTATTTTATCAAAACCACGTAACTCAATGTCTAGAAGTTCCTATCTAAAATCGTAGATTGATTGATGGAAATTTTAACTAAGAAAAGGATAGTGATGGACTCATAATTAATTGTATAAATTAACTTTGATATTCTCAATTGTCTTGGAAGGAATATAATTAATTAGTGAAAGAAAATATACGAAGAGGATTTCCTTATACTAATTGATAATAAACAAATTCAGACATACATGTAATAGCTAGGAAAATCATCAAAACATGAATATGATGATTTTGAATTGAAACAGTAGTACCACATAGGGTCTTCTCGATTTGAGGAAACCGTAATAAATCATATGATCGATAACATACCTGCTTCTTTTTCGAAAGGGTACAAAATATAATAAAATACGGTCTCTATCTATGAAAATCATACACAATCAAATGTTACAATTTTAAGTAAAATTGGATCATTTTAGGGGGCAAAGGATTAATATAAATATAAAAAAGTGACGAACCTGAGATACTTACCCTTTCGAAAAAGAAACGGGAATGTCATCTATCATATGATTTTTTACAGTTTCCTCAAATTAAGAATAGCATATGTGGTAGTACAGTGCCCGCGAGGTTTTTTTTTTTTTTTTTTTTTTTTTGTGATTTAACGTCGGTATGAAAATTGAAAAATGTTGATTGATTTTGGTATGAAATGTGTCATTCTGAAAGCTGTGGTATGAAATGTATAAAGTAGGTAAATGTTTGGTATGAAAAGTGAAATTCAAAACTTTTTTTTTTTTGGGAGTTAACGGACACGTGCGGCGCACGTGTTCAGTTCCGTCCAAAATTTAACGGTGGTATGTAAATTGAAAAAGGTTGATTGATTTTGGTATGAAATGTGCAATTATGAAAGGTGTGGTATGAAATGTATAAAGTAGGTAAATATTTGGTATAAAAAGTGCAATTTCCTCCACTATAAATGGTGTGGTGATTTCATATAGTATAGAGAGTCAGGACAAAAGGAGCTATTTTGAATCAGTCACATATTTACGATTGCTTAATTTTTTAAGTAGCTTCGAGAAAAGAATATTAGGTGACAAGTTTGATTAGAAATTATTAAATTCTCCATCACTTCTATCAACTAAACTTTCAAATAAAAATTAGAAATGTGTACATGCGTTTACACGTGATTAACTAATTTTCAACTATAATTGCATCATATTATCGTCAATCAATGTAAGAGGGTATTTTTCAAATGCTTAACGAAAACAATTTCTTCTGGAGATCATAAATGCTTAAGCTCTTGCTTGCATTTTTTTCTTCTTAAAATGCAACACCAATTACTAGTACTACCATTTTTCCTTCTTAAACTGCAAACATCACTCACTTTCAATTTCTCAACAACTTCAATAAGTATTTTTTTCAGAGAACTTTTGTAAGTTTTTCAAGAATCCGTAATTTAATTAATAAGAGTTGAAGCATATGAAAATACCCCATAATCCAGGAGAGGCCTAGGAAATAGCTAGAAAGGGGTTGGCATATCTACAGTAATTTGGGAATTTAAAATATGCTTGAAATTCTCTCTTCTATATTTGTATTTGTATCAAATTCACATGTTTATCTTGTACATGTCGCCTCCTCCTGAACATTCCATGGAGTTGCTTTCCCTACTTGTACTATATGTCTATGACTATGTCAACATGCATTAAATTTCAATAAAAATTGGACCCAAATATATTGATTACATAATGGGGTGGGTGTGTTATTTTTACTGGCTCAAACTACGTAGCTGCTTGTTTGATTTGGAAAACATTTAATGAATCAGAAGATTATATTATAAAGATGACAAAGTTAATTGGAACAAAGACGGCATCCATTAATCACACTAGTATAACTATATACTCAACACGAATCTTCGCGTGCTTCAATTTTAAATTTGAGGCGGAAAAGGGGTGGGGGTGGGAGGGCTAGTTGCTGAATTTTTCTTAATTTGAAGATGTTAAGTGCTAATTTTATGTTTTGAGAGTGCAAAGCTCTCATTTCTCGTATTTTGAGAGTGCAAGTTGCTGAGTTGTTCTTAATTCAAGGGTGCTAAGTGATAATTATGTTTCGTGATGCAAAGTGCCATTTTTTCTCGTTTCAAGAGTGCAACATGCTAAACCTACAAAAATGAATCGCCTATTTTGTCCCTAGGTTTTTTAACTCGGATGGTCAACTCTGCCGGAAAATGGGAGGAGGTGCTAAGTGCTTGGTTGTTCATATTTTGGAGGTGCAGAATACTAATTCTGTATTTCGAGGGTGCAAAGTGCATATTTTTCATGTCTCGAGGGTGCACAATGCAAAAATCCTCTAGAATATATGGCATTAAATTTTGTTTTCTCCATTTATGTGAAATTTGTCAGTTTTGTAGGGATAAATTTTATATTAAATAATCTAATATTTTTTTTTTGATAACCCAGATGTCCAAGCTTACACAATACTAATCCTGGACCCTCAAAACCCTTGCCCTAGAATCCTGAAGTATGTAAATCGCAGGATGTACATCCACTAAGCCTCTGCACACAAAGGGGTTTTCACCACAAATGACCCTTAAAAGCTTCCATCCAAGTTCCAAATGGGATTCGAACCCCACCTTTGCCGCTGGAGCAAGTCTTATGAATTGTTGATCAGCCAGTTGGAAATATAACATGAGAGCATTTTTCATATGAATTATCTAATATTTGATTAAAGTTTTTTTGGTCAAAGCTTGTTTAGGCTTAATTCATTATACACAGTGAACAAAAAATTATTATTGAAAAAAATTAAAATTTGATTTGAACTAAATTCGATAAGTTAAGAATGACAAAATCAATATTAAACAAATTCTATTACTCAAATTTGACCTGTATTTGTTTAGTTTAAATCTAGTATTTAACCAAGCTAAGTTCAAATAACAAATTTCAACTCGGGAAAGAAAATCAAACAAAATTAGACAATGTACTATACAACTCATTTACTCTTTTTTTTTTTACCATAATACAAAATTCAGAATCCCTGGTTTATACCCAGACTGACATAGCAATTCTTTTATTCCTTTTTTGACAGTAAGAGTGACATTGCAAGTAAGTAAGATACATCTTTGTTAGGGAACTATTGTGTCAATCCTAGTGGATTTAATCCATTAGAGTTATGAATGAACAACAATTGTATATGAGATGATAATTTTTTATCCTATACACATATGTTTATCATTCAATCCCTACAAAAATAATCCATAGTGCCTATTGGTCAGTAGCATTTTCATAATAACATTTTTGTATTTCCAATTCAACAAATTTTCTAGGGTGGATTTTCAAAGTCTATTATCTCCCTAACTCAAGCATAAAAAGACTCATTGTCTTATCTACAAAGAAAATATTGGAAAAAAATTTCTTATCAGTACCCCTTTTTTTTTTTTTTTTTCCATTTATCAATGTGAGAGATTCAATTTATACTTCTACTCTAGTTTGGATATTTACGGTAGAAATTTAGTTTAGAATTAGAATAAGCTCTCTCCATGGAATTAGTATCAATATTTTTTTTGAATAACTTCAAGGTAGGACATACAATTAAATTAATAAGTGAAGATTTTTCTTTTTAATTCATCCATATCGCATTAAAGGCATTCATTCTTTCCCATTATTTAGTTGAAATGTGAAATGAAATATTGCATTGTGCATCGTTTAATATGGAAAATGAGTGGAAGGGACTAGTCACTACAAAGTAGCGAACTCATGTTCGAATTCTTGTTGGAAGAGGTTTCTACTTTATGTGTCCGACGCGCTTCGAAAGATGTTAAACCCTTGGAAAACAAAAAAAAAATATGGAAAATGTATACTATAGTGACCTAAACTTGTGAAAATGTAAGGCAAAAATAAGGAAGGCAGTAAATCAGGTATAACCTCCGTTTCGGATTTTGGATGGCAGATAATAATCAGACAAGAAGGAAAGGGAGTGTGCTGACAATGCTTCAATCTCAAACTTAACTCCTCTGTCCAGCAACAACTGAAGTTCCGACCTTCAATAAGATTGTAATATAAGCCAAACTTTCATAAGCACTGTTCGAAACTGCAACGCATACTAAATGAACAAGAAATCACAAAGTTTATAACCTCCAATATGGGACTTCACGCTCCATGTAACACCTACGTAACATGCCTCCAACTCTCTGTTTATCTGAAACCACATTTTAGATTTAGAGGAAAAATTATAGATTTAGTGATTATATATCATGACTCTGACCTTCGGCTGTCAAAGGAAGGAGACATTGTTGCGGAAGTTGATACTTGTCACTCTCGGAAGGAAAAGCTCCAAGCCAACGAATCTCAGGGAGCCGTAGAGATTTGGCATCATACGCCATTTGCTGGAAAAGTTAAAGAGAAAAGTACTGAAAATTGTGTTGTTGTTACTCGAACAGTTCATGAAACAGCTTAATACAAACATGAAGAGATGCAATGTGGAAGAAAATGAAGATATTTACCATAGAACCAAACCGGAATGTTGTCAATATATCAATTCCGTATGGATCACAATCCACCAAGCAATAAACAGGCAGACGTAATTTTTCAACAAGGAGACGTAAAAATCTGAAACAATGCAGGTACAAATATGAGTGTTCTAAAATAACTAACTGGAAATTTGATTGCAGTAATGAAGGAATGAAGTCTTTACCTTCGTGTGGGAACATCTGGATACCCTCTCCCCTGTAAATAATAGTTAACTACTATTCATTCTTACCGAAAACACAAAAAGAAAAAAAAAGCACTATTCATACAGTGATAACGATGCAGCGGTTTTTTCTACAGAAATGGTCGTTCGCCAGTCGCTGAAACACTACATAATATGCAAAATGTCCCTGGTTTTGTTAAGAATATGAACAATACTATGAATGAATGATAAAACGGAGCATGGTAAAGAAAAAGGTTATACCTGATTCTTTCTCTACGACTAAGATGTACTCAGCCACACTGATTATATCTAGTAAATGCGTAAAAGAAATTTATACATCTCTAAAAAACTTATCCAAGACATACACAAATGGTTTACATACTAATTTACTAATTAAAAAATTAACTATATTAAGTTTTGGATAAATAGAGAATCCTTGTTCCAGTTCCATTTAGTGTTAATAATTTATATTCCGTTACAGAGAAGATAGAGCCAATCTTATTTGTTATATGGAACCTTAGCAGGAATTGATAAATTGAATTCCATATTTAAGTGTAACTGCCAACTGGATACCTTCTACATCTTCAACATGGATGGGAATATGGTGTGCCTGCAGGCACATTTAGATAGAGTTAAGTTGGTGAATGATTGAATGTCATATTCAGGGTTAACTCTTACTGTGTTAGGACAGTTGATGCAATCAAATTTCCGCCCAGCTACTGCAAATCTTAGCCAGCCCATTACCAATCTGAAATGTGTATGTGAGTGAGAAAGAGAGAGACAGAGCATGAGCAATATGACCACTAAATGGAAAAAAATATGCGTATAGACACCAAACTTGAAGCAATTAATGAAAGCTTTCCACAGACGTTAGTCATGTGCAGAAATTATCAAAGTAATGTGATCCAGCGGATCACATGGATAAGGAGAATCATATATGTTATTTGATACTGATACAGGGTTCGATTAAATTTTTTCTTTTTCTGCAGTAATCTTCCACACAGGTGAGTCATCTATGATTAATGCTTTGTCTAATAAACATGTTCACTAAGAAGATCACAGGCCAAATATTGAGACTAAATGTCCCACATTGGTTGAAAACAATAGTTAGGTCCACCTTATAAGGACTTGGGCAATCCTCACCTTACAAGCTAGCTTTTGAGGTTGAGTTAGGCCCAAGCTAAGTAAGTGTGGACTTAGCCCAATCCATGTGGTGAATTCTAATATGGTATCAGAGCCCCGGGTTAACGTGGGCCGCCTCCTTCCGTGATGGGCTCCTCCTTGTTCGCATGATGGGCTTCATTATCTACCAACACACACTTCATCCAGATAACAAAGTCCTGGGTTGTCATTATTCCTCCAGTTATTCAAGAAGGCTTGGAGATTCATTATTCCTCCGGTTAACAAAGGCCCGGAGTGTCATTATTCGTGTGTTGGATCTTTACCCACATGTCGCAAATTCACAAGGTTGGGCTTTCATATGTCACGTGTTGGGCTTGTTTCACCCACACATTCTGCCCGCCCACACGTGAAGGGGGAGTATTGAGACTAAATGTCCCACATTGGTTGAAAACAATAGTTAGGTCCACCTTATAAGGACTTGGGCAATCCTCACCTTACAAGCTAGCTTTTGAGGTTGAGTTAGGCCCAAGCTAAGTAAGTGTGGACTTAGCCCAATCCATGTGGTGAATTCTAATACCAAAAACCCAACTCCAAGAGTATATTCAGATCAGCTTCTTATAACTGATATCATTAATTTAAAAAAAAAATAAAGCTTGCATCAATAATCATAATTTGATCATAATCACGTCTAATACAAGCATATTGAGAAAATTCTGTCATGTAAGTATTTTGCTAAAAGGGCAACATTTACCAGAGAAGCACTTCGGTTTCAGTAGATAGTATTTGAAATTGAATAATGTTAGAAAACCTCAGTTACACAGACATCTCAATCTGTATGAATAGAATGTTATATTCAATGAACCCGACACCTACCCATTTCCAACAGATACCTGCAAATGGATGATATAAAGTTATAAACACATCAAAAATCTGAAAAGTTTACCATAACACAGTTAACTGAGGTATCTGAATGTTCAGATAACTGTTTTCAAACCCATAACACACTCATATGTATCCCCTAGTTCAAGCAATCACAGTGGTGAAACAATTGGTTAACTGATTAATCACCTTCAAAAGGGGAGTCAATATACAAATAATGTTAAAAGTTAATTATCGAAGAATTCCGATCTCATTTACAAGAAAAAAATCTAGCGGCATATCTAAAAGCAACAAATACTGCAAAACAACATACTAAATGGAAGTACCATAATCAAACAGAACATTACCTCATCGCTCCACAACTAAATATACATGTGGATAAACATAAAAGTTTAGCAGGAGAACTAACAATCTTAAAATATGTATTTCTCAGAATCATTGATTGCTACATCATGTACTTCGACAGAAATTCTGGAAAATGAAATATTTTCTGCAGACATCCCAAAAAGGAGAGGGGAGCTAATGTGGAGGGAGGGAGTACATAAGAAAGAGAGTCCTTGTTGTGTAATGTAAGCTTTGATGGAATCATTTCAGAAATCTAATGGCTAAGGAAATAAGTGGCACGTGTAAACGCCACAACGTCTCAAGTAACCAGCAAGCCTTATTATACGTGCTTATCATTGGAGTTCCCCAAAAACACAGGACAGATAAATATCCTCGAATAATTCTATTAAAATTAAATATATTCAGCTATGACAATTATAAAGTGAACCATCTCATCCATGACTTGAATTGGTAAGCATGCAATCCTAGTTTCAAGATTTAACCTATGATGTTGCGATTGAGGTTCTAATTTATGAACATTGAAGAATGTAAAAGGAGGTATTCTTATGAGAACGTACCACATTCAGGTTGTGGCGACTGCAATGCAAAAGGATGCAAATGTCATTTATTGCTCGGTCAACAATAGATTGTTCTGCTTTCCCCATTCACAGAAAACTATAAGAGCTCATGACAAATTCTAACAAATATTAATAGATTGTTGAACAAAATAGAGCATGTAATTTTACCTTTGAAAACAGAAGGGTGCATGTAATATATGTCTCTTTTCGAACCATGCTTGTTTTCTCGCAGGAGCTGTTGAACTATTAGCAGCACTCTTAGCAATACATCTGAAAACCAGAAAGAACCATGTCAGAATTTGGTGCAAAATAGTATAAATTAATACTCAAGTTTTCTCTAATTGACATCATCCACCAAAACCATAATCCCTAAGTTGTCACAGAGAATTACTCACCCAACCTACGCACATGACTTTCTCTTTGCAGCGTCAAAATTTCCTTCCCATTGGGTAAATCAGAGCTGCAATAGCTGCATAAAGGTTTCCACACAAATCAACGATCCAAAATTGCTTAAATTCATGGAATTTTTCATTATTGTTAGCTTATACTTTACATTGATGTAATCGTCACTAATCTGATATTTTCTGTTACATATCACATAGTAAGATATCTAAAAACCTAATATAGTTCAAAAAACCAAAAGGAATCTCAATATTACTAAAATCTTACCATTCTCCAGTAGATTCAGTGCAATAGGTACTAAATTGATCGATGTATATGGTTGGCGATCGAGAATTGAATAGATCTTCCAGAATGGAACGCGTGAGTTCTGAAAAACTAGAGTTTGTTATTGATTATCAGAAGCAGAATCATAAGACAAAATTTGATGTATGAAATACCTCTGATTTTCTTCAGCAATTCAAAACGGTGGGGAGTCGAATGCTTTCCCTCCATTTCAGAAAGAAGGCAACTTTTTGTGGTTTTATATGGTGCGGTGCAGTGCAGATACGAAATGGCCCTGAAATTCATTTCCGGGAGTATTATTTTCAAAAGGAAACAGTCCCTTCTATTTGGCCCATTAGATGTCGGCAAATTAAGCCCAAAACTTCAAATTTTTGATATCCATGTGAAAACGGATGGATTTATCTACTCGTAAAAAATCTGAGATTAATGGTAAATAGGCAAAAAAAAACATATATTAATTTTTTTTAATTTATTAATCTAAATCATCGAGTTACCAATTTTAATCATCTGTTTTCTAATTAATTTGATCTGCTTGCATACATACATATTTCCATGCTTAAAGAATTGATTTTGAGCCACGATATAAATATAATCAAATTCATTCTATCAAACTAAATATATTACGTCTTGTACCAATTTTAATAGTTTCACAGGGTATATAACTAATTGGTCAACTATAATGTGTGTTATTAAAAGATAAAGAAGAAGAAAACGCTTTGGTTAAAAAAAAATACAAGATTAAACTATAGAGAGAAGATCAAATGTGTCGTGCTAAAAATAAAGAACTAACTCTGTTAAGAATCAAAAGTTAATAAATCAAATATGTAAATTTGTCTGATATATATATATATATATACTGCATTATTAATAATATTTATGATTAGTCATAAAGTATTATTTCTATACTCATCGTCTATTTTTTATTCCAACTAATAATATAAATCATTGTTATTTATTAATAAAATATGAGATCGTAATTTAGTGACATAGCTAACGTTCTAGATTCGATTCCCACGTTTAAACATACTTATATTTCTGTCCACAATTTTTTCTTGGGTAGCCATGGACAGTTTAGCTAGTCAAATTTAAGCCCAAGTTCCACATTTAAATTTTAATGACTCAAAATAGACTTGCATTAATGATTGGTAAATACGTTCAGGATCTACCTTTCACGATTGAGTTTAGTGAAAAATGAAAATTGAAAGAAAAGCAAATATTGAACTCGTGAAATGGTTTTAAAATTATGTAATTAATATTGAGATGTTTATATAGACATTAAAGTGATTTGAGATTCTAATAAGCATAGATTCACTCGATTGAGCCGATAAAATTTAAACATAATTTGAGATTTTGAAAAGTCCATATTATTTTTGTAATAATCTATATCTATCTATATCTATATCTATATATATATATATATTATTTATTTATATTTATATATTATTTATATACATATAAAAGTATGAGTTCATAAAAAAAAAAATTCTTGAATTTTTTGTGAAGACTAATATACCTCTACTTAAAAGATAATTAAAATAAGAAAAGAAAAATAGAATAGAAAAAAAAAAGTCTACTTCAATATGAACACATATAAATTAAATTAAAATAAGAAAATCAAATGAAGAGATATAATTAAACGAGGAATCTTACTATAAATTATCTCTTACATATAACACATAAAAATGAACCATAAATAGAGTAATAAAAAAACATCTATATTTTAAATGAATCCTAAAATATATATGTAAATTTATTATAATTTAGTAACGATATGCTTTCAGGTAAAATATATTGTTTGTATCATTAGAAGATATATAAGTCATAAAAGTCATCTAAGAATAAAGAATTAAAATTAAATTTTCTTAAACATCATTATGTTACACAAATTAAGATAAAATGTTTATGAATTAGTTAAATACATAATTTTTCTTTGGTTAGAGAAACAAAATATAAACAAAATCCAAGAATTTCAAGACATGCAAACCTCAAATAATAAATACATGAATAACATCGAATATAAATATTAGTAAAGTTTGTGAAAAAACGTGTGACATTGGTAAAATAAAAATTGTGAAATTCGTGAAAACTAATGAAATCGGTGATACTCGAATTTTCATGGAGTTCTTTTCATGGAAATGGATGAAAACGATTAATGAAAATTGATTAAATCGATAAAAGTCAGTTAAAACATGTGAAAATTAAAAAAAAATGGATGAAATTGGTGAACACTAATAAAGTTGGTGAAAAACGAGTGAAATCGGTAAAAATACGCCTATAAAATCGATAAATAAATATTAATTGAATAACTTTGAATGAATTTTGTGAAAAAAGGATGAGATCAGTGACATTAGTGAAAAAATGATGAAATCTTTAAAAAATGATTAAATCAGTGAATCGGGGAACAAAGGTGAAGTCGGTGAAAACATGTGAAATCAATTAAACATAAGGTGAAATTGATGAATAAGCATGTAAATCAGTGAAAACTGTAAAAAGAAAAAAATAGTTTAACCAACAAAAACAGGGTGAAACCGGTAGAAAATGGTTTAAATCGAAAAAAATAAAAGAAATCAACGAAAAATTGGAAAAATAAAAAGAATGTTAATTCGATTAAATAACGGGTAAATCGGAGAAAAATATATTAAATCAATGCAAAATTAATGAAATCGGTAAAAAAAATGGATAAACCCATGAAAAAAGTGGATTAAACTAATGATTTAAATAGGTGAAAAACATCTTAGGTATGTAAATAAATGCATTTCAAATAACACGGTATTATAGTAGTTTTAAATGAAAACTATTTAAAACTACTATAATGGATTGAACTAAATAATTTTGTCATCATCTTATTTTAGAAAAAAAATCTACAAGATTTTATGAACAAATCAATCATCAATTTATATTTGATTACAATAATTAAAATCATCATTTTTATATTTAATTGAATATTAGTCATTAATTTGTGCTATTTTGTTACATGATAAAGTTAATTTTACTATAATTTATAAAATTTATTTATGAAATTAACTAAAAATGTACAACATATGTGCACTTTTCTAGTAAATTGAAAATACAAAACAATATATGGACACAAGTAGGGAAGGGTACGAGACGGGTTCGTGGGTAAAGACACAAGTATTTGAAATTGATACTTTCGATTCCAAATCCGTCCAAGCAATAAACCTGAATTATTGGGGACGAAAAAAATTGTGGATCCCATTTTTATTTAAAAAAAAACATTAATTATCTATGCACCGAACAAAAATAACTTACATATCATTCATCATCCTTTTTGGCTAAACTGAATATTTTTTTATCATTTACTTAGGGCATCTCCACTATCGAAGAGGAAGGGGAATCCATGAGGGAAGGGGAAGAAAAATGATTGAAGAGAAGAGGAGAAGTGGATGGTGGGAAGGTGGATGAACCGCCTCTTGTGGGGGTTGGGGCGATCGGTGGCCAGACCTCTCCACCCACATCTGTCGTTGTCCAGCACATGTTAAATTCTTTTTTTTTTTTTTTAGTTTTCTTTTAGTTAAATTAAGAATATTTATATAATTTTTTAAAAATCATAATCTTAATTTTATTTCCTATATAATTTGTAGTTTTATTTAATAAACTTAATATTAACTTATTTTTTTACTTGTAATGTTATTATTAATGTCAATGTTAAATTATTTATTATTAATGCTAGTGTTTAATTTATTATTAGTATAATTATTAATTTTTATTTTTATTATTATATATTTGTTATTATTATTATCATTTTATTCAGTGAGAGTGAGAAAATATGAGAATTGAAATTAAATAGAATGAGAATATTAAATTATTAAAGAAAACTATGAAAAGAAAAATTTGAACGAAAAGGAAAATATGAGGGGAAAGAGAGCTGAAATCTCTTGAGATGATATATCATCATCTAAACAATCATTTCAATTTTATTGTTATATTTACTGTCCCGAGGCAATATCGAGTGGAAAGAGCACAAAACAAAACAAAAGAGAAAAAAAAGTAGAAGTCTAATTTTAAAACTTAAGGGGTGTTTGCGAATGCTTTTGGAAATTCAAAATCAGTTGCTTAAAACAAAAGTAAAAAATAAGTATTTTTATTCAAAAGCAAGAGGTGTTTGTAAATATGTAAAAAAAAGCAGCTTTAATTATTACAAAAATGTCACCTAGAAGAAACAATAGAAGAAGCACCTCCTTGGTTGCTTCTTGCTAACCTGCTTTTACCTGCTTTTCAGTTGAAGAAGCAATAGCAGAAGCACCTACTTGCCAAACACTATCAAAATGCTTTAAACACAAAAAAAACAAAAAAATACTTTTTAAAAGCTCTTGCAAACATCCCTTTAAAATAGTTGTGAAACTGTGGAAGACTAGAATTACTGTAGTGTAGAAGAAAAAAAAAGGGGTCGGGTGGACGCCCACCCTAGAGAGAAGAATAATAATACTCCAAAAAACAAAAAAAAAAACAAAAAGCAACCCGAAATTGACTGTAAGTACAGTGGGTGACATCCCGTCATCCCGAGTTGAAAGCACGTTCAATTTGAGATCATCAGTTTTAGCTGGACCAGTTTTGCTAATATCACAAGACAAAATGTCAAACACCTTCCGTTCATTTGTAATGCAGAATCTCCTGGTCATTTTGGGAGAAGATCCAACTGAATCCAACCTTTAAATCGTAAGTCAAATTTCCATACTTTTACCTAATTGAATATTATGTAGTATTTCGCAATCTGTACGACTGATCTTGACTTACTTTTTTCTTTATGTGAAAATCACTGCTGGTGGTTTGTTTGTAATATATGCTGTTCTTCAATTATGTCTACTGGTTTATGGGTGTTATTTTCCTTGAATTTCGATCGAAATTGGTAACTGTGAACTTACTGAACTTTATCTTGTTCTTTGCCCCCTATAATTTTGGGAAATCTGCATTTGATTTGGTGTGCTGATTAGAAGATAATATCAATTATCTATTAACTTGCGGACATATAACTGCGATCTATTTATTTTAGTTCATTGAATGTTGAGAATATCTCGAAATCAGTGGGAGTAATTTTGCAGGTTCTGTAATGGGCTTCTTCTCCTGCATAGTCAACTTTTGTCCTCCTCATTCAACTCTTATTTCTATTTTTTTATTTGTATGATTCAGTGTATCTCAGAGACAGAGTTTGCCTTTTTCACACTATATAAGAAAAGAATAAGATCAAAATAGGAATAGGCTGGAATTGGAATTGAAGAATCTTGCAGGGAAATTTATGTAATCTAGGGATTAAGATAATTGAACAGTTCGGAACTTTGAGTGTAATATATTGTTGCTTTGAACTTTTCAATCGGTTCAAACGGTTGCTTTTGCATGCAGTCTCTTTTACTTACTTTAAATATAGTAATTTCAGAACTCCTTAGAGACAGCACAAAGAAACCTGTGTTAAAAATTAATCAGCAATGAAGTGGTGACCTGAAATACGTTATGGGATTCTTGTTTGTAGCCAAAAGTATGAGTGGATTAGCTAATGAATCTTTCTAACAAAGTTTTTTGTGCAACAGGATTTACCCACTACACAGTCAGGTTGCCATTTTGGAATGGGTGATAAGTCCCTTCTGACAGGACTATTAAGCCCTAAACTTAAAATTGATCAAAAGGATGTTCCTAAGAGAAAAAGATTTCGCAGATGCAAAAGTGATCCTTTGTTTGAATATATTCCAGGGGAAATTAGTGGCATAAATGAGGCTCAGTCAAATCCTCGTATGGAATCCTTTTTGGACAAAATGCATCCTCATTTCAGAAGGGTGGTCATTTACTTATTTCTCTACTTGGCTACTGGTACCATTTGTTTTTACTTTGTTGGGAACCAGATAAAGGGGGAGAAAATAGATGGGGTTCTCGATTCTGTCTATTTTTGCATCGTGACAATGACGACAGTTGGATATGGAGACCTTGTGCCTGATTCTGCCACCACAAAACTTCTTGCCTGTGCTTTTGTCTTTTCAGGGATGGCTCTAATTGGTCTAATGCTAAGCAAAGGAGCAGATTACCTTGTGGAAAAGCAGGAACTGTTGCTTATCGAGGCATTGCATTTGCGGCAAAAACTCAGTCCAACTGAAATACTTAAAGAAATGGAGGACAACAAAGCCAGATACAAGTGTTATATTACATTGGCCCTCCTTGTAGTGCTGATTCTAGGCGGCACTGTATTTCTAGCTACAGTTGAAAAACTGGATATTATTGATGCATTCTATTGTGTTTGCTCTACCATCACAACCTTGGGTTATGGAGATAAAAGTTTCTCAACGAAGGCTGGACGTGTTTTTGCAATATTTTGGATATTGACAGGCACTATTACTTTGGCGCAGTTATTATGTTACATCGCTGAGGTTAATACAGAGAACAGACAGAAAAAACTGGTCAAATGGGTTCTTAACCGGAGAATGACAAATGTGGATTTGAAGGCAGCTGATATTGATGATGATGGGAATGTGGGGTCAGTAAATTGTGAACCTATCTGTTTTGAATTAGCTCTATATTGAAACCTTTGCGATTTTGTAATGCATGTCCTCTTGTCCATTTGAAGAGTATTTGGCCACTGAGTTGTTATTTTGCTTGATGTACAACAGGGCTGCTGAATTCGTCATATATAAGCTGAAAGAGATGGGGAAGATCAATCAAGAAGATATTTCAACATTGCTGGAAGAATTTGAGAACCTTGACGTTGATCAATCTGGAACTTTATCGACCTGTGACTTAACTCTGAGCCAATTGGTTTAAACATGACGGTAACTCTGTGACTTTGTACACTTGATTTTCAAATACTTACTAATATGGAATTTTACCCTATTTTGCTGCCTTCTATGATTTCTTGAAGTAAGTGTGCTGTATTCATTCCAACTCCATCGATTTCGAATGGGATGTGTTGTGGATTTTGTGTGATTCGTGTTATCATAATCTCAGTTTTAATTTAGTAACTTTATCATCAAATGTGTATTCAACTTTAGAATATAAAATGATAATTAAGCTCAACAAAAGTATGAAAAGAACTTGGCTTAATCCCACTTTGCACCCTAGAAATGCATCAGTTTGGCACTTTGCACCCTCGAAAAAAATCAATCCCACTTTGCACCCTCAAAACATATATTGTCTTTCACTTTGCACCCTAGGTGAATATTAGACCAAAAAGCAGGGGTATTTTTGTCACTCCATTAAAAAATCAACATATATTTCCTCCAAAATGTACTAATGTGAGATTCATGTGCAATTAAGAGTAAATTGATAATTGCCCATTAAAATAACTCCGAAAAAAACATAAAAAAAATTGAGACGTCACATGTTAATATAAATTTGAATTTAGGGTTTTAATGTTTTAATTCATGTGCAGTTAATAGTAAAATTGATAATTATCCATTAAAACAACTCCGAGAAAAACATTAAAAAAAAAAGAGATGTCACATGTTGTAAATATAAATTTAAAAAGAACGATATCAAATGATATTTTTGCCCATGTTGGAGTTTAGGGATCCTAATGTTATTTAAATGCACAAAGCTCTAATATATATATATTGTTACATAGACCTTCATATATTATATTTCGTATGGAACATAATTTTAACCAACTACGTTAAATTTTTAGCTCACTACAAGAAAAACGTAAAATTTGTCGCGGCTTGGGACCGAAACATTTCGTCGAAAAATATCTTGTCGGAATTTTTTTTGATGAATTTTCGAGTGACAAGTATTTTCGATGGTCGTTTGGCGCCATATAATTACTTATACTCCACCACTTTACTGTAAAAACAACACTATGTTTTATTTATGTATTGATATTATATTTTCTTATTTCAAGTTATATAAATAATTATTTAGAATAATATTTTATATTAGGTCGAGTTAAGAGTAGTAAATTATTCATTTAACTGCCCTAAAAATGATTTTTTCCAGAGTTATTTTAATGGATAATTTTTCAATTATACTATTAATATTACATATATGTCACATTATTATATTTTGGAGGGAATATGTGTTGTTTTTTTAAGAGAGTGGCGAAATACCCTTGTCTTTTGGCTTGAAATTCATCCAGGGTGCAAAGTGAAATACAATATATGTTTTGAGGGTGCAAAGTGGGATTTATTTTTTTTCGAGGGTGCAAAGTGCCAAATTGATACATTTACAGGGTGCAAAGTGGGATTAAGCCAAAGAACTTGGACCAATGGGTAGTCACGCCACTAGACATTTTTGTCTTAAATTTATGATTGCCTCCCATATGTGCAAGTTCTGATGGTTTATCATCATAACCCTGTATAAAACCTCATTAGCTCACATTAGGTGTCTCATCCCGTGTGCTCGGCCATAAGGGGACTATGAAGTATGAACCTGTCCACTGTCACATTGCCAAAACACTCAGTCTTATATATATATATATATATATATATATATATATATATATATATACGGCCCCTTATATGGTAAAATAAAATATAACCCTGTAAGAAATTATTCACCTATTTAAAACATATAATAATATGTAATAAAATAGGTAATAAATTACACAACAAAATCATGCCACTAAATAGGCCATAAAACAATACTAAAAACTCAACATGTTACAAATTAAAAAAATGCAATAAAAAGAAGGCCATGATAAATATTTGGAATATATCAAATTGAGGATATGTTAATTCTTATCAACAGTATTTACAATGAACAACCTGATGATACGACATGTCTTCGAAAACCACTATGTTCATGCTTTTGTATTGTTTCCCTGTAAGGAGAAGTTCTCTATCTTTGAATTGATGTCGAAAAATTCTTTACTTGACAAGGCTATGATAGCTTGTAATATATGAATTAGGTTTTTCTTTTGTCGTCGATGATCTGTTATTAACATATCAATATTTGATTAAGGAACATATCAATTTGCTCCAGGGTAGAATGTTGTTACTTGTTAGGCTTTATATAACATGAGCAAGAACTTTTCTATTTCAGTCTGACTTAAAGACTTTGATGCAAGAGTTAAAAATATATAGAGTGTTGTTGTATTCAGGCCTCAATCTCTTAACTATAAATAGCAAATTGGTACAGAGTTATAAGAATTATTAGAATTTTCAGGTGATTCATAAACAATATTTCATCCATGGACACTTGTAGAATTTCATGATTTTTTTATATACAATTTTAATGATTTAATTAAGACGTGTTCTGTAATTCCCTTTTCACTACCAAAATCTCTTATTGCCTTATTTTTGTTTGCATAATCCTTTCAGTAATCTTATTTCCCTTTTGTTTGGTATCGTTTACGAATATGTCTGTAAGAAATCAGTAAACCCACACCCCCTTGCCTGAGTAATTCAGTGGCAGCTATAATAGCCTGTTTTCTATCCTTTTTAAACGAATGAGGGATGTTTTGCGGAAGCATTTGTAGAAAAGAAATGTAGATCAATGTGTTCAATTCTGTGTTATATCTTCTAGCTCCATATTTAAGTTCAGTTATAATTGCAGCAAGTTTTCAGTGTCTTATAATCATTCAGTTCAACAGGCGGAGTTTAACGGTGTATTATTTTTCCGAATATGAACTTTCAGTCAGGTCTGATAAGACCCATTATATTTATATTTATGACAATTGACACCTGATCTTTATACGAGTCACTCAAATTTTAATATGCTCCATTGACGTACATGCCTTGGCCCATAATCATATGAGACTTTGATTTAAGCACCTTAGCACATGAATGGTTTACATATATATCGCTATCAGCCAAAAATAAATGACCTTGCTTATGTACTAGATCATCTTCTTTTAGATCTCCAATTTCTTTTTTAACTTTAAGTTTGTATCGGGAAGAATGATAAAACAGTACGGTTGTCGGTTGTTCAATAGTGCCAAGAATTTGAGTACGTTGGAAGAATATAGTCAAGAATAAATATTCCCCCACAATGTTACTAATCATACTATACTAGTATAAAATAGTAGTGTATTTCTACATGAACAGTACAAATTTGGACTTTGAAATTTTGAGGAGCTAAATGCAAAAATTCGTTTGTGTGTTTTTTTCATTAGCAAAAACCCTATGTTTTCTTTTTTAATAATAAAAAAAACTCATTTGAAATTTCTTCAGAAATTATAGGGAGTTTTTGCCAATTTTTAGGTTAAGAGGGGTATTTTTACATTATTTGATGAGAGTAATTGTCATTTCGACTTGAGGGTTTACTAATAATATTAGTAAGGAGGATTTTTGCTAATAAAAATTATATATAATATTTTTGGTAATTAGAAAAAACACAACAAGTGTATTTGCATTTAACTCAATTTTGAGTGGAAGTGCTTATCAATTAAAATTAGATCATAATATTCCGCTGATGAGCTAAGATTTCAAATATGGGTGATGTTTAAACAGTCAAACCATTATCGAGTGGATTTTGAGTTTGTTTCAACCGAGTAAAAAAAAGACCAGACCTGAGTTTCCTCTTCGAATTCTAAGTGATTTATTTATTGATTCTTTTCTTATTAAAAAATTTGATCATTTGTTGATTTGATAGAACTCAAATTTCTTACTAACTTTCTTTAGCAAATCTAACTCAAACTTGATTTGATTTGACTCTAATTTCTTACTAATTTGAGTTTAAAATAACTCAAACAGAAATGAATATTCCTTGTTTTTGGTTTTGTTGTTAGAGAACCGTTTGTTGATTTGATTTAACCAATTTCTTATTAGTATTAACTCAGTTTCACCCAAACAAGCATAAAAGAAAAAGGGTCAGATCTGATTGTGTGACTTGGCGTACCTTTGCTGCTATCTTTTTCTTTTATAAAGTAACAAATGGATAAATTAATGCCCATCACTTCAGTTTATAGAACAAATATTTGAAGATACATTAAATAAATTCTGTCAAATAAAGAAAAATATACTCCGTAGATATAGTATATTATTTTACAAATAAAATGTTTATTTGATATGAAACTCCTAGTCCCAAGATATTCTGTGAGCTGCGGTTCTCCACTTGTCACTGATCAGTGGCTATCAACTTGGGCAATAACAGGGAAAAAAGGAAAGAAAATAACCAAATTTAAAACTAAAGGATTCCATTCCAATTTCCAAATCTAATTGTCACGATACTGTCTATAAGCTATACGTCGACTGCATAATCCAAATTTCATTGATAAAAGAAAACTCCATTGTGAAAACGACTTGAAATTAATCATCTAATTCCAGGAATGATATGAATCATCTTATTATTGTTCCAGGAATCTAAAATTCATGAAATAAGATAAGAACCTCTCTACTGAATATAAATTACAGACGAAAAGCGTCACAATTAAAATTACTCTGTTCTGACACTTCCTTCTACTTCCGCTTCATCTAAAAGGGTGTGTACTTGCTCCGTCTCTCCGGCAACGTAATCCAACAAGCCTTCGCCAGTTTTCTCTCCCGGAGCTTCTAACGGAGGCGAAATCCGGCCAAAAATCACGATGGCCAAGAGAAATAGCGCCGTCGAAACGAAGAGCGGCCAAAAGAACTTCAATACGTCGAGAAATCTAGGCGCGATATAGCACAGGAAGAAAATAAAGAGACTGAAAGCGAATGCGATAAGAACATGGAATTTGAACTTGAGAACCTTTTCTGAGATTTCCATTGCGGAATTTGTGGAAAAAAGTACTCGGAACCTCTATTTTCTCTCCGTGTGTATTTGCAGAGATTCTCTTCTCTGCGGCAAAAAGTTTGTTCACTTTTTTCGTGACTTTTTATTTTAGGGAACGTGAAAAGTAATTTCCTAAAATGCCCATTCAGTTTCACTAAATTACCATATGTGGTTTACTTAAACAGTGATGGTGTCGGTTATTGGTAAATGCCCTCCTGTTCAAGAAAAAATAAAATACATAGAAAGTTTCTTATTTCGCTTTTATGTTTACCTTTTTAATGAAAATATTGTCAATTTCGGGATGATTTTGGGTTTGACCTTAAATTTGCTTTTGAAATTTAGGTTTGTGATCATGCCTTTTTATCAAATTTCTACATAATCTTGGTATCTCGTGTGGCCGGCCCGCAAAAGAAGCAACTTGATTTGAAAACCTAGGGTTAGTTAAATTTATCTGAGCCACTAATTAATTTTTATTTTATATAAGTAGAAAAGGATTTAAATCAGAGACTACTTGGTTTAAAGTGTTAAACGTATTCCGTTTCATTAATTTTGAAATTTAATTTAAGCTTAACTCAATAAAATGATTATAATAAGAAAAAACATGTTAAAATAACTAATCGTGCTCGACTCGACTAAGATATCTTCAAGCTTGTTTATTTAACTAGGAAATTAGATTCTTACACAATATCAAAAAACATTTGCAAAAGCGGAATAATTTTGTATATCAAGTTCGCTTTATTTGCTATTCTATCACAATATGGTTAAATTTTATTCAAAGGCAACTAAACTCTTTTCGACTAAACTTAAATATTGCGCGGAGAAGTAATTAAAATCAAGGAAAAAATAAAAGTTTACACATATAAATTGCCAAAACAATTTGATCTTGGCGTTTCACTATATTTTTCTAGTGCCTTACATTTCTTCATGCTTCTATCTTGTGTGTAACTGCATATTACTCCCATTTTTCCTTTGGCCTCTTGGTCTTATGTTTTAGGTGCACACGTCTTTGGGTTTGGAATTACAACTTACATTCATCATGATGCTCTTTATAATATGCAATATCTTGTTTGAGTCCTAGGGATATATATGTATATTTTGTTATTGTTGATTGTGGTACTTCATTGGTTGTCTGTAGGTAGACTATGTATAGCAGGTTCGTTATTCGCCTGTAGCCAAGCCTTTGATATACGGACTCGCGACTTCTCTTCAAGCGTCCGAGTGTAAAAAATTGAGAACTTTGGGTCTATTTGGATGGGTTTTGGCTCGGTTTAAAAAAATTGTTTTGGGTGGTTTCGATGAAAACTTTGAGACTTTATTTGGATGGGTTTTGATTCTTGGGTTTTGTAGTTTGAATAAGTTGAAACCCCACTTGGATTGAGTTTGAATGTTGGGGTTTAGGGGAAAAAGTAGGTGATAGGTGTCAAATCAATGTCTTTTTTAGTGAGATTTGGGAGAAAAAGTAGGTGGTAGGTGTCAAATCAATGTTTTATAGGTTTGAAGAGTTTGAGTGTGAGTTTCTGAATAGATTTTTGATGATTTTATGGATTTGGCGAAAACTCATTTGAAAGGGTTTTGGCTCGGCCTCGCGAGTCACCAAAACCCATAAAACATTATTCTGGAGTTTTGAAGCTTTTCGACAGTTTTTCTAAGAAACTATTTCTTTCATTTTTGCTATTTGTTCTTTATTCACTAGTATGTACAGAGCTTGTTCTTTCATTTTTGCTATTTGTTTTATTTTCACTTTATGTTTGGGCCGCCGTTTTTGACACTTTATATTGCCTAGCTAGAACTGCCACTGACACTTTATTTGTTCCTTTTTTGCTTGCTTTCATTTTCATAGGATAAAATAAGCTGTGGTTTGCTTTCAAAAAAAAAAAAAAAAAGCTGTGGTTTTCTTCACCATCTTTTATATAACAGGCACATCCTGCGATTTACATCCTTCAGGATTCTAGGGCAAGGGTTCTGAGGGTCCAGGATTAGTCTAGTGTAAGCTAGTACACCTGGGTTATCAAAAAAAAAAAAATTGCTAAAATAGTTCCAAGAAATTTTAGAAAAAAGAAAATATATAGAAATTAATGGTAACAACTAACAACAAATAAATACCATACATATCATCAACACATTCATGAATTCTTTTTAATAAATCAACCGTAAGATTACCCTTTTTTCCAGTTTTCGAAGAGTTTAATCCATTTCGAGGCGCATCGAATACATTATGTGAGAACCTATCCAAATAAGAATTCAAACATGAGTTTGCTACTTTGTAGTGACTAGTCTCTTCCACTAGACCAATAATTGTTATACTATAAGGTCATTTTTGTTACGAAGAAAACATGTGAGTTTATTGTAATTTCTTAAGGGATGGAGTTCATTTCGTTTATAAGACATAAGACCTTCTCCAAGGGATTTCTTATTATCCAAAATTATAAGAGACTTGATAAGAATTGTGCAAAAAATCACCTCAAAGGGAGTCTTTAAAATTTGAGAATGCCAAATTTTTATAAGTTTGGACTCTCATATTTGAGAGTCCAAACTAAAATTGTAAAAAATAGTTTTGCAAACAAAAGTACAAATCATAGTACTTTCCTACAAAAAATAAATTCATTTGGAATCCGAACTAAAATTGTAAAAAATGATTTTGCAAACAAAAGTACAAATTTTAGTGTACTTTCCTACACAAAATAATTCATTTGGAGAAAATTCAATCCCCAACCTCAAACCCCCAAAAATTAATGGAAAAGTAAAAAATGAATTGAAATTAAACTTTTTTTTACATCTATAAATTTACTTCACACAACTACATTATTTACCACCACAAAAATCAAAAGAAAGAGCAAGAAATATATTTACATTCACATTGCTTTACTGAAATAATAAATTTAAATAACTTATTATTGTATTAGAAAAATAATAAATATATATCATTAATATCTATATATATATTAAAATTAAAAGTACTTTGTTAAAATATAAACGAGCTGTTGAAGTGGAGTGGTGTGGTTTTTTAAAAATAGAATCTTAAAATATAAAGAAGTTGTTAGAGTGCAGAGTAAAAAGTGGGAATGTATAACACTGTTCACTCCTTAAATTTTAAGATAAGAGGTCTGTTCTGTTGGAGATGGTCTAAGAATTGTTTGAAATGAATTAAGCATGTATTTGTTGGCGCAATTATTGAGGGTTGTAGAAGACTAATCAGGTACTCTTGGACGTGTTCTCTAAAACACACACTTAAACCATCTCCAACCGAAGCCGGCATGCGGGCATGAGGGGGAGGGGGAGCTGACTTCGGTTGGAGATGGCAAAGGGCAAGGAAGCGGTCAGTTTGGGCAGGGCGGGCAGGGAACTGGGGCAGGTGTGAGGGCAAGCAGGCAGGGGACGGTTGACTGCCTGCTTGCCAGCCGGCAAACGCGCTGGCGCGCTAGGGAGCTGCGGCGGTGGGCTGGTGGCAGGCGGCGGTGGGGAGAAAATTTAAATAAAATATTTTTTAGGGGTAGAATTTGAATATTTAAAATATTTAGGGGGTAGAATATTTAAAAAAAAAAGGTGGCAGGCGGCGGTGGGGAGAAAATTTTAAATAAAATATTTTTTATGGGTAGAAAATTTTAAATAAAATATTTTTTGAGTATCAATTTCTCATTCACCGGAACTCCAATTCGAACATACAATATACCGTTTTAATCTACTCACGGAGTAGAATATAATTCCGCTAAATTTTTACCCATTATGCATTTCACCAAAATAATTTGATGAACTGTAGTTGGTAGTAATAGTACAAATATCTCATAAAATCATCAACAGTCTTGTTCTTACACAGCATAACATTTTATCAACATATCCAAATTCTTCTACTATTGCAATATACATCATCTGTATATAAAGTTCAAGTTTCTTAATAATAAGTGTTGTTGTTTTTCATTCATTATGCTAGTCGTTCTTGTTCCTTAAATTATGTTTAGTTGTTGTTTATTTTTTTTATTATTAAGAATGCCTTTATTTTTATGATTGTGTAACTATTTAAAAATTATTATTATTATTATTATTATTATTAAAAAAAGTTTGAGTGGGGAGAGTGAGAGTGGGGAAATTTGTGAAATTGAATTACTAGATGTTAATTGCCCTTCGGTTGGAGATGAGTCTTTTAGGTGGGTCGAAAAGGCATGAGGGCAAGGCAAGAGGGCAAAGCAATTAGGCAATTAGGCAGGCAATTGGGCAATGATTTCGGTTGAAGATGGCCTAAGAATTGTTTGAAATGAATTAAGCATGTATTTGTTGGCGCAATTATTGAGGGTTGTAGAAGACTAATCAGGTACTCTTGGACGTGTTTTCTAAAACACACACTTAGAGATGATGCTATGGCAAAGTTGGGATATAATCAACCGATTGGATTGAAAATGTGGGACATTGAAGGCTTGAATGAGTTTTTTTTTTTTGAGCTCAAGCTTGAATGAGTTGTTGACCGAAGACTAAGGATAAGATAATTTCTCAATTTTCTCTCGTAATTTAAAAGAAAAAAGTGTACTATTTCTCAATTATCGTAGTCCACAAGAATGGAGTAAAATTCTCATATGTTTTCATCGTAAATATTGAAAGTTCTTGTTTTTTTAATTAACCAAAAATAAAGTATAAAATAGTTCTATTTCAATATTTGAGTTTTATATATATTTTTAAATTTGGGCCTTCAAGTGGATTAAAAAAAAAAAAAAATGTGGATTACCACTGAATTTGAAATAACGTGGAAAACAATTTTGAGCCAGAAACCTTAAATAACAGTTAACATATTTTGCTGTATTAAATAAAAATTGTTTTAGGGGCAGAATATGAATTAAAATTCTGTTTTGAAGTGTAAGCGGGCTTACTCGCACAAGTCTTCAAGGTGTGACGTTATATTCCATGATTTGCACCTCCCTCCCCCAACCCGCGCGCGAGGGAATAAACTTTTGGTTGCTAGTTGATACACATCTTAGTTGACAAATCATATATAAGTCTCAAATTTTTTTACTCATCTTTCAATGTGGGATGAAAGTTTTTTCAATTTATTTTCTTTCATTTTAAATGGTGATTTTTGAGTTTCAATTTCTCATTCACCGGTACTCCAATTTGAACATAAAATGTACCGTTTTAATCTACTCACGAAGTAGAATATAATTCCGCATACCCGTAATTTGGGGAGAGCAGGACAAGATATTTCCAGTGGAATTGATACAAGCTCCAAAAGTAAGGGGAACTTCTACCTGAACAAATGAATACAACAAAATGCTTCCCAGTGATTGTAAAATGGAGAAAATAGAATATATTTTTTACTATTTGCAAAAGAAATTGACATGAATACTTAGTAGATTACATATTCAACGAAGGAAAAAAATCTTCTAAAGGAAATATAGCATCCTAACGATATCCTTCAATAAGTTTCAACTTCATCACTAAATTTACTTTTTCAATGTTGTTGTCATTTGTTAACTTAGGCTTCACAAGTTTTGATTACCAGTTTATATTGAGGTGATTTTGCACTGATATTCCTTTTTTATCCCATCAATTTCATCATGATGACAACCTTAAAGTTCTGTACCTCGCAAATGCCCTCTGAACTATTAAAAAATACAGGACATGCAGTGAACATTGAGAAGTCAAAGGAATTTTGCCAATAATTTGAAATTATTTCTTGTTGGTAATAATAATAATAATATTAATAATAACAATATTCTGGTTCACATTCTTCATCTCATCAACTAAACCTACAGAACAATACTACAAAATTTGTTTAATACTCCGTACTAATTAATTTTGCATATAATTCTTTTGTTCTTTACTTAGCAACAGTCTTCGATTTATTTGTTCGGATATGTATACATCATTTATTATTATTATTAAAATAAGTTGGAATGGGGTGAGTGGGGAGAGTGAGAATGGAGAAAGTTGTGAAATTAAATTAATGGATGTTAATTGCCCTTTGGCTGAAGATGAGCTTTTTAGATGGATCGAAAAGACATGAGGACAAGGTAAGATGGTAAGACAATTGAACAAACAATTTGGTAATTGAACAATGACTTCGGTTGGAGCTTAAGGGCCTATTTGGCTCGATTTTCGCCCAGAGTTTGGCTCATCGAAATGGGCCAACCATAACATGAATCGCTTTTGACCGAAATATAAGGACGAAACACTAGTTCTGAACAGTCCATAATCATAACTTGAAACAAGTCTAGCTATACCCACTACTTGCAGATGTGGGCCCACTCCATCATCTTAAGAGTCAGACCCTACTCCTACTTTATACAGATCATCGCCCAACCCTCTTCCCTGGTATGTCGTGGAGAGAATTAATTGTAATTACACTTCAGTTTTGACTTTTGATATAAAACTTATAATTAAAGTTACCATTTTCATTTAATACTATAAACACGGCTAGATTTCACAAACACAAAAAAATTAAACAAGAAATTATTACTTTAATGCAACAATAAATTATTTAATAAATTAATATTTTGTAATTAACATAAAATAAAAGTTAGTCTCAATGATTTTAAGTTCTTGTGTTAATTTTCAGTTCTAATTATATTAATTTATGTGATTTAGTTTTTTCATAAGTCGTGTGTTTATTTTTAATTAAAAAAAATATTTTATTCCAACTAATTAATTTCTTAAATATCTTAGAATCAGGAATATACATCAAAATTTCATTATTACTATATTATTGTTTGAGTAACATGTAATAAACAAAATATATATACACTAATTAATTATGCACCAACATAAGATTATTATTAATTATCTAAATAAATATTACAATAATATTTACTTTCATCGTCTCAACCATAAAAATATTCTTATAATCACAATCTTAATTATTACACTGTTTAATAATATATCCTATTTTTATAAAGTCAATGATGTGACATTTGTCATTAATTTTTCACCTCCAAATACCAACATCCAAACTCAATCCAAATCATATCTCAAATTCTCAAAACCCACTAATTATTATTTTTCTATTATATTACTATCAAAATATTCCAACAAAAACCAATTCAAGTCGTGTTTCAAATGTTTCGCCAAACTCATTCAAATCAATTTGAAACACCAAAACAGGACGAAACAGAACCAAAACCGATCCAAACGGGACCTAAGTTCTTGGTTCATGAAGGCCCAACTAAACCAACTAAACAGTCAACGGTAACAAGTCAGCTTCTAAGATATAAAATCACATCGACACCGTCCACCTCAAATATGCTGGAGCCAAAAGCAATCTCAACCGTAAAATTAGGTCCCTAATTAGAATTCCGCCACGGCGCCACGTGTCTCGCTCACCTATCTGACATGGCATTAACTGGATTGAAAGTTTGGGTTTGGAGTCCGCACCTCAAAATGTGAACCCACCACGATCCGTGGGTGACAGGATTAAATATGAGTGAGAAAATAAAAGAAATTAGTTTGAGTGTGAGAGTAAGCTTCAACAGAAGCGTTTAATCTTAAATTAAGCCTTTATATCTCTGTAAGTTAATTTTATGTTTTCTTCCCTGTTTAGTTGTCAATATATGAATTTTACTGGTTTTTCTTATTGGTGAATTTGATTATAAATTTACTATCTTTTTTTTTTTTAATATTATTTTAGAGTATGTTGAATTGTTGCATGTGAGATTTGGTGGGGAAATGATGATTGAGGTTTAATTTCGTGGATCATTTTAGGGCATGTGGAGTCTCTTATTTGTGTAATCTTGAGTTTCTTTAAAGTTTGACTGGAAAGATTGTAAGTTTCCTCTGGAGATGCAATAACTTTTTGTGTTAGGTAATTTAGATGTGCTAATGCTAGAATTGTTTCCTTTGTATTCTTTGCTCTCGCCATTTTAGCTTCTCCTCATCTAGTAATAATGATGGCATACTGTTATTATCTGTGTGAATTTTGTATACAGTTTACTTTGGACTTGCAAAAATGAGATTTTGGTGAAGTGCCACACTTCAGTTTTAGCTATTATGGATCAGGAAGAAGTGGTGTTCGAGAAGCCTGAGGCTCCGGAAAATCAGAATGTCGAGGTGGAGGAAACGGCTGAGGCTGTGATGGATAATAAAGGGGAGCAGCATGAAGGAGTAACAGAAATGGAAGAAGATAAAATAGTTGATGATGGGAAAGTTGAGGCTCAAGATATAGTTGTGGAGAAAGAAGAGGTCACCAAAAGCAAGGAAGTTGAAAATGAGGTAGCTGATGAAAAGGTGGCTCAAGAAGGTGAAATAGAAGAAACAAAGGAAGAAACTGAATCAGATGAAATGAAGAGAGAATCCACAGGAGAAGAGGATGAAAACAATAGTGGGAAAATGGTGGAAGATTCTGAAGAAGCAACTAAGAATGAAACTGGAGATAAGGTGGAAGAGGAAGTTGATGAAGTGAAGGAGGAGGAAGAAAAGCTAGAAAAGTCTAAAGAAGAGAAAGGCTCGAAGAAGCGTCCAAGAACCAAGAGGAGTAGTGCTGGCAAAAAGGATATGAATAAGAAAAAGGAACCTGATGAGGAGAAGGAATCAAAAACGCCAACAGAGAAAAAGACTAAAGAGCCCAAGACTTCAGGAGAGAAAAAGGAAAAGGAACTGAAATCCCCCACGCCTTCAACAATTGAACGGCCTGTACGCGAGCGGAAATCTGTTGAAAGGTTGGTTGCTGTTGTTGAGAAGGACTCTGCTAAAGAGTTCCGCATTGAAAAGGTATGACCTTTAAGTTTTCTCTCTTTGTTCTTTCCACTCATTAGTGGGAAAATTCTGCTTTCTTAGTGTGATTTTCAGTGACTTGTTGTCGAAGACTTACTGAATGACACACAATTGTTTGCAGGGTCGTGGAACTGCATTGAGAAATATCCCAAATGGTATTGTTTTATCTAATTCCGTTGCTGTTAATCTCTTTCAGTCTTTGCTTAGTGTTTGCAAGGAATGCTGCATTCTGAGGCTGTTTCACTACAATTATGTTTATTCTTACCATTCAAACCGTATGGTTTACAAATTATATGAAAACATTTGTTATGAAACTATAATTCCTACTGGGCCCAAAAAGGTTTAATTCATTGCATCTGCGCCAAAAAAAAACCTAATTGTAGCACTTCAGACTGATTATATTATACTTCATTTTATGCACGCCATTGTGGACTACCTGTTTTTTGTGAATTCGCATTTTCTCTTGAGAATTTTGTTTGAGTTTCAGTTTGCCCTCTAGAATTTATTGCTTGCAGTTGATCAACCTGTATTCAAATTCCATTACTTGTGTGGTATTTCATGTATATTGTATCAAATCATTTTGAAGTAAAGCGTAAAGCATTCCCAGTTGAAAATTAAAGTAAATTATTTCTTCAACCCCAACTTCTTCCAGTTTCTTCTACTTTTACGAGTCTCTTTGTTCAATGAGCTACCAAATGTATGCGTTGGATAATACAAAAAAGCCTGTTCATGTTAATATTCTAGCATCTTATATGTGATCTGCATGTTATACATTCACCCTCAATATATGGTTAAATATGCCATAGGTAAACTTCATTTCTTTCTGGTCTTTTATTTTGGTTTAATTTTATACACATTTTGTTTCTTAATCAATTGTACTTGTAATTCTCCTTAAATTTTCTCTGATCATGCTAAATGAATTAGATTTTTCATAGTTGCAGTAAATATAAATCTATTATTTTGGTTTAATTTTTGCACATCGTGTTCTTTGATCGATACAGTTAAAAATGCTTGTGATTCTCCTTAAATTTTCGCTGATTTTGCTAAATGAACTAGTAGTGTCATAATTGCGGTAAAAAGATAAATCTTAATTATATTTAATTGTTTTGACTGATGTCCAGCTGTGCAGCTGTATGATTGAGTTTGGTGTTGTTTATGAACCACATATTTATTTCAGTTGCATACAAGTTGTCCAGAAAGAAGACTGATGATACTTTCAAATTGCTGCATACTATCATTTTCGGAAGGAGAGGAAAGGTAGCAATTTAGAATTCCTGTGTTTAGGTGGTTATTAGGCTTCTTATAACTTCGTTCCGTGAGCTTCCTTAGCATATTGTTACAAAGAATAATCTTCTCGAGTAATGTCCCCCAGTTTGTTGTTTAAGCTATATTTGCATCACAAAATTATTAACACTGTGATATTGGAGTTAGAAAGAAGGCTTGGCTCTGAACTTCATGTAGCACATATATCATTGTTGATTGCGATCTCAAGAATTCATTATACCTGATAATACTGCCACCAGACTAAATAATTATTAAGTTGCTGCCACCAATATTAAGTATTAAAAACAGATTTAACAGTTTTAAAATCATGATTTGACTTAATGTTATCTGTCCATCTTTCACCAGCCCCTGCAAATATGCTCCAGCCTCCAGAATACTTAGTCAAAGTTAACTTGTTGCTCTTAATATGTATATCTGGTGGGCAATAAAATGTTGGTATAGTTGGGGTTTTATTGATAACAGGATTGTTTGTGCTCATACAAAAAGTTTTCCAGGCTGCCCAAGTCAAGAACAACATATCAGTGTTCTCAGGGTTTGTCTGGCATGATAATGAGGTAAAGAAGAAAACTCAAAATATAAGTTGCTATCAGATTTACATGCTCTCTCTGAATCTTCCTCAGAAAAGCAATGACTTCCAGTTCTCCAAATGAACTTTATCTCAGGAAAAACAAATGATAAAAGTTAAAGAAAAACTTGAAAAGTGCATGAAGGAGAAACTAGTGAAGTTCTGTGATGTCCTGGATATACCAATTTCCAAGTCTAACACAAAGAAGGTTAGTTGATTTCTCTCAACATCTATTTCACTGTGCAAAGTTCGTAGTTTGTGTACTGAATGCTAATTCCATGGCCTTGATGTGAATTATTGACTCTCGAGTTGTTTCACATGGTTTTTGCGATAACAAATGCGTATTCTTTATAATCATTGTAATTACCCTTAGAGATCCAGTTATGTATTTGCTTGCTCAAGGTTGAAAACGTAAATTTCAATTACCATTTCTTCAGGAAGATATCATTGCAAAATTGGCAGATTTTTTGATGGAACCTCATGCAACTACCTCTGAATTGCTAATGCAAAAAGAACAGGTTCAATACCAAAATAAATCTTATTGCAACTTTTAATATTTCCACCCAGTTGGCTTACATTCATATCATATTTATTGACCAGTCAAGTAAGGGCAAAAAGAGAAGCAGGCCCAGCAAATCAGGATCTGAGAGTATTACATCATCAAAAGGCTCATCTAAGGTAACTTTCTGTTGTGATCTGAGAATTTTGTGTATGGTTTTTATGTTTTAATGAATAGAAATATTTCATTAAGGTTGACTTTGTTGTATATAAGCAAGAGTTATAGGGACCAACAAGTGATTGGTCTAGTGGAAGGGACTAGTCACTACAAAGTAGCGGACTCAGGTTCGAATCCCTGTTGGGAGAGGTACCCACTTAATGTGCCCGACCCGCCTCGAAAGGGATTAAACCCTTGGGAAACCAAAAAAAAAAAAAGGGTTATAGGGGAATTCGTCCGAGTTCCTTTAAGAGAAGCAGTGTAAACATTGTGCCGTTATCTGTGGCTTGCTGTACAGTTGATGTCAGTTCAATTATTTAAAAATGTAAACCAGTTCTTCTTTCAACTAATTCTGACTTTTTTCTTGCACTACAATGTTCAATTTTTGTAGAAAATTAATATGTCTGTGTACCTGGGCTGATGTTAATATCTATTAAGCCATCAAATCATGGGTTTGTAGTTGTAAATGTAAATGCCATTTGGGCTCAGGAAAGCGCCCTCTTTTTGTCATCCCTTGGCCTATTGGGATAGCTTATTCCAGTTCACTAGATGTTTTATATACAATATAATATAATGTAGAGATTGCTTGCATTCAAAATTCTATTCCCACTACTAAATAATGTTCAAAGAGACACTATTCAAGAATAAATATTATAAAATACCTCCCTTGGCAATGGCTTTTCCCCTATCCTTGATGGATGTTTTGGATTTGATCTTTTTCAGGAGAGAATTATTGTTTGAATCAACAACTGGACACACAACTATCTCTCTTATGCAATCTTATCAAACTCCAAGTTCTTTCATACCCTCAGCTCAGGGAAAAGAGCTAACTGCTGAGGAAAGTATGCCCACATTTTCAACGAGAACACCGAAAAGACCTAATTCAGATCTACATAACATAGCCAAAGTATACAATGTAACAAACAAGAGAATAAGCTTACTGAAAAATTTATATTCTTTCTAAGTAAAAAGATCAGCTATGAATTTTGATTGAAGAAAAGAAATCAAAGTGACTAACATTGTTGAAGTGTGTGAAACCATTTGAGTGATATCTGAGTTAATGTATCCTTCCACTAATTCTTGTCCTTTCAGAGTCGGAAGAAAACAGAGAGTTCTTCTAAGGGTGGAGAGACAAAGAGCACACGACCTGCATCAGAAGACGAGATGGAGAAAGAAGATGATACACCTTTACGAGCACCATCAATTCGCCTAAAAAAGAACGATGATATGAGTGCAAAGAATTCTTCGGGTAAAAAGAAGGATGAGCCAATCAAGAAGTCACCTTTACAATCTCCATCCATTCGCCTAAAAAATATAGATGATATTAGTGTAAAGAAGTCTTCTGGTGAAACGAAAGATGAATCAATAAAGAAGTCAGCTATTCCAAAGAAGTTGGCATCAAAGAAGCGCACTCGTGGTGAGAATTGTACTTTATTTCCTTCTATCCATTTTCTTCTGAGATACAAATTTAACTATTTTGTTCTCACAGATTCGTTTGATTACACCCTATTTTTTATCCTGCATCATCTAATGAAAAATCAATTGATTACAGCCTGTTTTGTTTCTATTCAAATACAGGGAAGAAGGTTCAGAGCGCAAAAGATAAGTCCAAGGGAGTGAAATTACAACCAGATGACAATGAACTGAGGGAAGCAATTTCTGAAATCCTGAAAGATGTCGACTTCAACACGGTTTGTCTCAAAATTATGTTCTTTTAGTATTTGGTTGGGTGTGGCATGGTAATGCATGGATGTTTTTTTTGTATTGCCAAGCTCTGGATTGTGGATTGGGGGGGGGGGGGGATGTAAGTGGTGTGACTTGGAAAAGTATATATTTTCAGCTCGTTATGAACTTGATGCTACATCTGAATATCTGATGGCTGTAGCATCATAAGAAGCAATGCATAACTCAAATTTTGGGAATTAGGTTTTTGTGGTTAGTAATTGAAATTTAAAATTGTGAAAAGTGTGGGTAACTTATTGTCTTCATTTCGTTTATGATTATAAATTCAGTCAATAATTGTTGTTTTGTTCTATTTTTAACATACCTGGTATGCTGCTATTTTTCAGGCTACCTTCAATGATATTCTTAAGCCACTTGGTAAGCTTCCCTGATACTTTTACAATTACCTTAATTGTTTCCTGTGGAGTAGGAAAAGCATTTCATAATTCCACCCTCAACCTAGATTATTTTCCCTTTTGTTCTGTTAAGTGATATATAGATTAAATGATTCCTCTCTCTAACAGCTTTAGTTTTTAGATGAGTTGGTCATTCAATATGGTAAGCTTTTAGATGAGTTGATCATTTAATATGGTATCAGAGCTCAGGCCCAAAGAGGTCCTGTGTTTGAATCCCTCCGCCACCCATTTCTAAATTCCACGTGTTAGACTTGAGTAAATAAATACTGCCTACACGTGATTCCTCTCTCTACCAGCGTAAGCTTTTAGATGAGTTGGCCATTCAATATGTTCAACTAAAATTAGCGCCGACTACTATTTCAATTTGTTAAATGTTTTGCTATGTGCTGTCCCCAATCATTATGTTTGAAGTAAGTTTTGTTTCTCTCCTTTTCAGCCAAGCGATTTGATATGGATTTTACACATAGGAAAACAATAATAAAGCTCATAATTCAGGATGAACTCACACAACTAGCTGGTGGGGATGAGGCAGATGATGAAGATGAAGATGAAGATGCAGCTGATGATGAAAATGATGTAACATAACACAGCCTTCTAGTCAAGGTGTTACGGTCTAACGACCTTGCACAGGGAGATCCAATAGAAAGTTTAATGTACATTATACTGTTATCCTCCTCGTACATGCTACCTTATAGTTATATCGTAGTTAACCGGAGTTAAGCCAGCTGTAATTATTTGTTAGTGTTATTAACTAACCTACTCTTTGTTTTCAGTGATTCATAGAATTTAAGCATTGTAGCTTGGTTTGTGCACAAAATTCTTTATTTTTAAGTCTTAATGATAAGTACTGACCTTGAATAGGAGAATCGAGTTTTGACCTTTGAAGGAATCAACATTGGCAGCAATTGTACCGGCATTTTAATCTTTCAGGTATGATTCATTGTCTTGTACATAGTGGTGTTTAGTTTGCAAGGTTAATTGGATCTTATTGGTCGCCTGGGTTTCTATAAGTAGTTATGGTGATTTTCTAGTCAAGAAGGGCAAAACGTGGTTATAATTTGTTACTTGGTCAACAGTGAGCTCCCTTTGTTCTGTTCTGGGTTGTGAATTTTGAAGTGGTGGTCTTGTTTTGTGATGGACTTTTCCTGATTAGGAAGCTGTAATCATATGGTAGACTAATTTTGGTAAGAAATAGGGGTGTAGACAAGTTGAAGAAATATTGAATAGCACTCATTTGAAGTTTAATTTACTTATCAAGTTTGAAATTGTGGTTGGTTTAATTTTTTAACAAATTTGAACTTGTTTTTACATATATTTGGCTACATCTTGGTTTATCAAACCGAGTTTCAATAAGTACTCAAGACTTGGTTGACTCGAGCTCAAAGGAGTTTTCCATTGAATAATGCAATTCAATTCAAGTATTTGAATAATTATGTTTGAATTTTATACCTATATAAAATGAAATTGTAAATAGGAGTTGCATTTCTAGTGGCTGGTTGATCATCCACATGTATTAACTGATAAAAGCAAATAAGTGGAGCACTCACCTGAGGTGACCTAACAGCAACACTCCTGCAATATCCAGAGAGCATCATAATTTATTGGCAAAATTGCAAAAATGGTTCTAAATTAAGTACTGATTTTGAATTTTCGCTTCAAACTATATCAACTTGATGAATTTCGTTTCGTAATTTAATATTTATTTGGAATATTGTCCAACCGTTAGTTAAAACGAAAATTTTGCATTTGTTCATTAAATTATCACATGACTGCTTGTGTCATGACGTAGTAAATTTTAACATGAATAATTATATAATATTGCAGAATTTATCCCAAACTAATTAAATAATGAATAATTAAGAGACCCGTTAGAGACGACTCCCTCTCTCCCTAGTAGCCCTAGTTGGATTTGGAAAGCTGAGTTTCATAATCGTTTGAGATACTTTTTGTGGCTCATTTACCATAAGAGTCTCATGTCTAGTGCTCTCCGTTTTGATAGACACTTTACGCCTAGTGATCTTTGTCCTAGATGTGCTAGGAATAGGGAGGATTTGTTCCATATTTCTACATGTGTCCTAAAGCTAAACTTGTTTGGGATGTGGTCATTTCCCCTTCCGATTCTTTTGCTTTCTCCCTCATGGATACCCCCCTTTGGTTTGAACGTAACATGAGACAAGTCTTTCATAAGTTGCTTATACCCAAATGTCCTTGGCCTATTATTTTTCTCTCCACAATTTGGCATATTTGAAAAGTCCGTAATGTTAAAATCTTTGAGGATCGGGAGAACATATTAAGGAAACTTCTTTGAAGATTCGCCTTTTAGCTATGGATCTTAGAGACAATTTCGCTACATTGAGGAAGCCGAGACTTGTGACGTCTCAATGGTGGACTAGGCCGGCTCACGGGGGATTCAAACTCAATACGGATGGAAGCTTCTATGCTCATAATTGTTCGGCATCGGCTGAAGGGATTATTCAAGATGAAAATGGTTCTTGGGTTACGGGTTTTTGTTGGAATGTTGGAGATTGCTCCGTCACAGTTGCGGAGTTGTTGGCTCTCCGCGAGGGTCTTATTTTGGGATGGGAACGGAGATTTCAGCGGTTAGAGGTTGAAGTTGATTCGGAAGTTGTTTTTACCCTTGTCACCAAGAGAGAGAATGATGATCACCCATTGGCTCATATTTTGTAGGATTGTAGGGCTTTGATTGGGAAGCCATGGGAAGTCACTTTCAGGCTTACTCGCCAAGATGGGCCATGATTCGGTTATGGGCACCAAGATCCAGTGGGACGAGGCTCCTGCGAGAGCTGCTTTTGTTTTGGAGGAAGACCTTAGCTAGGCTACTTCATTCTCCACTTGACCAAGAAAAAAATTACAAGATTTAACTGTCATTCTCATTAAATTGGAAATTTAATATTGAGACTAAATTCATACAAAATGGTAAATTACGGGATAAAATTCGACGAGTTGATATAGTTTGGGACGAAAAATTAAAATTAGTAAATTAGTTTGGGACAATTTTTCAAAAGTATAGTAAATTGCGGGACAAAATTCGTTGAGATAATATACTTTAGGACGAAAATTCAAAATTATGAATTAGTTTAAGACGTTTTCTATAGTTTTACCTAATTTATTTTGAATCCGTTTGAAATATTATCCAGTGGAGTCTACCGAAAAGAAAATTAAAAAAAAATCAGAAATTTTAATTGATTTAACACATTGTTCACGTTGCAAAACTAGTTAAATATAGACTCTAGGACCACAAATCACGTATTCAGGGTTTTTTTTGCACTTTGTATCCTTAAAATATAAAAAATATGCACTTTACACCCTCAAAATTTAGATTTAGCACTTTACATCCTCAAAATATAAAAAATGCAGCATTTTGCACCCTCTTTTATTTTCAGGCAAAAACTCAAGGCAAAATAGGTAAATCAATTGTAAATTTTAGGCACTTTGCACCCTCAAAACTTAATAAATTGGTATTTTGCACCCCTAGAATAAAATTAACACTTAACACCCCTAATTAAGAACAAATCAGTAACTTGTACCCCCGAAACACAATAAATGGGCTTTTTGCACCTGAAATAAAAATTAACACTTAACACCCTCAAATTAAAAAAAAAAAACTCAAACCCCTCATTTTTTGGGGCAAAGTTGACCATCGGGATGAAAAATATATAAGGCAAAATAGGTAATTCATTTTTTTTTCCTTAAATTGTGCAAAATACAATTATAAATACTAGAATACTCATTTATCTCTTCATCTTTCTTATCATCAATATACATATCCATAAAAAACTAAATAAAGTACAAGCAAACTTTTAAAAGACTCATTGTCTACTTCAAAATATCAAATACGAACTTGATGTTCAAAATACACACTTACAAGTTCAAAATAAATAGATAACAAAATCCATTGTCTACTTCATGAACACATTCACCGATAAATCTTTAAAGATACATTTTCTTACACTCTTTAAGGAAAGAAAGTGGAAGATTTTCTTACTCTTTAAAGATACATCTTCCCCAGCTGTTGTACACAACAACAAACTAGTACTAGTATTATTTTCTTCTTCGTTCATATGCAGCCGTTTCTTTTGACTTGTTATTTCTCTCGCCCTCTCTCTCGCCTTTTGCCTCGACTCCTTTCCAACTATACCACGAATGTTAACATCATCTACTAATTTCTTCGTCTTCATCTTCGTCATCTTTTTCTTCTCTGACGATATTTTATTGCAAAATTTAAGGGAAAAAAATGAATTACCTATTTTGTCATAGAATTTTTTTCACCCTAATGGTCAATTTTGCCGGAAATAACAAGGGGCTTGAGTTTTTTCTTTTTTTATTTGAGGGTGTTAAATGTTAATTTTATGTTTCAGGGTGCAAAGTGCTGCATTCTTCATATTTTAAGGATGCAAAATGCTAAATATAAATTTTGATGATGCAAAGTGCCTATTCCCAATGTTCGGGAGTGCAAAGTGCAAAAAAAACCCTATATTCAGTTCATCTTTTAGCTGCAAAATAGATCATCACTTTACCTTTCTACTGATCGAATTAAGTTCCAGCTATAAATACTTGTTTAGTGTGGTTGTCTACATCTTTATACTGCAAAAGAAAGAAAAAAAACAATGACGGTGGCATTTTCTAAATTTATTGGCTGTAAGATCAATAATATTTTAAAAGTCAATCACAATCATCATACATAAGAAATACTACTATAGTGATTAAAATGTCGAATGCAATGCTTGTACAAATAAAAATAGTTCAAAAAAATAGTCTTGTAATTATGTTGAAGACTAATTTAATTCTTTAATTTTTACTCAATTTTAATTTTAGTTTTATGTATAATAAATTTTGTTCTCGAATTTTTCAAAGGTTTCACTGCACTCATAAATTTGGTCCTGAAAGAATTTAATTTTTTGTCCCACAATTACAAACTTCTCTTCGGTGATAGGACTAAATTTGTAATTGCATGTCGAAATTTAAACTAATTAAATAAAATTTAGAGAATAAATTCTTATGCTTAGAATTAAAATTAACATTGGGTGAAAGATAAAGGACTACATGTTTATTCAGCATAATTACATGACTAATTTTAAAAAAAAAAATCCAAAGTTATAGGACCATTTATTGAATTTTGCCTACAAAAAATACGAAATTTCTTGTTCCATTCATTATATATAATACGGAGTAACACTTTCTAATTAAATCAAATTACAATTATAAATGTTTAACCCCTAAAGTAAATCACTGAAATAATAATATAGAATTTAGTAAAGTAAATCAACCAATCGTACCAAACAGCAAATATTATATGATTACACTTATCTTTCTAAAGAAAAATCAAATCAAATACATTTCGAATTTACTAGTAAAATATTTTTAAAGTAAAGTGAAAGATTCCAAAACAATTAATCTGACCAAATACCTTACAACCAGAAAATAGTAAGAAAACCAAAAGAATTACATATAAATTAAAAAAATACAAAAAACTGTACATAAATATAAATTACACTATCTTTTATATAAAAATAATCAAATATACCACACCAAGTCAAGTCAAGTGACTACCTCTGCCTCCCACTACCAGCACCAGCACTACCCGACCCAGACCCGCCACCCGCCAACTGTCCGTACCCATAGACAGGTCCTCCTCCTTGATGACCCATATTCGCATACATCCCCTCATAACCACTATTTACCAAACTACCCCCAGCAGCCGTCTCCTTCTCCACTCTCCCACCCGCCATGGCGCTCTTCTCCCCCTCCAAATCCCTAAACCTCTGCAAATACACTTTCAGAGGGTCCACGTATTCCTCAAATCCGAGCGTAGTCATCGCCCACAGCAAATCGTCACCGTTGATCGTCTTCCGCTTCTCTCGCTGACACTTGTCCGAAGCTTCGCCGGTGACGAAGCTGATGAACTCCGATACGCACTCCTGCACCGTTTCCTTAGCGTCTTTTGATATTTTTGCGTTTGCCGGAAGTGCTTTTTTCATTATTCTACTCACGTTCGCGATTGGAAGGAACCTGTCCTGTTCTCGATTGTGCCCCCCTGATTCATTATCCGAATCCGCCATTAAAGTATAAATTTGGGAGGTTTTCGTGTGCGAATTGAAGGGTAATAAGCAACTTGAAGGCGATTCAATCACCGAGGAATATTCCGGCGAAGGGAGGGGTTTTGGTTTTAAGAGAAAGAGAAGAGAATGTGAGGTCCGTCGGATCATATTATGCTACTATAATAATGTGATCCTATGATTACGTGGACGATTGTGGACCGTTGCTTGTCGATAACTATGTGTGTTCTTTAAGACGAGTTTTTGGCCATCCGATTTTTTTTAGTGGATGGATCTTTACCGTTTATTTGGCATCTGGCAAATGGTCGGCTGTGAATGGTTATTTATCACCCAATGAGGATTTAGTGCCTTAGGTGGACCATCACCCTCTCATTATTTACTTTTTTCTTTTATTATCGTCAACTTAATATTAGTTTTATATGGATTTTCTTGGTTAAGTATTTTACAAGAATTTGACTGTTTATTGAGGGCCCAAAACTATATATATTCTAGATTTTTTTTCTTCCTTTTAGTATTACTCTATCCTCCGTCCCATTCACACAAAATTTTAATAAGATAAGAGTAAAAAAAGAAAATTTTAAATAACTTTATATTTATGCCAAAAAAAGTAGTTGAGAATTATCATTACTTTATGAGAAATAGATTTTCATTATCGGACATATATAATATAAAAGTATTGTATTTAGATATCCAAAAAATATTTGGAATAGAGAAATTATGTTGTAATAAGATTAAGTAAAAAAACGAGATTGAGAATATGAGATAAATAAATAGAAACTTTCTTCTATTTTGAAGCACTAGTAGTTTTTCTTACACTTGGCTTTCTGTTTACCAATTATAATAGTTTGAGGTTGTTTGTTTTTAGATCGATATTTTTCACAAAATTGAAAAAGAAAAGGATCTTTAATTCTTTTTCAACTCTAGTGAAATATATATACACTATAAATACCGTTATACCTTGTAGACACTTAAACTAAAATCAAATCAAACATAATTGGATTAGAGTTCATTCGAGCTAGCTTTGTTAATTTAAAATAAAATCAGATTTAAATGAAATTACAAATTGAATAAAGAAAAGTTGATATGTGTGAGCAAATTATTTTTAACTAATCGTCCAAGTTCATCGTGACATCCAGGAAGGGTTTACTCTCAAAGTCAACAAGAGTATTGATGAATGCACCATCCATCAAAGATTATTTCCTACAGTTTCAAGGAAGATTCTTTCGTCAATGTCAAAAGTATCGATATTGATATTGCCAGATCAACTTTTCTAAATTTCCTTCTCTACCCTTCAGAAATTAAGTAACTTTTTATTTATGGTTGTTATTGATGTTTAATTTCAACCATTGTAGTTTAAACTATATCGTCTACTATTTTGATTTTTGAATTTTTAGTGAATAAAATATTTTCCATTTTAAAACTTTAGGCTTTATTTTTGTTGCTTTTTATATTAATTCTCAATCAATATCTTCACTAAGAATAAAAACACCAAACATTAATGTAATTATAATTGTAAAATAAATATTTGGTATATGTAAAATAAAAACCTTGCTTTTCTGTGCAAAGGCATATAACCATTGGATGAGGAGAGGAGGAAACACAAAATAAGTTTTTACCTGTCATTCAAAAGATGATGCCGACACAATAATACCTTTAGTTTGATCATCAATTTCATCTTCATTATTAATGAAGCAACAAATTATTAAGATCCTGGATTGATCTAATTACTAGTATTTTGAACAGAGAACTAAATTATCAAAGACAAATGGAATCTTCAAAAATAATTCAAGATCCAAATTGCATAATAGAATCCAACTTCAATAACTGAAATGCATGCATATTAGGTTCAACTTTAAGTAGAAAAAAACCAATTTGATGATTTGTAATAAGATCTAGCTGTTCATAATGGTTTCAGATTACAAAAAAAGGCAGTTTCGAACCAGTGTCAACTAATACCCATTCCCCAGGCAATATAAACAAATCAATTTACAAAGACATGAATCCATGTGAAAGAAGTAGAAAAAGTGGATGATTTATTCAAACATTGCACATTTGTACAAGTAGATCATTACTTTTTCCTATAATATACACCAGGTGACATACATGTACAACTCAGGATTACATGAGATGAATGACTGTAATTCTACATGATCTTCGCAGTAAAATGTTGCGATTAACATGACATTATACCCCGAATTAAAAAAGGGGGGGAATGAAAAAAATTACAACAAAAATCAACACAAAAAAGGGGGAAATGGCAACAATATGCGTCTTCAATCTATTACAATACATTACAGTTAAGATTCTTAAAAATCCACCACATAGCAAACTACAGCATTGTTATTTGACTTAAACATAAACGAAAAGTCTTAAAACTGAAATAAAAGGTTCAACTAACAAAATACTTTTGACTAAGAGATGTCATCATGCCATCTTCATCCTCTTCTAACTAGAAGCTTTGTTGCCAACCCATTTTGCAAGAACCATATTTCAGCAAAACAGCTTCAGATCAGAATTTTATCCTTCCAGCTAACATCAAAAGAATCATGTGAGATGAGCTACGCAGTATGACAAGAACTGCATCAGTACCGATAAAAAATTAGCTAGAAAACTACTTTTAGTGTCATATGTATCCTAAGCAAAAGGCAAATATGTAAACAATTGTCCATAATATAAGGTGGTTAAGTTTAAATGAAGACCCTAAAACTTGAGTAAGTTTGTCATGTAAAAAGTAGCTTAATGCAACAATGTCATGTTCAAATGCAGCTACATCCATATTTTATTCATGATTTGCATAGAAGTAAATCAAGGACACCACAAGATGTTGAAGAAATGAACTAAGATTCTCAATACATGCTAAATTTAACATGTGTATAGATTAAGAATGAGTCGTCATCGAGCTTTATTAATGATGTTTGATATGCTAAGCCAACATTTATATAGATCACATTTAAATTTCCAGAACAGGAGATAACAGATAAGCATGCACAACGAGACAATTACATTCTATTGAGTGACGTGCAATAAACTCTACTTATATACAATTAAAAAAAAAAGGCTGACTTACTAATTTGATATTGCTAAAGCATGAAAAAATCAACAGCAAAGCAACTGTATTAGCTATGAGTCTATAACTTTCCTACTCTATGACAGAAATATCTAAGTAAGAGGAGACAACCAAGTGAAACAAAAACAACTACAAGCTGTTTACACCATTATAAGCATAACAGGAAAGAGAATGATGAGGTGGAACAACTTACTCGAATTGTCTGCAACACATTAAGTTACTCGGAGGTTAGGCGCCGTCTTTTCCCATAATCAGCATCTCTTGATCTAGATCTCTGATGTTCCTCGTGCGATAACCTTGACTTGCTGTGAGTCCTTGATGATCTTCCCCTGTCCAATTCATCATCGTATTCTGCCTCACGGCTCCTGTATCTATGATGATCAGCATATCTGTCCCTATCATCCCTAGGTCGTTCTCGCTCCCGTTCACGGTCTAGGGAACGCTCACGATCCCTCCCACGTTCCCGTTCCCTTTCTCTGTCTCGTCCAACATCTCTGTCATCACGATGTCTCTTTTCAGGCCAATCTTGATCACGTCCAATCTCTTTTTCCCTAGGAGCATCCCTGTCGTAACCTGCTCCTCCTCTATCATCTCGGTGTCTTCTTTCAGAAGAGCTAGACCAGTCCACTTCTGATCCTCTGTCTTTTTCCTTGACAGTATTTGGCCATGGCCCTCTCTCTTGGCTTCCTTCTCCATACTGATGATCTGATGCAGCTTCTTCCCCATAACTAGACTCTCCTGCTCTCCCTCCTCCATGTTCGTCGCCTGCCCATCCTCCCATATTAGGACCCGACCACATTCCCATATTAGGCACATCAACTCCTGGATTGGGCATCATCCCCATGCCATTCATGGGCATTCCCCTCCCAAAGAATGCTGGATTAACATGGGGAGCTACGCCAGGCAAGCCCATATTTCCCACAGGTCCAAATGAAGACATCATACCAGAGAAGGGTGCGTTTGGAGCACCAGGAAAGCCCCCATAACCACCCATTCTCCCCATCGGGCCTCCAAAAGTAGGATCAAAACCTTGCCCCATCATATTTTGAGGATGCAACATGGGAGGGGCAGCACCAATCCCTTGACCAAAGCCATTACCGTTACCAGCTAAACCACGAATACCCATTCCGCCAGCCCTACCCCTCATTGGGGCCCCCATTGGCCCCCTGTTACCCATCCCTCCTTGATTATTACCTCTACCCCAATTTCCTCTCCCAAATCCTCTACCATTGCTCTCGCCACCACCTTGATGATTCCCACCTGCGGCTATGTTGCTACCAATACCATCGGGTTTACTAGGCAAATCCCCAGGCCCTCTGCGTGGTTGATTCAAAGCTGTCTGGCTTGTCTGCTGTTGGTTTCTATTAACCTGGGCTTCACCCATCCTCTTAACAGTGTATGGAGAGGCATATGCAACTACACAAGGTCGGCCGTTAAACATATGTCCATTCATCCCTTCCTTGCAGGCAGTGGCAACTGCAGGATCATAAAACTCAACCTGACAATAACCTTTTGATTTTCCACTAGCTCTCTCATCATAGAACTTCACCTCTTTAACCGGTCCATACTTGCATATTTCTGATTCCAACTCAGCATCTGTTGTCCACCAATGCAGATCACCTACAAAAAGAATTGTCCCTCCACCACCACCTCCACCTCCAACAGCACCAACACCGACACCAACACCGCCAGTCCCTCCACCCCCACCATCACCTCGATACAAATTTCCACCAGTCCCATTCACATTCCCTGCATATCCAACATTCTCATGACTTCCTATATTAGCAGAATGAGGCTGAACCAATAGTGGATTATTTGAGACACTATTATTAACCATCCGCTCTCCTAAATCAGCTGTTTTATTCAATTGATTCCCTAGCTCCACCCTAAGTCCTCCACCACCACCTGGTGTTCCGTTTCCTCTACCAGCTCCGATATCATTCGAGTTATTATTACTATTACCAGTCCCTCTAAATCCCACATTCTGATAGGCCTCAACTCCACCAGGAACCCTAGAAGGAACCAAATCATTCTGTAGACCTCCAACACCACTCTCCACCACCGGCTGCTGCTGCGGTAGCTGTGGAGGAGGGATCACTTTCGCCTGATTCTCCACCGCTTCCTCGTCTCTGTGCCCTAAGTTATCCTCGGTCTTCCGCATGGACTGCAAGAAATTCTCACCAACATTAACGTCGTTGTAGAGATCTTCATAGTCGTCCTCCTCCTCCTCTCTGAGGAAACCCTCGTCGGCTACGGCGGAGATCGCTTCGTTCTGGTGGAACTGCTCGCTCGGATCTCCGCCGTAACCCCCAACTCCAGCTTCATTTTCACCCATGACTTAATTCAACTCCCACTCAAAACCTAGGGTTAGGGTTAGGGTATTTAAATTTTGTATTTCAAGTGTTTGAACAGAAAAATTGGGAATATTATTCTAAAGACTCAAGAAAGAAATCAAGTACCGTACCAGAAGTTGGTTGATTTTTCCACTGGAGAAACCCTAATCTTGAAGCTTGTGTTTGCTACTTTCTCGAATTATCTCAAAAGGATTGGGGAAGAAAGGGAGCCGCCTCGTTCCTTTTCCTTTTTCGAGTGACGTCTATTATTTATAAATCGGTTCGCCTTGTACGTTTGGTTCCGTCTAGTAGTTTCACAAATGATTTCATCATTTGAGATTTATTAATTTTTTTAGATAATCATGTAACTTTTTAAAATTCATTACTTACAATAAACATGATCATTAATTTCGAAATCATCTACTAGATGGGAATTTTTCCAAAAAGATTTACAAAAAACATGATCGTTTTTATATAAGTTTCTCTTTCTCCTTCCAACAATTTTTTTCTTTCAAGAAAGTCATTTTAATTGTCGGACTTACATTTGTTCTTTTTTTAAAAGGGTCAAAGATTTCAAAACATAAAGTAAAACGCTTATTTTTTGCTCTCTCAGTCCCAAATTATCTGTCGTCTTAATGTGTCCCAAATTATTTGTCATTTTATGATTTAAATACACTATTAATTACATATTTTAGATATATAAGAGAGGAGGTAAGAAAGAGAGTGTAAAACTTGAATAATGTGTTAATAGGTAATGATGAGATGGATAAAAAATAAGAGTATTTTAGGTATATAATTTATTTCTTTTCTAAAACTGAGGTTATTTAGTAGGTACCTTAATATGTGTGAAAACATGTAAAACGACAAATAATTTGGGACAGAGAGAGTAATTATTAATTAACAACACAAATGTTCATATAGGTGTTTTGGAATTTTTAGGCAAAAAAGTACCCCATTTTTTATGGTTGCAGATTGTATATAGACCTTGTATATAATTCCTACATCTTTTTTTTTTTTATACTCCCTCAAATAACTTTTTTATTTCTAGAATCGCTTCCTATTTACTTAAAAAGAATTGCGTACTGTTGATTTTCATCTTCTTTTTTTTTTTTTTTTTTTTTTTATGTCAAACGGAAAGCAACAAACTACTAAACTATCTTATGTCTTCTTTGAGCAACTCAATCAAGCCTTCAGGTGGGATGTCCCAACATTTCGGGCTTTCTAACTGATCATAGCCCAATTTTGCCAAGGCATCCGCACACTTGTTTCCATTACGTAAGGTGTGGTTAATGACACATGTCCAGGGGTTCCGTATGAGTCTTCTACAATCCTCTATAATGCACCAAGATAGCGTGAGTCAGAGTCTGCCTTCTTGATCAAATCGATCATAACTTGTGAGTCATGTTCAACCTCGAGATTCTCATGAATCCTTCTCTCCCATGCTAAGATAAGCCCCATCATTAGAGCGAGCCCGTAGTTGATTTTCATCTTTAAAAATAAAAGACAACACTTATCATATTTTGGCATGGTTAGGTATTTAAATAATTCTCTGGAAATTTATGTGAAATAATTGCAACATGAGTTAAATACATTTAGTTTTGAACTTATGGTTGTCCATAATGGAATGTAAGATAATTACAGTTTAACGGTGAACTTATAAATATGGATTTTACCCAAAAAAAAAACTTATAAATATGGAGAGTGCGGAAAATGGGGCCATCTATATATACATTCAAGACCATTTCTTCTTCAATTAATAATTTGTTGGAAATTTAAAATTCAAGACTCATGAGCCAAACTCCAATCTCAATTGCAATTTCCTTCTTATTTGAAAGAATAAATAATTCGTGTGCATATGGATCCTTGCCAAAAAAAAATAAGAAAAAAAATTAAGCAATTTACACTTTTAATCATTAGAACTAATATTCTATATTTTCCATCATCTTATCCAAAGTGGATGATAGTGAAGTAACACAAGCGTGAAATGAGATTATAAATCTATATTTGCAGCTTCGTACTATTTCATGTGCAAGAAATTGATTTCCAACAAAGCAAATTATCCATTTTTATGGGCAAGAAATGCAAATTTTTCTATAGAAAAAACATGTGAAAATAAATAAATTAAATTATGTGGATTCAACCTATTTGGCTTAGAAGTTTAGCCGGCCGGCAATTAGGCACAGAATTGAAATTTTGTCACTGTAATTGAAATAGACGTTGATTACTATTACTTGAGCCGTTAACTTCCTTCCAACCGTCGTAACTCTCCGACGCAGCGTTTCATTTAAAAATCTGCTATATTTAATTATCTTTCCAAATCCGAACTACATTCTTAAACTCATGATTTCTTTGAATTAATGAAAATGATGAAACTATTCGCCATCACTTCTCTGTTGTTGTTGTGGGTACAATATTCCAATGCACAAATCTCTAACCCGCCTTTTCAATCGCCGTCTAAACTCCTTCTCCGTTGCCTCCTCCTCCAAAAGTGCCGATTAGTTCGCCAAAAGCTGATTCATCTCCGTCGCAAAATCCTCCGAGTGTCCCTGCTCCCAGCCCGTCTCAGGCGAGCGCGAATCCTACGCCTGCCCCATTCAGCAGCAATCCAAAAATGAGGACTCCAATTACACCAATGATTAGTCCCTCACCAATTAATAGTACTGCATCCCCCCGAGAGAAAAGTCCTATTTCGGGTAGTCCAACACCGATGACTGCATCCCCGCCGCCTCTGCCCTCAACTCCAGCAGCGCCTGTGATTAGTCCTACACCAATGACTGCATCGCCACGGCCTCTGCCCCCCACTCTGGCAAGCTCTCCGGCGCCTGTAAGTGTTCCTTCGATTTCAGAAACACCGAGAGGACCATCAGCAGCGCCTGTGATTAGTCCTACACCAATGACTGCATCGCCACGGCCTCTGCCCTCAACTCTGGCAAGCTCTCCGGCGCCTGTAAGTGTTCCTTCGATTTCAGAAACACCGAGAGGACCATCAGCAACACCAAGTCGGTCGGTTGCGGATGATTCATCATCGGGTGTATTATACAGCAGAGCTTCTTCCTCTGTTTTAACAGGGATTGCTCTTTTCGCTGCCCTAGCCATTTGAATATACTCTACAAGAAAATAGTTAGCCACAATTTTCGTTACTGAAGCCTCGATTTTAGTTTGTATTCAGGTTCAGGCAGTAGCCATACCCTTTTTTTTCTTCTCATTTACTTGTATTGTGTAATGTATAATAATGTATGATATTTTCGTTCGATTGAGTCGTCTATTTAACTTCTTTCTCTGCAGAAGACTTGCAAAATCTTGATTTTATGGCCCATTAGAACTTGTATTTTGTTAAAATTGTTATAATGAATCAAGAAATAGTGCCCCAGTATTTGTGTGCATAACAAACAAAGCGTCATACTTCAATGAGATATTTAGAAATGTAAATCTTGTTTAATGATTTTTTTCCAATTAAATACTGAATATTGAAAAAATAAACAAACTTCCTTCATTCAAGAATACAAAGATATTAATTGATCAGCAGAGTTTCCCAATTTCGCAATTAAGCACCCCCGCAGATGGTATAATATTCGTCAAAAGCGAAGCTGACCTTGCAACCATACTTGATGCTTTCGTATAGCTCCCGGAAGCTTCATTTCCAGAAGTCGTAAATCGAGCCCCATTCATCAACAAATCCCCATCTGATCTCCAGTTCCAATTCTTCCACTCGTCATCTCCTGGCGCCGTTTCACGTTTTGTCACCTGAATGAAGGTTGTTAGAATATATAATCTCATTTTACGGAGGAAGATACATTACTCGTACATACCTCCTTAGTAAAATCGTCATCTGATGCGATAAAAATATTTCCTTGACTATTTATAGTCGGATTTGCACTTCCTCCAATTGCATACATCTTCCATCCAGTGTACACGTTGTTCACAATATGAAAGTACCCATGTCTACACCTAATAATTCAAAATTTTCAAAAAAAATAAACTATCGATTTGAATTAAAGAAAAAAGTTCAAATTTGAGTATTTTTATGAATACCTTGGAATTCTTTGAACTAAACCTTCTCCAAAGTAATTGAAAGCAATAGTAACTTGCATAATCTTATCAGCAACGAAATCATCGCTATGTCCCATTAACATAACTTCATTATGTTGTAACATATAATTGTTTGAAATCGTAATAGCCGTTGATGCAACAACTACATCAATAAGTCCATCGTGACACTTAGCTAGAGTACAATGATCGACCCAAATGTCACGAGACCCGAATATCGAAATCCCGTCTCCATCTGAGACACCTCTCAGTCGATAATGTTGTGGCGCGTCAGTCACAACCGCATTCCCCGCTTGGACACAATCATGTACATAAATTCCATGAATGATAATGTTAGTAACATTTTGCATAGTTATGCATGGCCCACTCGATATCTCGATGCTGAATCCTCTACCATCTATTGTTTTGTACGAGTTCATTAACAACTCTTCTTTTAGTTTAAAGTTCATGTCGCGATCGAATATGATCCATAGTGGTTCGTTTTGGATCACCGCGTGGCGGAGCATGCCCTGGGTTGGGTTTACGGGGTCGTCGTCTTCTGTTGTGACGACATAGAATTCACCGTCTCTACCGCCTGCTGCATTTCGGCCAAACCCGATTGCACAATCAGCTAACATTTTTCGATTTGTTTCCCAATCGGGATCGCATCTCCAACAGTCGTCTATGGCGTTTCCGGTTCGGCATGATCCGGTTCCAGTTTGATCCAGCGAGTTCTTGATTGATCTCCTGCGGATTAAATAAGTATTAGAATATACTTATATATTTTTTTTAATTGGGAAATTAAATAGGAAATAGAGGTAAGTAAGTAGTTCCTTACCATTGGCTTGGTTCTGAAGAATTAGTAAGTAGACGTGCAGAGATTGTACCAACATTTATGAATAATATGAGAAAGAATATTGACATTTTTGCTGCTAAAATTTATGCTCTGCTGTAGAATGGAAAAAAAAACCAGTGAATAAAAGGACAGAAATTGTGAATAAAAGGACAGAAATTGTAATAAATTGAAGTGAATAAAAGTGGGTGGAATTCATTGCAATTATTCCAAAGCTGTTAGTGTTAGATACAGCAACTCTGCATTAAACTCTGATATTTTCAGAAATTTGTGCTACTAATGCCATTTTCATGTTTTCTTAAAATGAAAACAAATCCCCACCAAACTCCCCTCTCCTCTGTTTCTTTCGGTGACATTGAATTCATAAATGTCACATTAGTTAGTAATCCCTCCATTCAATATTACATGTCGTTTAATTAACTAATGCTTTAATTTTTAGGAAAATAAAAGTGTAATTGGACAAAATTACCTCTGAGAAACAATTAAATATTTTGTAATTCCCCATATTCATCTCTCTATTCCAATTTCTAATGAAGAAGGATAAAAATGTCAAAATAGCATTTAAGTTTATCTTGATTTTCTAAAATGACATGTATTGTGGATTTTTTTTTTCTCCCTAAAAAGACATGTAATATGGAATGGAGGGAGTATTAAAGAATTAATTAATGATGTCATCCTATCTTATTCCTATGTGATAGGTTTGATTAAATGAGCTTAATCTTACTATGGAAGATTTGAACAATTTCGTTACTTATCTTTTATTTGAAATAATTATTAAATTCATCGTCATTTCATCATTAAAACTTAAGGTCATTTTATATGCAATGAGTTTTATTGAATCCTATATCATAAACTAGTAATGCATCTCTTAAATCCAATATTAATGGTTATAATTATATATAGACCTACCCACACGCATAAAATAAGTAATCAATAAATTAATTAGGTCGGGGCTATCGGGAACTACATCCTAGTTTAGCGACATAATTTCGTAGCAATTTGGAGAGGATATAGCCCAAAGTACAGACTCCAAAAGTTATCTACAAATCAACCCATAACTTATTTCCTAATGGGCTGACCTCGAAAATTAATTCCTCAGTGCTATATTGTAGAGCCCAAATGTATGCGGATTGAAAATCAAATTAAAATTTAGTTATATCATATTATTCAATGCAAATTTGTTTTGAGTTATTGTTAAATATATCAAAAAAATTCGATTCTTTTTGTTTGTTTGATAACTTTTAAAGTTTGATTCGAGTTCAACTCAATAAGCTAAAACGTCGACGGACTATAAGTAAAAAAAATATCAAGTTATTCGAACTCATAACATTATGTTTGATGAAATTTAATTCGGGTTTTATTCATCTAAAAATCAAGTCAAGTTCATACACCATAAAAGAAATTGAAATCAAGCTTAAACAATGTAAGATCCAAAGTACTTAATTCATGTACACATAAGAAAATACCCAAGAGTAGGAGTAGAAAAAATTACTGAGGTCATAATTTGTACTGTGTCAGTGTAGAAAATCTGGTACACATTTGTAGGTGCAACTAACAAACAAAAATCAAGATCATTTTGAATTATAAATCTCAATAATCTCATTCCAACCACGAAAAATGGATTCTTCACATACAAAATTTGAATAGTTCCTATATTTGATTTCAAACAACTAGTGAAATTGCAAACATGCAATATTGTTTGATGGGTTTTTTTCAAAGTAGAACAAGTTGGGCCTTAATAGGCCCAAATAGAGAGCAGTATTCATTCTTGAATATCTATCTATCTGGTAGAAATAGAATACAATCTGAATTCGTGTGTGATTCTGCAATCTACAGCACTTTCCCTCCCCACCCTGCTTCAAGATTTTCTTGGCCGCTCTCGAAAGATGGCCATGAACAATCTTTTATCATCCACCCATTCAACCATCTTCTCTTCTCAGAATCCAAAACTCAGTTATTACTCTTCAACACCACTTTTTCACATTCCAATTCTACCCTTAAAGAAGCCAGTAATCACCAAAAGGTCCCTCATCGCAGCGAAATCAAAGGGGACCGATTCAGCTGATGCACCTGACCGTTTAATCTCAGCCATCACTTACTTCTACCCTTTCTTCGATGGCATCCAGTACGGAAAATACGTAATCACTCAGTTTTCACCTTTTCAGACTTTAATTCAACCCTTAGTTCCAGCAATTAGAGTCTTCAAAAGCTTCCCTTTTAATGGGTTCTTGGTTTTCTTGACGCTCTATTTCGTCGTTGTGAGAAATCCCAATTTCAGTAAGTACGTGAGGTTCAATACTATGCAAGCTATAGTTCTTGATGTGCTGTTGATATTCCCTGACCTTTTGGAGAGGACTTTTAATCCGAGAGATGGGGTGGGGTTGGATTTGTTGATGAGTTTGGATAGCACTGTGTTTTTGTTTCTGTTGGTTTCTTTGATTTATGGTTCGAGCTCCTGTTTGTTGGGTCAGCTTCCCAGGTTGCCCATTGTTGCTGAGGCAGCTGATAGGCAAGTTCTATGATGTATTTATTTAGATTGATAATTCCAAATATTTGTAATTGTCTTTATGGGATTCTTAATGATAAAAGTGTTGAATTCCTTTGTTGTTTCTTGTCGCTGTGTCAAGTTTGAACTTATGTTTTACTTGGTAAAAGAGGTTTTCATTATTTGGAACTTCTGAACTTGATGGAAAAAACTCTAGTTTAGATTTAGATGATGAAGACTATGCTGTGTGTCCAGCCATCTAAATTTATTGTCTAGTTGTCTTCATGTGATTTGATGTTCCTTGCTATGGTGTTGGGAAGGGAAGCTTCATCAATGTTCAAGGCAATATAATTGATTTCGCCTTATTATACAAAATTTGTTTTCTTCGGGTAAAATGATATTCCCAAACTCCTTTTTTTGTCAAATTCTCCTTGATATATCCAAGTTGTTTGATTCATGCTGATGAAGTTGTAGAATTGTGTCTGGTGCTTTCCTTGCCCAAATACATCCCCCGGATTTTTTCATGGCATATTGGGCAGATATCCGGATCTGTGAGGCTTAGAGTGCATTCGTTGTAATGCTATTATGCATTTGTACATGGCCAAATAAAATATTGCATTCGATAGAGGCAACTTACCTTCCAAATCCAAGACCAATCGACTCCAGGGGCGGCTGTATCACCAATCTCTAGCTACTTCCCCTACGGCATCATATATAGGCTGATTTGCAAGTGAATTTACCATTCGCTGTACCACCCTAAATCACCGTATCACGGTTCAAAGGCGGGAGAGTGTTGAGAATTCTTTCAAATGCAACCGGCTGTAATTGTGTTTTAATTTTAGACACATTCCACGAACCATGTGATCAATTATTTCACCATCTTTCCAATCTTCTTCTAAAATATCTCCCTCCACAAGTTCACACAAACGGTTCGGACATGTCCAACTATCAAACCAAAGGATCCTTAATGCTTTTAGCCACTCCTTTAAACGCAAAAGAGTCTAGCCCTTTGGTTTTATAATCCAACAAAAATTGTTGTTTCAAATATTCCTTCCGAAATGTTTTACCCCAATGTTCGTTTTCCCCCTTAAAAGTTTTCCCAAGCCCACTTTAGCCAATAAAGCAATATTTGTTCTCCTACCAGTGCGGATGCCCAGGCCACCCTCTTTTCTGTCTTTCGTTACCTTCTCCCAACCTATAAGAAGTTTACGCTGAGATGTGTCTGAAGACCATAAGAAGTCACTGTTCATGCGGTCAAGTTGCTCACACACCGAACTCGGCAGCCACATCGATTGAGTTGTGTGGTTGGGAATCGTGGAGATAACCGCTTGAATAAGTGCAGTTAGACCCGCCACAGATAGGAATTTGGCAAATCCATGTAGTGAGTCTGGTCGCAACCCTATCAAGTCATTTCTTAAGAATTGTCCAAAGAAATATCCATTGCACCTATCTTTACACTGGATACCCTTTTTAATCATGTAGCACGAATGTGGCATAATTTTTTTTTTGAAATTCTTTAATAGGCGATAACTTCTTAAGAACTCTTCAAAGAAATTTATGAAGAAATATAGAGTAATATTTTTTTCAACCATTAATATTTTAATAAGTTGTAAAACTTTAAAAGATAATTATAAGTTTGAATGTAAACCTAAGATTAGAATGAGAGTGGCTTGAAATTTTATGAGCAATTAATGTTGTACAGAGGATCGAAATAATTGGGGAAATGTATCCTTTTGGCTTGTATAAATTAACATGACATTAATTATACTGTATGTAGGATATGATATACATGTGTGTGTGTGTGTGTTAGAAAACAAACAAACAAACAAACAAACAAACAGGTAGTTTATTATCTGTTTTGGAAGTTCAACACCCTGATGGAAAATGCAAAAATGAGGCCGAACAACGTAGCCATTCCGACAATAATGACAGCAACATATCCGACGTAGTCATATCTGAATCCGAAATAACTTGTTATAAATTGTTCAACTGTTTGATTTGATTCAAGCGCAGTTTCTGTGTCTCCATACTGTGAAGCCACTAGGCCATATAATGTCCATGCAGTGGGAGTAAGGTAGTAGTACCATCTCCACCATATTGGAATTCTCTGTCATGCACAAAACCAAACTTCCAAGTTAAGTTAATTATATATATAATAATTATATTACTAATAATTACTTTTGGTATTTTACTTACTGTCTTTGGAATTATAAAACCGGCGAAAAGACACCATAATCCAATGAAGGCAGATGAGATTACCATGGCTATATTTTGGTTTGGTGTTACAGCCACTGTCATCATCCCATAGAATGTGAAGTACAAGAGGGTGAAGTACATGAAGAAAAGGTACCACAAGAATTTGGTAACTATCCACTCAAATCCAATCATCACATACACTATCACACCATATATAAGTGTTTGAATTAGAATGTGAGGGAGTTCAACTACAACCTGCGCAAAGGCATAGGGCATAGCTGAATACATCCCTGCTGATCTTTCTCTGTAAAAGACTATTCTCTCAATAGCAACGATCGGTTGCACTGTTACAACATTTTGTACCCCAAGAAATATAACAGATTGATACATGCAACCCACTGCATTAAAGATATCTTGTTGGCTTCTCCTGCATGCATGTACAAACAAACACATTCTTAATTATATTGATTATTGCTAACGTGAATGATGTTGGTTTTCTAATATATATATATACTTTTCTTATACTTTACTAACCTCTTCGATCCAAAATCCCAATAAATTGTTCCAAACATTAACGCAATAAATGTTGTAAATAACAATCTCACTGCAGTATATGGTGGGTTTCTCCAGTATGACCAATTCTGTTTCCAAAGGCAAGCCCTGCACTGAGTCCACAAAGACTGGGAATAACATGTGGGGAAGTACAGATCTCTTGAACCGGGTGCAGGTATACTGAATTCTTTCACCAATTCCTTGTTTCTCCTGAATTAATTAATAATATTCACACGTAGAGGAGGAGGAGGTTGATTAACATCTAAGAATTACTCCACAGAGTACCTACTTTTGCCTACATTTGCTCGGGAGGGAGGGAGGGTTGAATAACATTTTTTAATTATAAGAACGTTTACCTGCAAAGTTCAGACTTCTTGTATAATTCAGCAAAATTAATACCAACGAGTTCTTCTTGTGCTGTCGAAGTTATTTCCAACATCCATGTAGCTGGATTATAACCATCTTTGATTTTACTAATTCCATCAATTTCCTGTGAACAAGTTTCAAATAAACCCATATATTATGTTGGTACTACTAGACTACTACTTCAAATAGATATTTACGAATTTTATATTTCACGTATTTACATTATATCTCACCTCAAAGTATTTAATGAGCTGAGAAGAGTTCCACCCTAATGGACCAACATATATTTCTTCACCTCCTTGTTTTAGGAGTAGTAGCTGCAAAAATATATAAACGAACGATCGATATCGATGTTATACATCATCAGATTAGGTAAAAACTTGTCTGGAATAATTAGTACCTCATCAAAAGCATCAAAAATATCAATGCTTGGCTGGTGGATTGTGCACACAACTGTTCTCCCTGTATTCACTGTGTTTCTCACTGTTCTCATTACAATTGCAGCAGCTCTAGCATCGAGCCCGGAAGTTGGCTCGTCCATAAATAAAATAGAAGGATTGTTCACAAGTTCAACTGCAATAGTTAGCCTCTTTCTCTGCTCAATCGAAAGGCCATTCACTCCAGGCAAACCTACAAGTGCTTCTTTCAATGGAGTCAGCTCAACTAGTTCCATAACCTCTTCAATGAACATCTGCAGTATACTTTTACGGAGTTGATTAAATTTCTATAACCAATTTCTTTTTTCAAAAGAAAAAATATATATCATATAAGAAGAATGCGCATACCTTTCGCGTTGCAGTGCCTACTTCAGTAGGTAAACGAAGCCAAGAAGAAAAAATTAAGGATTCATAAACTGTAACATGAGGCGAGTGAATATCAGTTTGCTCACAGTATCCAGATTTTCGTGCAAATGTTTCTTGCTTCTGTGGGTACCCTGATATAGTAATTTTCCCATCAATATATCCTCTTGTTTTTCTGTTGGCCAGTACATCCATTAGAGTAGTCTTTCCTGCCCCAGTAATGCCCATTACGGCCGTCAAAACACCTGGCCTAAAAACGCCGCTGACACCTTTCAGAAGCTCTAGTCGGCCCTCTTGAAACCCGTGAGCTTTCATTTCCTGCATAAGTATAACGAACAAGTTTAGGCATTAAGAACTTTAGTGAGTATACTTAAATAATGTATTGTACCTCTGGCATATCTACTGAATAATGGATATCATCAAATGCGATTGAAAGTGGTTCAAATGGTAAAATCATTCCTCTCTTCCTTTTTGGATCAGCTTGATTGATGTTGCGCTCTCTTGATGGTGAATTCATGTAAACATCTTCTTCTCGCCCTGCAACCAATATATATATATATATATATATATATATATATATATTTGTTTGTCTCAATCCTGAATTAGTACTGAAAAACTGGATACACAATGATAATTTACGTACAACTCACCCGAAGATGTCCTCTTTCCTCTAGATGATAATTGAATAGGTTTGCATTTTTGTGTGGCATTCCTCTCTTGTAATGTTTCTTCTGACATCTTAGCTTGAGATTTCCCAAATGCTGTATTAAAATGTGCAGTTTTTCTGAGTTTTGAGGATATATGAGAGATAAAACGTACCGAATCATCATATGAATTAGTTAGATTAGATGTCGACTTACGGTTGAGATGAGTTAGAGCCAAGGTATATAAGAGATTGAATAGGAATATGTATCCAATCAATGCTCCTACACCAATCCAGTACCAACGTGCTTCTGGAAAAAATCCTCGAGCCTTTAAGAGTATCACACCAACTGATTCTGTCGTCGATCCAGGAATAATCTATAATAAAAATAATAATAATATACATATAATACGTTACATCCCTTGGTCAGCTACTCCTCGATCCACAAACTCAGAGCCTAAAGTACAGAAGATATGCTTACGTACATGGCTCCAACTCTTTCCAAGAAACTCATTCACTGCTATGGAGTTCTGCCCATACATCAAGGGTGAGACCCAATAGGCCCATATCCAGCAGTCGTTGATATCATCTGATAAACAAATTAATAACATGCACAACATGTTAATGTTTTTACTAGTATAACAAACTATGTACATAGTATGATTTGGTTCTTAGTATACCCACCCCGTGATATAAGGAATCCTCCAAAGACGGTAATTGTGAGCAACGCAAATGATGCAAATGTACTTGCAACTATAATGTTTCTTCCTAATGCCCCCATTAAACAAAAAAGTCCAGAAGCCATTTGGCTGACGCATAGTAGTAGAAGCCATTGTTTGAGAAACCTGCCATTGGATCAAGGATTTCAGATATAATTACATTTCATAATATGCGTGTGTGTGTGTATGATATATACATATATATATATATATATATATATATATATATATATATATCGAGTAGGACAAGTGTTTACGTACCTTCCTGCATCAGAATCATATCCTGTGGTATAATAACTCATACTCACCCAAACTGTAACTTCAACAAGTGTGACAGGAAATCTAAGGATCCATACTGGCAAAGAATATGCCCATGGGGGGAAAAAAAGAAGGTCACGATGCTTGTAAAACACTGGAAGTTTCAATATACTGAGGATGAGTTCGCACAATCCACTGAACAAGATTATGGTAAGGGTGTGATACGTCGATCCCAAGTATAGTCCACCATCAATTATTGTATTTTTATGCATTTCGGTGCGGAAAAAGACTGTCATGGATATGAAAGCTACAAGGATAATCTGGAATAGAAAAAACAAAAAATAACAGCTAGTTAAATCATCACCAAAATACTCAACAACGATTTGGGTACCGGAACTATTAATGTAATTAACAATTTACTTGTATAATCCTCATTATGTAAAGGAGTGAGTTCCTTTTCATCAACAGGTATTCTCTAGCTACACATGCTTTTAGAAGTTCCTTCTTGCTTACACCATATTTTACGGTGGTTAGGGCTGCAGGGTGGCTCTTTTCCCTATCAAAAGGAACACTAAGCTCATCGCCAAGCTTTTGACCATCATGGAATGACCGAAATGCTTCAGAAAAATCCTTGTCGGAAACATAATGGTAAAGCTCATCTTTGTTTATCCAATACTGCTCTTGATCTTTCCTTGAAGTTACCTATATATTTTTCAACCAAGAAAAAAAATAAAAGTTTAAAATGTTCCCATTTTCTTTAATTTTAAGGATATCAATCCAAGAAAGGAAAATGGAAAGTAAAATTATTTACTTCTTGCAAGAAATCTGCTACTCCTTTCCTCTCAGGACATTTGAAGCCCATATGTTGGAAGAATTCTAATACGTTTTCACGGGGCCCTTGATATACAATGTGTCCGTCTGATAACAAAATTATATCATCAAATAAGTCGTACGTTTCTGGTGCAGGCTGCAAGAGTGATATTACAACAGTTTCTTGTAAAATGTGAACGGATTGCCTTATTGTATTCACAATCTCGTAAGTTGTTGAACTATCCAATCCGTTTGATATCTCATCCATAAATAGTGCTCTTGTTGGTCCAACCAACATTTCTCCTATATTATAAACATTGAAATTTTTAGATTAACAAATCCTTGAGTTTTTTTTTTAATACCACAGATTGCGATGGATTATCTGATAATACCAGTTGTCAGTCTCTTTTTTTCTCCTCCAGAAATACCTCGAATCATTGCATCACCTACAACAGTATCAGCACATTCTTCAAGCCCCAAAATCTGTGGAGGTATATACATTTATCAATTTCATATTCTTTCTATAAAAACTCATGACAAGCTTCGTAAACTTTTAAATCCATACCTTAATGATGTAATCTGTCATGACACTTGTTTCCAGCCCTTCAATTGATGCTGCCTGTAGAATAAACACCCGAAAAAGGAAGATAAAGTGATCAATTGTCTAGCTAATTCTGCAATTATGGTTGATATTAATCCTTGTGATTTGCTCTAAACATAATTTAACCTTCATAAAAGTATCAAGATCAGGGTCCGGCTTAATTTTCGCTTCCTTCTCTCTCCTTGATAACTCTGCTAACATATCTACATTGTTTTTGTTTCCAAGAACCAACTTAGAAACATAGATGTCAATTAATTAGATGAAAATAATATTCTTACTGACCATAACGAGCTCCGACTCCTTGACATCTTGCAGAAAAAGCCAATGTTTCTCTAACTGTCATTTCTCCTATATGCAGGTCATACTGGCTTATGTAAGCTGATGTCCTTTGTGGTACAAATTCTTTCATTTCGTGACCGTTGTACGTAACTCTCCCCGATACCTGTTGGATTTTTTTAACAAGAGACTGAATATGACCGATTTCCTTGTCTCTCAAATGAAAAAATGTTTGGTTTATTCTAATAATAAGCACATTATAATTATTATTATGAAAATGTTGTTGTCCTTACTTTTAACTTTTGATCAAGTTTTCCGGCCAGTGCTAGCAGCAATGTGGTTTTTCCAGAGCTTGGAGGCCCCAAAAGCAGTGTCATTCTGAAGTTTGGACCCAGTCGCAGAGGAATATATATATATATCATCAGGAACAAAAACAGGTTGGCTCTCTTTATGGTTTAAGGAAATTGATCATAAAGTTTGACAGTACTATATATCATCTATCAGCTCACCTTCCAGGTTTGATGATTCCACTTGCATCATTTAGAATTGTTAATGGTCTCTTTCGACTTGGAACAATACGAAGATAACTCAAGAAATCCTATACATAATTTAAGAGAGAGAGAGAGAGATATGTGAGAAATTCAGACATGCTTTGTTTAAACAACAATTACAACTTGATCGAATTATACCTCAAATATGTTAACAATGAAGTTGAAAACTGTAGGCTGAGCTCTTCCCCCAACATAAGCTTCTGCCTCAATATTTAAGTGCTCAAACCGCAGTTCAATTGTTGGAAATTCAAGACCGACCCTATATATAATCAATTTAATTCAAAATTAGAATGTAAATATCCTAACTCATGCATGCATCAACAAGATTAATTACCTTACCTACGAAAGCGTTCCTTGAGCTTTAACAGAAAGATTTCATTTCCTTCCTCTACAATTCTCTGTACAAGATTCTCTCTTTCAATGAGTCCAAGATTCTTTATGTCGGTTTCTCGTGTTTGGCCATCTTCTTCTTTAAGTATGCCTCTCCTGATACGAAGATTCGTTGGAAGCCTCTCTAGTGCTGCCCATTTCAATGATGTTTCTTCATCATGATCAGCCTCTCTAGAAAAAACATCCATTAATTATATATATATGGAACTACTTCGATTCAACGTGAGATCGATCGATCGATACTGGCTCTACAGCTAAACATCATTATGATTAATGATGAAAAATTCACAGGCTGCATGCACTGAATAACTAACTTCTCTCTTGAGCTTTATATAATGAATAAAAATCAGCTGGCTATATATATATGACCCATAATAATGTTATGATCGATGATTGTTTATTATTGCTAACTCCCTCCGGATCATGCATCCTTCATAACCTCCTGATTTGCTTAATGGTTTCCTGCTCCATCTTAATTACTTAAAAAATTAATATTAATATATTGTAGAAAAAACTAAAAATAATGGTTTCTACTAATTTTACACTTTCTTGATGCAGTGAAATTAAGACGTGTATAAACAATTAATCCATGTACTTTGCCTAATTTTAAAAAGAAGACCATGCACGTCTCATTTTATTTATTTATTCGTAGAAGCTTAATTAATTCCCTGCTGGCTTTAATTTAATTGGTTTTATATCATGATAATCGAGCACAATTTAGTAGTTGACTTCTTGTGAAATGACTGACAACAATCGGGCTCGGCTCGGCTCGGTTCGGCTCACTAGGCAATCTAGCCAATGGCCTTTGGCCGCACTTTAAAGGGACCCGATTATATTTAGTTTCTTTTTCTTAATAAATAAATGACATAATTTATTATTTTTTTCATTCATAAGTACATAACTACATATATCTGTTTACACATTATGAAGATTTTATGTGCCAATTGTTATTAGCTGACCGTTACTAACGTGAACATATTATAGAATAATATTTATGAAATATGCAACTTTATATGCTAAAAGTACATTATGTTAAATTAAAATTAAGAGGTAATTAATTTGGGACGAATTTAGCAATCATATATGATTGGTCATGCTAAAATTTGTCACGTCATGACATGTAAGTCGACAGGTGGCAATTTAACGGACACATGTGCAATTTATATCTCATAATTAACGGTGGAACGATATTTCAAGAAAATAGTAAAATACGAAACAAAATTCTGTGAGTGATATAGTTTAGGACGAGAACCCAAAATTGCTAATTAGTTTGGGAAATTTTCTGTAATTTTGCCTTAAATCTAACAATTAGGTGACCAATCAAGTTGCAACTTAGAGAACGAAATTAAATCAAACTCAAGAATTGTCCCTAACTACGAATATTCCAGAAAGAATAATTAAAGTAACATAGTTTAAAAAAACCCTAGATTATTAAGAATTAGTTCATGATAAATATATGAAGAAAAATAAATCTGAGTTCATGTGATTTTATAGACAAAACGATGAATCCGAAATAAAGATCTTAAATATTGCGTTTTTCTTGCTTAGGTGATCTTCAAAACTTCTCTATTTTCTTCTTCAATCTTTCACCAAGTAGATTTTTGATATTCTAGGTGAATTCTAAGAGAAAAATATGTACAAAGAAGTGTAATTTCGTGACCTGAGAGCCCTTAAATATATTTACCAAGTTGAGTCATAGTATGAGGCTTTGGGTCTAAGCTTTCTCCTAAATTCTCGCTAAAAATCGCGTCCAACTTGAGGGACTGTTTTGCAAGTGGCATAACTTTCAGCTCACAACTTTAAATCAAAATCCGTAAAATTCCTAGCGTAGCTAACTCTCTCCTCTATAACATAGTATAAAATATGAACACAATATATTCTTCAAATTAAAGCTTAGGTCTAAAATCAGGACTGTTTTGATTGCTACAGTTGTAATACTTCAAACAACCAATCCTAAAGTTGTAATACTTCATGTTCCACCTCCAGTATTATTTATTAAATAATAAAATGCAAGTTGGTACGTACATCGACCTGTCTCTACTGCAACTTCCACGATTTATAAAAAATGGAGCTAGCTAGCTAGGGTCACTTCAATAAAGATAATTTAAAATAACATACATGTGAAGGGGGAACAACGTGATCACCTTTACTGTCCTCACGTTCTTAATTCTCTCGTCCAGTTTGGAGCTGATCAGAGCAATAAAACTGGAGTATGTTAAATAAGAATGCAAGTTGGTGTGTAATATATATAAGTATTATATATAAAATAGTATAATTAATTGCTGCAAATTCCACGATTTATAAAAAAAAAATGAAAGAAAGATGGAGGGTCATACTCATACATAAATGTAGCCCACTTCTTTCCGTCTTTTATTCGTTTTGGAACAGATCAGCAATTAATATATAAAACTAGGATTGATTCCTTTTGTCTCTTTACATTATTATATTTTGTAAGTTTGTTAATTACTTTATGAACAATTGGCATTTTACATTCTAGAAAAATAGATTTTCAACACTTTTGTTTTCTAAAATATAAACTTTCTCGGCTCTCAATTCCCTTGTCTCTTTAATTTCTCTCAAACTGACTATTCGATTCCTACCCTCCTGAATAAATAAGAAATTAAAAACCGAAAAAGATTGAAGCTATATATATATATATATATATAGTTGCTGCTTTAATGGCAATCTTTGGGTACCCTGCCATTTTCATAGGAGGCATCATGATCATTTGTCTCCTTTGTGTTTTGAGATTTAGAGGCCGAAAAAGAAGCTCAATGTTGACGAATTGGCCTCTGCTTGGGATGTTGCCTGGGCTTCTTCAACATTCTCATCGACTCCATGATAAAGTAACACAAGTTCTAATTGAATTTGGTGGTACAGTTGAGTTTAAAGGACCCTGGTTTTGTAATATGGATATGTTGGCAACCGGTGATCCTGCCAATATCAACCATATTTTGACCGAAAATTTCTCAAACTATCCAAAGGGTCCTGAATTCAGGAAGATTTTTGAAATAATCGGAGATGGGATTCTCAATGCTGAATCCGAATTATGGATATTTCACAGAAGATCAACTTTGTTATTCATGAATCATGTCAAGTACTACGGTTTTCTGGAGACCATTGTTTGGGCAAAGGTCGAGAACGGTCTCTTCCCAGTTCTTGATTACTTTTCGGAACATGGGACTGATGTCGATTTGCAGGATATTTTTCAAAGGCTCGCTTTTGATAATGTGTGCAAAATGATACTAGACTATGATCCGAGGAGTTTGTGCAATGACTTGCCTTACATTCCAGCAGAAAAGGCGTTTGACGATACCATGGATGCCCTGTTTTATAGGCATGTTCTGCCTGAGAGCATTTGGAAGCTACAAAAATGGCTTGGAATAGGTAAAGAGGGGAAGCTTATCGAAGCTTGGAAGACTTTCGATGAATTTATATACCCGCGTATACCCATACCCATCAAGGAAGAAGAAGACCATGATGATGATGATGATGATTTCAATTTTTTTAAATTCTACAGAAAAGCTTACGAAGAAAACAGCAAAAACGACGGTTCTTGGACTACTAGAACTAACTCAAGAGACTTCTTGAGGGATATTTCGTTAAATTATATGTTAGCCGGTAGGGATACCACAAGCGCATGTCTTACATGGCTTTTTTGGCTAATTGCTACAAACCCTTTAGTGGAAGTCAAAATTCTAGAAGAGATTAAGACCATATTGCAGTTGAAAGAAGATAAGAAATGGAGGTTCTTCAATGTTGAAGAGTCCCACAAATTAGTATATCTCCATGGAGCTTTGTGCGAGTCTCTCAGGCTATTCCCTCCGGTTCCTCTTCAGCACAAAACTTCAACTCATCCGGATATTCTCCCGAGCGGTCATTACATTGGTGAGGATACCAAAGTTATAATTTCCTTCTATTCGGTTGGAAGAATGGAGAAGGTATGGGGTAAAGATTGTTTAGAATTCAAGCCCGAGAGATGGATTACAGAACACGGAAAGATCAAACATGAGCCATCCTATAAATTCCCCGCGTTTAATGCGGGGCCAAGAACATGTCTCGGTAAAAAGACATCACTCATTCAAATGAAAATGGTAGCTGCAAGCATAATATATAACTACAATGTTCAACTTTTGAAGGGCCATCCAGTTTCACCTCGTGACTCCATCATACTTAAAGCGAAACATGGATTGAGGGTCAGGTTATCCAGAAGAAATGTAGTCTGATCATGTGGTTCTGCTCTTCAAATTTTTTTTTTTTATATTTTATCATTTTGCAGTATTTGTAATGAATAAACAAGTCATGTGCGTTAATTATGGAGTGAAATGCAAAAACACCCCTTCTGTTTGGTTCTAACAAACAAAAAATCCTTGTGTTATTTTAACTAGCAACCCCGTCATGTTCTTTTTTACTAGTAAAAAAATATTTTCAAGCCAAAATAACAATTATACCCCCACCAAAGGATGCAAAAATACCCTTCTTAATCTTAAAAAAAATTAAATAATTCAGCTATTAAATTTGAAATTGACAATAACCCTCGTATGCACTTAAAAAATTAACAAAAACCTCCTAGAGATTCCCCAAATGCCTTGTGCGACTGAAACTATTTCACATCTCCCTTTGTTTTGTGATATGTGATACATGAACATGAATGCTTGTATAGACTTGATCTTTTAGATATTCATATATCTTGTGATTGTAAATACACCACATCACACATTATAAGATCATGAGGTCATCAAAATGAATAATATTATGTATTTACAGTTACAAGATTCATAAAACTCTGGTAGACCAGGTCTATTTAAGAATTTTACTAGAAGAAGATCCCTTATGTTTATTTATTTTTCATTTTTCATTAGACTTTCTTATATAATTTACAAATTCGAAGACTAATTAGGTAGTAATCCGGTACAACACCAAATACGAGTATAATATTACCTAGATTATTTCTGTAAAAAATTGATATCATTAGAGTGTTTTTTTTTTTCTTTTCTGAGAGAATTTGATATCATAAGTTAGTTCTTATTAAATTGTCACGTAGCATTGTTAATTAATAATTACTTTATCACTAGGGTATTAATATATTTTAATATTTATTAAATAATAAAGTTGTATATTAATAATAAATAAATATAACTTTTTTTTAAAAAAAGGCCGCTGGCGGCCAAGAATCGTCCGTCTTAGGCCGGCAGTGGCATGGGATCAGAGTATATTAATACTATTATATAAATTATAGATTTTAAGGAAAAAAATAATTTTTTGTCGAATTTATATTAAAATATTTTTTAATTTTTTAATTTTATTTATAAGATGAAACTAGTTAAATAGATATATAAATATAATAAAATCTTCAAATTGGTCCGTATGCGACTATACGAGTCAATTTTGAAATTGGACAACAATGTGGACTAAATTGTCAGTAAATTTGAAAATATGGGGTTATTTTGTCAACTTGAAATGTATGAGGTAGAATGTCAGTCAACATAAGTAATGACATCAATTTTACAATAAGACTTAAATGCCACATCAACACTTAACGGAGAGTTTTAATAATGTTATCAAATGTGAATGAATTAATTAAATTATGGTACCAAATATATCTGTCTAAATTTTTATTGTACCATTAACGAGAATCGATAAAAAGTTTGGATCCACAAGTATAATTTTTTGTATAAAAAGTTGGAGGGTCATAAGGCATAGTCTAGACGTGTAGTAGACTAGTATTTTTAGTAGGGTCCGTCTATATATATGGGTTGTGTTAGATTGGGTCGGGCCTATCAAGAGCTAACCCATGGGTGAAGACCCACTTTGACACCCCTGCTTCTTATCCAACCAAATATATGTATAACACATTTAAGATTTATTTTCTTCCAACATATTATAGCACATAGTCCATTATTATTATAATTATAGTAATTACAACTCAAGATAATAATACTCAAATAGAATATACAGTCGTGTTCGAATTAAATAATTCATATATACTTTGACACCCCTGCTTCTTATCCAACTCTCATATTATTTCCAGCGAAAGAGTCCTTCCATTTTATTTGATCATAACTCAGACACAAAGCAAGAAAGTGAGAAAATAAAATCCATGTCTCTGGGGTATGCTGAAAAGCTGTCTTTCATTGAAGATGTGGGAAACGTTGGAATGACGGAGTTTTTTGACCCGCCTCATGTTTTGCAGGAGAAAGTAAAGATTTTTTCCCCCATTCTCAGTTTTCTTGGTTACATTTTCATTTTTTACTGTTTGTTTTAAATATATATTAGTCATTGTTATTAGTTGTGTGATCTTAATGATCGAATTTTTTTTTTTTTTAGCTTTACTAATTTGAGTAATTTTGCTTAATCTCCAGGCTAATTTTGCTTAGTTTGATGTTTGATGAGTGAAATGTGGAGAACATAAATAGAATACATTAATGGAAGGTGGGGAATTGGAAATTAAGAAGTTAGGGCATGTGTGTTTAGCAATAATCACATCTCTTTCTTACTGTCATTTCATTTCATCTCAAATTCCCAAAGGCAAATGGAGGCTGATTTCTGTTTTGCCAGTTGTGTGTGTCTTCATAATTCTTCCTCTCTATCTAACCTCCTCTGTTTTCTTCACATCACTCATCACAATCTCCATCTCATGGCTCGCCAATTTCAAGCTACTCCTCTTTGCCTTCGGTCAGGGCCCTCTCTCTCCCTGTCTCTCATCACCCAATTACAATAATAATTATAATAATAATTTACCCACTTTCATCGCCACCGCTGCACTTATATTCAAGATTAAGTCCGAAAACAAAAGTAAAAGTACCCCATCTCAAAATTATTCCAACAAATTTATTATGTCTCTAAATTTGGCCATTGAAATCCCAGCACTTGTTGCACTAGTAAAATTGTATGACTACAAAGAATATTACTACTATTATAGTACTAGACTATTTGGTATTCGTATTCTGTTGGATTTGTATATCATATCTGTACAATTTCTCTTGGAAGATATTACCTTCACTTTCTCTAGTCTCCTCGCGCATGTGTTATTGAGGGTGGAGATCGACCCACCCTTTCGCGAGCCTTATCTCTCGACCTCCATTCAAGATTTCTGGGGCAGGAGATGGAACTTGCCCTTCAGCAGTTTACTACGCCAGGCGGTATACAAACCAGCTCGATCCGTGTTAAATAGAGATTCAACGTTAGTGGTGAGTTTTCTTGTGTCCGGGCTCATGCACGAGTTGTGGTTTTGGTACCTTACACCAGTAGTGAGACCTTCATGGGAACTCATGGGTTTCTTTGTGGTTCAAGGGATCTACGTGGTGTTGGAGTTGAGGTTGAAGTTGATTTTCACCAACAAAAAGTGGCCTCGGTTCCTCAGTGTGCTCTTGACTTTTGGGCTTCTCATATGGATGAATCCTTGGCCGGCGATTCAGCCAACGGTTAGGAACAATGTGGGTGTGAGGCTTATGGAAGAACTGCGATTTTTCATGAGCCTAGCTCAAAGTGTTTATGTGATTTTTTTTTCCAATTTTAATTTTTATATACAAGTACTAAATTTTCAATAATTTTGTATGTTTAAAGATGGATTCATTTTCTTATTTTATTTTTAAGATCTACTAAAAAATTAATTTATATTTATTGAATCATAAAAACCATGCATATCTTACCCAAAAGTTCGGTAAGAATCAAGCTCAAATCACTGAAACCCCGAACTCTATTTAATTGCAATTTTCAAGATCATTTCGAGTTTTCAAAAATTCAAAACTCTGCTATTGTTTATCCTAAAAGAGAAAATATTGCCCCACGAGTATATATAATATTACCTAGATTATTTCTGTAAAAATTTGATATCATTAGAGTTTTTTTCTTTTCTTTTCTGAGAGAATTTGATATCATAAGTTAGTTCTTAATAAATTGTCACGTAGCATTGTTAATTACTTTATCACTAGAGTATTAATATATTTTAATATTTATTAAATAATAAAGTTGTATATTACTAATAAATAAATATAAGTTTTAAAAAAAAAGGCCGCCATCGTCCGTCTTAGGCCGGCAGTGGCATGGGATCAGAGTATATTAATATTATTATATAAATTATAGATTTTAAGAAAAAAAATTAATTTTTTGTCGAATTTATATTAAAATATTTTTTAATTTTATTTATAAGATGAAACTAGTTATAGTTAAATAGATATGTAAATATAATAAAATCTTCAAATTGGTTCGTATACGTGTCTTATACGAGCCAATTTTGAAATAGGACAACAATGTGGACTAAATTGTCAGTAAATTTGAAAATATGGGATTATTTTGCCAACTTGAAATGTATGGAGTAGAATGTCAGCCAACATAAGTAATGACATCAATTTTGTAATAAGACTTAAATATGTTATTAAATGTGAATGGATTTGTTAAATTATGGTACCAAATATATCTATCCACTAACGAGAATCAATAAAAAGTATGGATCCACAAGTATAATTTTTTGCATAAATAGTTGGAGGGTCATAAGGTATGGTCTAGGCGTGTAGTAGACTAGTATTTTTAGTAGGGTCCGTCTATATATACGGGTTGTGTTAGATTGGGTCGGGCCTATCAAGAGCTAACCCATGGGTCAAGACCCACTTTGACACCCCTACTTCTTATCCAACCAAATATATGTATAACACATTTAAGATTTATTTTCTTCCAACATATTATAGCACATAGTCCATTATTATTATAATTATAGTAATTACAACTCAAGATAATAATACTCAAATAGAATATACAGTCGTGTTCGAATTAAATAATTCATATATAAAAAGGTCTAAAAATTACTCCCTCTGTTTCATTTTACATGTCACATTAGAGAGAAAAAAAAATTTCACAATACATGTCACTTTATAATTTCAAGATAGATTTAAATGCTAATTTGACATTTTTACCCTTCTTCAATTCTCAATACTATACTTAATATCTCCCAATTTTCAAAACAAATAACCATGCATTTATTAAGGGCAATTTTGTCCAACTATCCTTTAATTTTCCTAAAATCTAGAGCATTAAATAATTTCTTAATCCTTGTGAAACAACCTTAAACGACATCTAAAATGGAACGGAGGGAGTATAATTTATGAGCATAAAACATAGTAAGTTATTGTATCATATAAAAAGACATAACAAATGAATTATCAACATTCTTTCTTATAATGAGATTGTTTTTTATTCATGGTGAGTAGGGCTGTAATCGAGCCGAGTAGTACCGGAAAAAAAACATTGATGGTTGTACCGAAAATTCTTTCTTATAATTTCATTTTGATGGTTGTGCATTGGAATAATAAATATTTACAGTGGCCCCAAAACACAGTAGCAACTAGCAATCCTCAAATGAGTATTTGATTACCCACTTTGATGGCTTAGGATTGGAGATGCCCTAAGCATGTAATTTTAAATGCAATAGCCTAATTAGAAGGAAAAAAGCCCAATAACATTATTGTGCTAATTTTAATTAGCAAAGAATGTCCCTCTTTCAAGTTAAAATGACAATTATACTTCACCAAAAGATACATAACACCCATATTTACTTATTCAAATGGCAGTATTCTCCCTGTTAACTTCAAAGATTGATAATAACCTTTTTCACTTAAAAATTGAAAACAAACTCTGTATGATTTATGAATGAATTTTTGCTAACACATTGAAGTTTTTGCTAATAAAAGTAACTTATGAGAATTTTGCTAACTAAGCAAAGCAAAGGCGAGGGCTTTGCATTTAGCTCCTACTTAAAACTACTCTAACCGTGAGGGATTTTCAATTTTGCCAAAGGCAAAAATAGATTTTACAAAATTGCCAAAACCATTTCTCTCATTTAAAAAAAAAAGTAAAAATTATTAAAACTCTTAATTTTATCTAATAATATCAAAAACCCCCCTCACACTTTATAAACCTTTAAAAAAAAACCCCAATCCAACTTAAATCAATTAAAATTAAAACAAACAAAAAACACACACTCACACACACACACCAAACTCAGCAGCAGAGAGAAAGAAAGAAAGAGTCGATCTGAAGAAAAAAAAAAATCTTTCAAATTGAAGCAAATTGAAGCATGGAAACCGCACAAATTATCGATGATGACAGAAACATACAACAATGGCCATTTGTGGTAAGATTTTTGGTGTTATTTTCGCAAATTTTCGCGTGAATTGCATGCGTCTGTTCTTGGCGTGTGGCGTGTGGGAGTTCCACACGCCACACGCCAAGAACAATAGGTTTAGGGTTCTTGGCGAGTGGGTTAGATACACGCCACTCGCTATGGTTCTTGGCGAGTGGGTTATCTACACGCCACTCGTTATAAACTTGGCGAGTGGGTTAGCTACACGCCACACGTTAATATTTTACATTGGTGGCGTGTGGCGTGTGGAACTCTCACACGCCACACGCCAAGCGTAAATGCCTGGCGTGTGGCTCTCCTCACACGCCACACGCCACACGCCAGACAGGCAGAAAACTTATCTTGCTTTTGTTGTTTGTTTTGTAGGGATACAAAACATTACTCACCTCGACCCTACGGAGAGAAATACTACCGCCCTTTCACTACAGTAATGTGATCGTAAAAGGAGAGGCAACCCAGCGTTGTGCGTGGAGCGAGATTAGCAGTATAGTAAGTTGCCTCCAACCTGCGCATTGGGATATTATAAATGCGTATCCCCAGATCGGGAGTTTTTTTTACTTAACCGGCATCGGCAAATTCAAGGCGTCGGTGTTGCACGCAATGTACCTTCGAGTATGCACACGCGTGCAAAATCAAAGTAATTACGAACACTGGTTTTTGGTAAATGGAAAGCCAGTTAGGTTCGGGATCGAGGAGTTTGCCCTCGTATCAGGGATGCGATTTGGGGCAGTGAGTGAGGATGACAAAGAAAGAATCGAGGAACAGGGTCAGTTGAAGGAGCGATACTTTCCGGGCTGGGGGCGGTCTGTGGTTTCTGTTGCTGCTCTGAAAACGAGTATCACGGACTTGTTGTCTCGGCGTAGGTCGAATCCCGAGGACGTATGCAAGTTGATATACGCGTGGGTGATATCGTCCGTGTTGATGCCAAGTAGGCCCATAAAACATGTTGAAAACAAAACATTCGCGGTAAGTAAACTTAATTTTAATTTTTATTATTTCGTTAAAGTTTTTAAAATAACAATTCTGATTTAAATTTGTATATATTGAAGATATGTGACGATCTCGCGATGTGCGAGAGATATCCGTGGGGAGATAAGATATGGAGAGCGACTTTTTTTGATATTGTAAAAAATTTGGGCACTGGCAATGAGGACGTCACTCTCCGTAAATGGAATGCATATGGCTTCCCGCACATTTTTCTGGTATGTTTGTAAAATCAATTGTTGATTTCCATGTTTTTTTTAGTTATTTTTTCGTAAATGTTGGATGTTTTGACTAATGTTTTGAATGTGAACAGTTTTGGATGGTGGAAGCCATTGAAGGCATGGCCGATGCGGCCAATTTTGTTGCAAGGGTCGGCCCAACTGTTCCGAGATATCCGCGAATGTTACGTTGGGATTTCAGGAACCCTAATCCCAGCGCTGATGATATGGACGAGTTCTTTCGGAATGTTCATGTATGTTAATCGTTTTTATTAATAATTTTTTTCCGACATATCACTTGAAAAATTTATTATAAATAACTTGTATATATTTATTTTTTCAGGCTGTGATCCCACGGCTAATGCCGGATAGCTTGGAGTTGGAGACGGGCGCTTACCAATCAACTATATTGGTACGACGTGCCACTCGTGGTAGCCGCCTTCCATGTTATAAACAATTAAGTTTATTTTTGACACGGCAGTATGTGGTTATTCGGGATGATGAGGGAGTTCCCGAATTCCCCAACCGGCCATCCGCCCGAGCTGATTCTGCTCCAGCAGAAGGTGCTCCTGCTCCAGCAGAAGGTGCTCCTGCTTCTAGTCATGTGGCTCGACGTCAGAAGCGTTTGCGAATAAGCCAAGATGGTGCCTCTACTTCTCAAGATCAACCATCATCTTCTGGATTACCTGCTTGGGCACTTGCATTGGATGAGAGAGTTGTTTCATTGAATGAGAGAGTTGTTGCAATGGAAGAGAGAGTTCTTGGTCGGATTGGCGAGGTCGAAAATAAATTTACTGGGCAGCTCAACCATCTGACAGCAACGATGGAGAACCTCACTCGAATGCTGACGGGCGACAATGAAGGGGGCCATGATAAAGAAGGCGACGATGAAGGGGACGACAACAATGATGCTGGTGATGCTGGTGATGCTGGTGATGCTGATAATGCTGGTGATGCTGATAATGCTGATGATAATGATGATGATCAGGTTTAGTTGTTGTATTGAATTTTATTTTTGTTTGTGGATTTTTTTTAGAGATATTATTGGAATTTATTTAAAGGATTATTGAATTTTATCTAAATTGTTTTTAGACTATTTTATTTATTAGATTGGTTTTGGAGTTGTGTTCATCTAAATGGAAGTTCACCTATGCATTCACAGGGTAATAATGCCGAAGAACCAAGGCAAGAAAGAAGAGTACAGAGGATAAGAAATCCTAGTAGGCTTATTACATCTCCTTTTACCGCTAATATTCGGAAAAAAAAATCCACTAAGTAATTAATTTATTTTTATTTTTTTGTAATATTTAATTCGGTTAGGGACCATTTGTATATAATTTTTTATAAATTTTGGGGGTAAAATCCACTAAGTTAGGGACCAAAGTGCAATTTCGTGTTAAATGCAAGCTCTAGTGATTGAACATTTTAATTTTGTGCATCCAATGTTACTGAATCGAAACTATTAATTTTTTATAAATTTTGGGGGTGAGAAGTGTAATTTTTGAGAAGTTAGGGACCAAAGTGCAATTTCGTGTTAAATGCAAGCTCTAGTGAGTGAACATTTTAATTTTGTGCATCCAATGTTACTGAATCGAAACTATTAATTTTTTATAAATTTTGGGGGTAAAAATGTAATTTTTGAGAAGTTAGGGACCAAAGTGCAATTTCGTGTTAAATGCAAGCTCTAGTGAGTGAACATTTTAATTTTGTGCATCCAATGTTACTGAATCGAAACTATTAATTTTTTATAAATTTTGGGGGGTAAAAATGTAATTTTTGAGAAGTTAGGGACCAAAGTGCAATTTCGTGTTAAATGCAAGCTCTAGTGAGTGAACATTTTAATTTTGTGCATCCAATGTTACTGAATCGAAACTATTAATTTTTTATAAATTTTGGGGGTAAAAATGTAATTTTTGAGAAGTTAGGGACCAAAGTGCAATTTCGTGTTAAATGCAAGCTCTAGTGAGTGAACATTTTAATTTTGTGCATCCAATGTTACTGAATCGAAACTATTAATTTTTTATAAATTTTGGGGGTGAGTGAGTGAACAATTAATTTTGTGAGAAGTTAGGGACCAAACTGCAAATTCATCTAAATGGTATAAATTTTTTGAGAAGTTAGGGACCATAAAACTGTATTTTTTGAGAAGTAGAGTTGCAATTTAATTTTGTGCAAACATGGATTGAATTGCAATTATGAAGTAGAGTTGCAATTTAATCCATAAAACTGTATTTTTTGAGAAGTTAGGGACCAAAGTGCAAATTAATTGTGTAAAAATGAGTTAAGAGTTAAAAAAGATGTTCATGGCAGCTGGCGTGTAGCGTGTGGCGTGTGGCGTGTGGCACAACCACACGCCATTTCTTTGTACATGGCGTGTGGCGTGTATAAAGTACACACGCCACACGCCATGTACAAAGAAATGGCGTGTGGTTGTGCCACACGCCACACGCTACACGCCGTAATTTTACAAAAACTTATAACTTTAAATATTAATGTACGAAGTTATGATTTACGGAGGACATAATGTTCCTATAAGTGTTACTTCTCCATTTGGTTGATAAATTGACAAAAACTTATAAAATTGATCAATATGTACGAAGTTATGATTTACGGAGGACATAATGTTCCTATAAGTGTTACTTCTCCATTTGGTTGATAAACGAAGTTATGATTTACGGAGGACATAATGTTCCTATAAGTGTTACTTCTCCATTTGGTTGATAAATTGACAAAAACTTATAAAATTGATCAATATGTACGAAGTTATGATTTACGGAGGACATAATGTTCCTATAAGTGTTACTTCTCCATTTGGTTGATAAATTGACAAAAACTTATAAAATTGATCAATATGTACGAAGTTATGATTTACGGAGGACATAATGTTCCTATAAGTGTTACTTCTCCATTTGGTTGATAAATTGACAAAAACTTATAAAATTGATCAATATGTACGAAGTTATGATTTACGGAGGACATAATGTTCCTATAAGTGTTTAGGGTTAGTGTTTAGGGTTAGGGTTTAGGGTTTAGGGTTAGGGTTTAGGGTTTAGGGTTAGGGTTTAGGGTTTAGGGTTTTTCCCCATTTGCGCCATAAAGTTTGGTTCTTACGAACTTGCATTTAACATTTTGCAGTTTGGTCCCTACGAACTCATAATTAACTCAAAATTGCAGTTTGGTCCCTGACTTTTCAAAAATTACAATTTTACCCCCAAAATTTATAAAACATTCATAATTGCAATTCAATCCATAATTTGCTCAAAATTAAAATGTTCACTCAATTCGAATTTGCATAGAACGAAAAATTGCAGTTTGGTCCCTAACTTTTCAAAAATTACAATTTTACCCCCATAATTGCAATTCAATCCATAATTTGCACAAAATTAAATTGTTCACTCACTACGAACTTGCATTTAACAACTATTTGCAGTTTGGTCCCTAACTTTTAAAAAATTACAAATTTACCCCCAAATTTTATAAAAAATTCATAATTGCAATTCAATCCATAATTCGGACAAAATTGAAATGTTCACTTAATTCGAATTTGCATTTAACACATATTTGCAGTTTGGTCCCTGACTTTTCAAAAATTACAATTTTACCCCCAAAACTTATAAAAAATTCATAATTGCAATTCAATCCATAATTTGCATAGAACACGAAATTTCATAAAACATCCATTACATCAAACGTTGTTCAATAAACATCAAATACAACTTACAAATTCACTAAACATCTAAGATTCACTTTCGTGGTTGCCCGAACTTTGGCCGCGTTGGGGACATCTACTGGCGTTGTGATCGGTATTTCCGCAAATTCCGCACTTGTATTTTTTCTTCGATTTTTCAAGGCATGATAAATGTCGTGTCTTTTTAGGCCTTCCACGGGTTATTTCTTCGGTTGGAGGTAGCACTACTCTCGCCATAACATGATCGGGAATGTTAATCCATTGGTCTTTCGATGGAACGGGTTGTATGAGCTCAAAGTATGCTTGACGCATATTATCGATCGAGTAGTATTCGCTAACAAGCTCCAACACATATGCCCCACTATCTACTGGTCGTTTGCCCATGGCAGCTGCAATTGCGTGCTCACACGGTATTTGCTCAACCTGAAAGACGCCACATGAACAAGTTCTTCCAGCTAAATCCACAATTCCATTCCAGTCGGTAGATTCCACTCTCCATATATCTTGCCCTATTTCAAATTTGCGCCACCGATACGCCTTTTCGTATCGCTCATTTATCAACTTATTCTTCGATGGGATCAATACACCCGACCGGGACCATCGATCAGCCTCAGCACGACGCTCTCCAAACCACTTTGACATCAAATTAACAACAAATCCGAGAAAGTAACATATGGGAAAATCTTTGACATTTTTGATACGACTATTAAGGACCTCAACATGGTTAGACGTCTTTATCTCATATCTGTTCACGCGATGGTGGATTCTCGCCCATTTCTGAAACGTTACCTCGTTTTGTAGCCAATCTGCACATCTCGGGTTCTGGGTTTTCAAGACACCCCAATATTTTTCAAACTTACTCTCGCTGTACGCGTAAGCAGCTTTGTAAAAGGACTCGACTATCGTATCTTTCTCTTTCCCTTTCCCAAACCTTTTCGTCAAGTTGCCTTTGAGGTGAAAGTAACATGCCCCATGTTCAGCTAAAGGGTAAACTTCTTTTACCGCTTTAGTAAGACCATTGCCCCTGTCTGATACAATAACCAGATCGGCTCTGTCTGGTACACCCACTTTCAAGCCCTCGAGAAAATAAGTCCAACATGCCGCATTCTCGCTGCCATTAGCTACCCCCCATGCAATTGGATAACAACGATTTTCACCGTCCGTCGCAGTTGCAATTAGAACGGTTCCTTTATATCTATGCCCCATAAATGTTGCATCAATTACAATTACATTTCTTAGGAACTGGAATCCTCGAGTAGCAGCTCCGAAAGACATGAAGAAATACATAAACTGGTTCTCGGAGTTCGTATGGATGCGAGTGAGCGTACCAGGATTGTTTTGCTTAATCATGTAAGCAAAGGAGGGTAGATTGGCAAAGTTTTCGTCAAATGTACCCATAATGTCAGCTTGAGCAATTTGTTTCCCCCTCCAAGCTGTCATATAGCTAATGTTAACACCAGCTTCGGCTTGCATGAAGTTTATCAGTGCATTTGGTGTTGGGACTTCATTGGGGTTGATATATAACCCCTTTGTCCGTAAACCAACCATCCGACTTGTTGCTTGTCTATGACGGGCACCTCTATTTGCTATCCCACAAGTGTGAACGTTTGTATATGTTCGAATAACAAATTCTGGGGTGTTTGCTTCCTTAGTTGCATATATACGCCATGGACAACCAGGAGTCGTACACCTAGCTATCCTCCTCTTTGTGTCAGACTTACCTGTAAGTTCCCATTTTTTATCTACAGCAACTCTACGAAGTTCATCCCTGAAATCTTCACTGTTTGGCCACCGCTGACCAACTATCCATCCCGTTTCATCACTCCTCCCCTGAGAATAATCTATTTCAACCGAATCAGCGTTATCAAAGCCTTCGTGACTAGGTGGTTCGTAACCACCACCACCAACATCACCATCACCATAACCATCACCACCATCGACATCACCATAACCACCACCACCACCACCACCACCCACATCACCACCAACATGACCATCTACATCGTCACCCACATCGCCACCCACATCACCACACTCGTTGTCAACGTTACAGTGTTCACCATTTACATCAGCACCACCATAATCATCTCCGCCGTCAAAGTTACGGCAGTCATTATGACCTTCGTTGTCATCCAGATGCCACTGACTATACGGAGGAGAACAACATAGTGGTTCAATTTCCTCCACTATACATAAAGTTGGATTAGAGGCAATGATCTCCTCGTTAACATCATCTTGTGCACTTGATCCTCCTATAACACATCCTTCAGGTTGGTAACTGAAACTAGCTTTATCCATGAGTTTTTTTCCTTTACCTCGGGTCATAAGTTTCTTCGCTTTCTCTTTTCCACCCGGAGATGCCTCTATCCTCAAAATTTCTTCTCTCGGAGAAAAAATCACGTACAATTTTAATTTAGCAGAATTGCAGACAAGGTGCTTCGCTAACTCCCAATCTTCTTCATCTGATATTGTCGTTATCAAGTCATCAATTTCTTGGTACTTAACCTCAAAAATATCGGTGTGCCGATCCAACTTCAACTTCTTGCAAATTTTGTCGAGTAGTTCCTCAAACGAAATTGCCCTATCCACCAATATTGGTTTATTCGAATCTCCACGCCAATGCAATTTATTATCGATTTGGAGTGTAAATTCACCGTTATATAGAAGAACTACCATAAGTTTGTCCATTCCTACAAGTAAAAACAAAAATTAATACACAAGCTATCTAAATAAAAAAAATGAAAAATAAGTTACATACTGCCAGGTTGGCGTGTTGGCGTGTCCTCATGTCACACGCCAACACGTCATGAACGTTTTTTGGCGTGTTGGCGTGTGACATGAGGACACGCCAACACGCCAAAAAACGTTCATGACGTGTTGGCGTGTCCTCATGACACACGCCACACGCCAAAAAAGCGAACTTCAGTTCATGAACTTTTTTGGCGTGTGGCGTGTGTCATGAAGACACGCCAACACGCCAAACAACGTTCATGGCGTGTTGGCGTGTCTTCATGGCACACGCCACACGCCAAAAAACGCGAACTTCAGTTCGATTCGAATTCTCCATTTTTGTTAACTAAATTGCTCAATAATACATCAAAATATCAATTAACTTGCAAATGCTTACCTTTTATGTTGTTTTTCCTCCTTTGCTTCCTTAATTTGAGTGAAATTTGTGTAAATTGGGTTAGGGTTTGGAGGAATTTTTGGAGAGAAAATTTGATTTTGGGGTGGGTTGATTTTGAAGTTTTTAAAATTTTTGGGTATATTTGTTAAAATTTGATTTAATTAGGAAGAGTTAATTAAATTAGATTAGTTGGTTAATTAAGTTTTTGGCATTTGAGTAATATTGAATTTTTGGTTTGGCATTTGAGTAATTTTTTTTTTACTTTGTGGCAAAATTGAAAATGTCTTTCTAACCGTTCTATCTTTTTAGGGCTTTTGCACTTGCACCACCAATATAGAAAAAATGGGTACCTTGTACCCTCGAAACTCAAAAATAGTACTTAACGCTCTCAAATTAAGAATAACTCATAAGTTTGTTGCTCCCTCCCACTTTTTGCGGCATAATTGACCAACCTGGTCAACATAGTCAGGGGCATACTGGATAATTCAATTTCTATTATTCCCAACATAATAGAATAATTATTTTTCGTCCAAAAAATAATAATCACATGAGATAACATGATATATGAGGGCGAATAGAGGTAAACTCTAGCTAAAAAAAGGGCAGAAGAGGGGAACTGATGAATCATATAATTGCTGAAGCAGAGAATATTGAGATGAAACATGCAAAATTGAGTTTTAAGATAAGTGAAATGAGCAGGGTAGATTATAAGTTAATTTTAGAAAATAATGAAAATTGAGTTATCTAATTTGGCCTTGACTTTGTTTGATTGAGTTGGTCAATTAGACTTAAAAATAAATTGGGGGACTGGGTTGCAAATTGCTTAATTATTCTTAATTCGAGGATGTTAAGTTTCTCTTATCGAACAAAACAATATTCTGGAAAGAAAAATAAAGAGTAAATCGCGCTTTTAGTCCTTCTTATAGATTAACTTTTGCACTTTCATCCCTCTTAAATTTTTTATGGCAGATTGATCCCTCTTATCAATGTAGTATATTACATTCGTCCCTCTTAAATTTTTTGTATCAAATTCGTCCCTCTTATCAATGTATTGTAACAAATTAGTCCCTATTAAATACATTATACATCACTTAATCTAAAGTTGGTGAAAGTTGATGTATTTTGTATTTAAGATGAACTAATGTGTTACTCTGCATTGATAAGAGGGACGAATTTGCTACAAAGAATTTAAGAGGGAATAATGTGTTATAAGAGGACGAATGTGATACATTACATTAATAAGATGGACCAATCTGCTACAAAAAATTTAAAACGGACGAAAATGAAAAATTTTACCCATAAGAGGACAAAAAATGCTATTCACTCAAAAATAGATTGCGGATTAAATAGTTGCCAACCAGGATCATCCGAGTAACGTCTATTGATGAACTGTCAATATGATTAACAAGTAACATGGCATTTCGCATAGCGTGACTGTTTAATTTAATATTCAATTTTTTATAATCGAAGATTTATTTCTTCATCTAATTGTCATGAAATTGTAAATAAAGAATGATAATACTTTACCTTTTTTGTAACCGAAGAATCATTATGGGTTTGTTTGTTTGGTTGTATCACGAAGAATACTTTTATAAAGATTTTGATACACTTTTTTGTCTTGTTAAGATTGTGAGCTCTAATAAATTAGCTCAAAATATTTAAGGTCCTATTGACAAGAGTAGATTAAATCTTTATTAATTAATCAAATATTCATCTCAAAACCAATGTGGGATTGAAGTGTTACATCCCCATCTCAAATATTCGATAACTTCGTCAAGTACAAATCAATAGTCAAAGACCGATTCTGATATCATTTGTAAAAATCTTAATCCACCATTGACCCTATCATTGTTAGGCTCTAACCAATTAACCCACGTCGACTTGTAAGAGTGAACAAAGTCTTGGAGGATTAACTAATCAAACATTCATGTCATAATCAATGTAGGATTGCGATATTACAATTTCAGTGCTCCATGTAAAACCAGACAAACAAGTTGTTTGCTTTATAAAGAAACTAATCATCCAAGTTTTATCTCATCTTTCAAAAGCTATGGGCATGTTTGATTCGCTTTTCATAAGGCATTTCGGTGCTTTTTGAAAAGCCGAACAAATAATTTGTTTTTACTTTTAGAAATAAGCTTATCATCTCTAAATTTTCAAAAATATTATCATCTTAAAATAAATCTCTAAACAAATTTTACTTTGATTTGACATAAAATAACTTTTACACTAATTAAATATAATTTCATATAAAGTAACATATCTCACATATTCTTATTTTCATAATCTTTAAAACAAACTAGTATTTATTAAAACATAACCTACTATTTATTTCATTTCAAAAAACTCAAACAAATAATATTACAAAATTATTTTTTTTCCTCTAAAATCTCGATTTATTTTTTAAACTACTTTCAGAAACGCGAGACAAAGTTGTCTTATATCTTTTTTAGAAAAAGTACACTTCATCTATCTTATGTCTAGAAAAAGTTCAAACAAATCAAATTTGATCGGACATAATCTATTTTTTGCTTCACTTACATTTGGACAAAAAATATTGTGTCTCTATTCCCTATTATTTCCATAATCAATTAATAAAATGATCTATCAATTTAAAAGCAATTACGATTATTACATATGTAAACACATTGCTAAATAATCCTAACGAGTTATAGGGCATGTCTGTTTGGCATTTCAAAAAAAAATAAAAAAAAATATATATATATATATATATATATATTTTTTTTTTTGGGAAATGCTAAATAAACATATTTTCTATTTTCTGAAATAAATTTTTTATTTTTCAATTTTCTCAAACTACTTTCTCAAATCCCAAACAAATAACAATTTTCTTATCTCTAAACCAAACATCTATAAACTCTACTATGATTTGACATAAAGTAACATATCTCTTACATAGTTTATTTCATAACAAATATAATTTGACATAAAGTATTACACATCTTACACCTACAACTTAACACTTCCCCAAAAAAAAATATACCTGTTTTATTTCTCAAATCATAAACAAACAAACAAACATGCCCATATTATTTCATATGTAAAATCTTAAAAACAATTTTTTTATAAACACCTAAAACTTCTCCAACAATCTCAGAAAAATCAAACAAACGGATTCAATTTGATCACCTAATTTGGCAAATATGGGCTTTACATAAAGTTTCGTAATTCATAACTAGCTAGAACAGAAAGGGCATAGATGTAATTTCATCCGCAGCAATATTTCCTTTTTACGATGTTTTTCCCCTTTTCAGGGTCTCCTTAGAAGAACCAACTCTCATATTATTTCCAGCAAAAGAGTCCTTCCATTTTATTTGATCATAACTCAGACACAAAGCAAGAAAGTGAGAAAAGAAAATCCCCAGTTATTAAAAAAAAAAAAAAAAAAGGCCATGTCTCTGGGGTATGCTGAGAAGCTGTCTTTCATTGAAGATGTGGGAAACGTTGGAATGACGGAGTTTTTTGACCCGCCTCATGTTTTGCTGGAGAAAGTAAATATTTTTTCCCCCATTCTCAGTTTTCTTGGTTACATTTTCATGTATAGTGTTTTTTACTGTTTGTTTTAAATATTAGTCATTGTTATTAGTTGTGTGATCTTAATGATCGAAGTTTTTTTTTAGCTTTACTAATTTGAGTAATTTTTGCTTAATCTCCAGGCTAATTTTACCCCATTCTGCGCTTTTCTGATGCTTTGAACTTTTTTTGTGTAGTTCATTGATGAGATCTGATTTATGGGTATTTGCATTTGTACATAAGAGTCAATTTTCATTTATTGAGTGATTGTTGGTCTTTAAAGCTCTTTTGAGGGCCTAATTTCTCTTGGGTTATTGAAACTTTGTGCACGAAAGGGTTTAATGTGGTTGAACTGCATGTGTGGTCGGTGGGAATTACAAGACTGTGCTAGATAAGTCAATCAATCGGGTAAATGAGAATGTGAATCATCCTCCGGATGCTGGAAGAATTGTTCAAATTTATCATTAACAGGGCAATGCTAGTTTCTGAATTTGTGTTTTATTCACGAATTTCCTCCCAAAATTGGTAATATGTATCCTGTTCTTTGAGATTAACCTTCCAAACCAATTGATTCTTCTTACTTCAATTTTTACCATGATAATTTCATCTTTTAGTATGGAAGGCAGGGCTTGCTATGATATGATCACTTGTTCCGCGTACGTTTAAAATACTCAATAGTTTTAAACCTGTCCAACGGCAACAATAATTCACTAATTTATTGCTTTTTTTATTGATTTAGTTCATGAGTGTAACATTTCTCGGTTAAGAAGTACTTTGTTTTCTTCTAAGGTTGTTTATCTAAAAGTTCATACTGTCTGTTTGCCGTTTGAAATCGGAGGTCATTTTAGAATAATCAGTTCCTGTACTAGTAAATGCTGATGCTTTCTCGTAATAGATGCTTGGCAGTCTTGTTCATGTGGCAATTAAGGATAAGTTTGATTCCATTTTTGAGTGTTTAAACAACGTTTATCTTTATGCCTACATATGCAGGTTGAACGGCTTGGGATGATGATACAAAAGGTCTTACCCCACCAAAGGATTAATATTTATAGTAAAATCAAGGTCGAATTTCTCAATTAAACTTTCAATCCCCTTGTGTGTTCATGCAGAGCAAGCATTTAGTGGTATTTACAGGAGCAGGAATATCCACTTCTTGTGGTATACCCGACTTTCGGGGTCCAAAGGGCATTTGGACTCTTCAGGTAATAATTGTCAGCTCCCATAAGACTATATAGTTAATTTCTCTAAGGTTTCATTTGGATTTAAAGAATGATTTGGAGAAAGGATTTCAAATGACTCCAGTATTGCGTGGTTTTCATCATTTTATCTAAATGAATAGTACAAATTGGTTACTTATGGATTTGGAAATCCACACAAAGTTAAATGATCAAAATACTTAGTTAAAAATTCCACAAACCAAAGCCCAAGAGTATATAGATTTATAATTGAAAATTGGCATGTTCTAACCAAGGGGCACAACCATTCTATGCATCCTATCCTAGAAATATTTCTACATCTGATATTGAAAATGACCAATCTAACAACCTAATATCTATAGCTTATCGCATAAGTCTACAATCTTTCCCGTTAGAAGGATATACAGAAGGTTTCATAGTTATCTTTTAATAGTAGATTTCCTTTAGATGTGAGTGAATGTTAGCAAGGTTTCCCCGGAAAGAATCATGGGCCACTTAGCACAGATAATTTGTTTCTTTTAAAGTCATATTTTTGGAATTAGCATCAACGATTTATAGTGGTCAGTGTAAGTCATATACTGTGAAAGGAGGGAACAAACCACATCATGGCCATTTATGCACCACCTAAACAAGACTTTACTGCTACAAACATGATTTGGTTGTGTTTTCTTAGACATGGATTTGAACATTTAATTTGTAACATCTTTTCTGGATATAGTCTTTATGTGTAATTAGTAAAAAGAAAAACCTGATATACACTTTCACTGATTTTGCAGCGCCAAGGCAAAGCCTTACCAGAAGCGTCTCTACCTTTCCACCGTGCAACACCAAGCATAACTCATATGGCGTTGGTTGAACTAGAAAAAGCTGGTATCTTGAAATTTCTCATCAGCCAGGTAGGGCATTATGATATGAGCTCATGTTTTATATCAGAATTCACGAGGTTTAGACTTTGTTAGTTTGTGTATGAAAATGCTAGAATGTCGATGGCCTCCATCTTCGTTCTGGAATATCAAGGGAAATTTTTGCTGAATTACATGGAAACTCCTTCATGGAACAATGCCCATCCTGTGGAGCAGAGTAAGGATTTGTAGTATTCATTTTCATCATAACCGATCTTTACTAAGCCTATGTTCTGTTCTTGGATTTTTGTGAGTACAACGTTGAGGAATGTTTTTCTTGCATCCAATAATAGAATATTGAGCTTCATTTTTTGTTCATTTTCATTTTGCTCAATGGCATCCAAGAAACAAATAGCCAAACTGTAAGTTTATCTTGATTTGGTCACATAAGTTTAATGACTAATTCTTATGTAGATATATGAGGGACTTCGAGATTGAGACAATTGGATTGAAGGAGACCGCACGTCGTTGTTCCAAGGCAGGCTGTGGCTCAAAATTGAGGGACACTGTTCTTGACTGGGAGGTAAAATGTTTTTCATCCGAAAAGTTCTTTTTCTTTTTTTAGTACAACTAGGTGTAGGTTAGTTCCTTATCAAGAATAAAGATATGATCCTGATTAATGATGTGTGCATGTCGCTCATAACTTAAAAAGAGAATTGGATGAGAACAAATTCAAGTATCTGCTCCAAAATTTTGAAGCATTCAATTCTGAAGTATAACCTCAGATTCTTTTGATGTTGAGACTTTGGTTTCAAAGTTTCAATTTAAGCCTGGTTATTACTCTCTTCAAGAGATGCTACACTCCTGAGAATGTCTACATCTTCCCTTCAAGACTCTACTAGCATAAGTCACTCAATGCACATACATCTATTGTATCTTCAGCTTTCGAAAATGAAATATGGATAAAGTCTTACAAGCATTTTGTACTTGTAGGATATTTTTGGAGCGTAGAAGATGTTAGACACAATATTATCTTTATTATATGACCACTCTATTCCAAAGTGTAAGCTGTCTCAAAGTGTAGGTTAGATGAAAGGCAAAATATTTTTATGTCTCTAACCAACCCCTCACGTGTATGCGATATTCTTTTCTTGAAGCCTTTGATGCTTTACATTTGGAACTCTTTCATAAATAAGATTTCGAATCTAGAACCTCTTTTTCGCCTTGCTCTGATAACATATTGAATGACCAACCCATTTGACAGTTAGGTATGAAAGCCAGTTTACATAAATATATACAGTCTCTAACAATATTTCAAGAAACTTTCGCTTTGCTTTATCAGAATTAGATCTAAAGAGCCTATAGAATGTTTCTACCAAGTCCTAAGGGTGACATATTCTTTTAACTAGTCAAACTAATGAACCTTTGAAGTGTATCAGTCCCACTTGTTAAAAATTACCCCACTTTACTACAACATAGATATTGTTAGACGTCTTATTAAATGTTTTGACTAAAATATGCTTATGGAGGCACTTGTGATAATAGGCTGTACTAGTTTCCATTAAGCAACGCCAATTTATTATTTAAAGCTCATAATAAATACACCAATTTAGAATTTGACACTCGAATGGGGGAGTGTTTTCTTATGAAAATCTGGCAAAGTCAGGTTCTTACTTCACTCTATTATTCTTAATGTAGAATCTCTTTCTGTCTCTCAGGACGCTTTGCCACCTAAGGAGATGGATCCTGCAGAGAAACACTGCAAAATGGCTGATCTTGTTTTATGTCTAGGAACAAGGTAATTATGTGTGAAGCAGTCCTTTCAATTCCCTACTATAATATGTTTTCTTTTATTTTATTTATTTTGTGCAAAGAATTCCTTTTTTATTCATATTAATTTTTATTTTCTGCAGTTTGCAGATAACTCCTGCATGCAATTTGCCACTAAAGTGTCTGAAGAGCGGGGGAAAGATTGTAATCGTGAATCTTCAGGTAAAATCATTCTTTTCATCCAACATCTATAGTGTATCTTATCAACAAATATGTATTCCTCTGGCTCTGAGTGATAGGACAAATAAATATATTTTTAGACTTAAATCTGTAGACGTGGAATCAAGGTTCATTTATCACGGTTTATAATATCCTTTCTAATATGTACAGAAAACTCCAAAGGACAAGAAAGCAAGTCTGGTGATCCATGGACGTGCAGACAAGGTGAATCTGGCGATGCTAAATATTTGTTTATTCTTTCTAGAGAATGCCTTAAACTAGGCTAAAATGAAGTTAAAACAGGTGATTGCAGGAGTTATGAACTCCCTCAATATGCGTATACCTCCATTTGTAAGAATCGATCTTTTCCAGGTCCTTTTATATCAGGCGTTAAGTCTAGGTAACTTCTCTTAAATTATTACCGCTATTCTCTTTCATCAATCATTGTATTTCATCAATGTATTTTTTTTCCTTATGTTTATAATTGTAATTCTGCATCTTGATTTTCAGATAAAAAGTATGTGAACTGGACCCTAAGAATCGCAAGTGTGCATGGGAAGCAAGCTCCATTGCCTTTTGTTAAATCCGTTGAGGTGAATACATGAACTCCATATTCACTCTTCCCTTTTCAATTAATAAAAGAGAAAAAAAACTACGGAGCCTTTTGACTAGGGATCTCTTGGTTTGCAACTTAAACATGTACATTATTCCTGTTTCTTGTTTTATAGTATGCCATTTTGGCTTTTTTTACATTGAGGAAACTTGTCTTATTTTAATTGCTCAATTAAATTAGTTACACTCAGTAGATTGTTTCATGTCGTTTTGTATTTCTTATTTCATCTCCAGTAACATTCCGTTCCATTTCAATTATAGATCGCCTTCCCTGAAAGTTTAAACATGAAGGAGGCAGTTCTAGATAAGCATCCTCTTTATCTTAAAAGGTACCTCACTTTTTCCCCTCATATCCTACTTGTGCTTTGTTTTCCCTGCATATGATGTATACACACACATAGAACTTATTATCTTGCTTAACAGGAGGACTGTGAGGACCACAAAACCTTTTGATATTTCGTTGAGACTATACTTCAGTCCTGGTTGCAAGTGTTCGTATACTCAGATCAAGATCCAGTGAATTTCGAGGTGAGGATATACATTTTCATTGTGCTTTAGGCGGTAAACTTGAGGGACCGTTTGCGTAATTGTGAGATTAATTTGACGTTTTGAAAGATTCCCTTGAATTTTATGCCAATACTTGTGAAAATTTGTCTGCCTCAGATATCCACAGACTTCTTGAAGGAAGATAAGGATTCTATAATTCAGAACCTAAAAGACAAAGCCATTGAGGATCCGTGTTGTGGGCAGACAGCAGTAATCGAGAGAAGGACCGTTTTAGTTCCCAAAAGTGACATTTTTGTCCATGCAATTGTAACAAACATTACTGAATATGGAACTTCATCAGGAGCACTCGATATATCTTCTCATGACAATGGCTCGCTTAAGAGGAGAAACGGCCTTGACAGCGGGATATCTTGGAAACAAACAAAGGCTCGAAACCATAATAGTAGACGACATAGAAGGTGACAAGTTGTGATTATGCTTTGTAAATATGCACTAGGATCTGGTAAAATCTGGGAGATTTCTTTTGCTTTTTCTTGCTAGATTTTCTTTTGGTTTTCCTCTCCAGTTGTAAAGAGGAGAAGTTAAAGGTATGAAGTCTGAGAGTGTTTTTGGTAGATGTTACACACTCAGTCCATTATAGGAAACTGGAAAAAGTAGCTATGGTATCCTAATTTTGTAGATTTAAGACTTGGCATACAAATTGTCTATAAAATATAATATTAATATATACATTTTTGTGTCATTTTTTATTTATTTGGGAATTAGCATAAATTGCATATTGGGGTTAGGTTCAAATTTAGAACTGAGTTATTCTAGACCCAGTTTGAGCTTGATATAATTTGAGTTTGAATAATTTGATAACTTTTGAAATTCCAATGAGTTCTCTTGATATTAAAAAATGATTGATTATATGTAAATTATTAAATTATTCGTGTTCGATTCGTTTTTTATTCAATTAGAGCTTATATGTGTTTGGTTCATTAAATGAAGTCAGATTCAAACACGTTGTCGGGCTCAAACTAAGCTTGAACATAATGTTGCTCGACACATTCCTATCACTGATGATATATATACTCTTGTTTGCGGTTTCCTATATTTAGACTTGGTTGAGGAAAAACTTCTATAACTTATGGTTAAAAATGCATCATATCACTTATCTCCTACACATTAGAGGGCTCTGACAAAATTCTAAAATCGAGACTTTATGTTATAAAAAAATTGTGAACTCAAATTTATTTTCTTACTTTGAAAAATGAAAAGGCACTAACTAAATTCGGATTTTTTTTTTTTTTTCAAGTAGATAAAATCTAGTTTTTTTTTCTTCTTTTTAACAGAATCAATATATAGTAAATATGTTCTTAAAAGTTAAAATATTCTTTTAACAGAAGTAAGCTTTATAAGTGTATAGATACTTAATTTCATATCAACCGTTAAAATTACATATCAATTGTTAAAATTATATTTAGTATAAATTATTTTTTATTTTGTAAATTTATACGTGTGACATAAAAATAAGACACCAAATTGGGAAAAAAAGGAAAAGTATATCCCCTCAGCCACGATATCTCGAAGAAGCATTTTTCTCTCTTGTTTTACGAAAAAGTAATCAAAAATATTTAGTCTCTACTCAATTTTGGTCATCTTTTGAGATGCTACTCAAAATGAAAACGCAAACTTGTTATAGTGGAGTGAGGGATAGTCTTATATTTTAAAACTCACTTCAGAATTAGAATTTTTTTTCCGTAATTGAAAAGTATAATCCCAAGAAAATTAAAACGTTTAGAATTACTATAGAGTCCACGACGCTGATACACTTCTGCCACAACAATGTCGTATCCGACTACTCTTGCAGACAACGATGTAATAATAAATAGAGTAAATAGCGCTTTTGGCACTTCTTATAGATTAACTTTTGCATTTTCGTCCCTCAAAATTTTTTTGTAGCAGATTGGTCCCTCTTATCAATGTAGTATATCACATTCGTTCTTCTTAAATTTTTTGTATCAAATTCCCCTCTTATCAATATAGTGTAACACATTAGTCCCTCTTAAATACAAAATATATCACTTAAATTCAAAATATATTTCTAAAGTGGACGAAAGTTGATGTGTTTTGTATTTAAGAGGGACTAATATGTTACACTACATTGATAAGAGGGACAAATTTGATACAAAAAATTTAAGAGGGAAGAACGTATCATAAGAGGGACGAATGTGATACATTACATTGATAAGAGGGATCAATCTGCTACAAAAAATTTAAGAGGGACGCAAATGAAAAAATTTACTCATAAGGAGGACCAAAAATGCTATTCACTCTAATAAATACTTATCCAATATCCAGTAGACTTTTATATATTCAGAATCAGGTCTATGAGAAATTACAAACCAAAAAAAAAAAAAGAAAAGTTTCAAGTTTGTTGCTCTTTTAATCTAATGGCCATCTTTGAATATCCTGCAATTTTACTGCTTACCATAATATTCATCATTTGTCTGTGTCTTTTTAGACTTATTAATGCCCGGAAAAGAAGCTCAATGCCAACGAATTGGCCTCTACTCGGAATGCTCCCTGCTTTGCTTAAAAATTCTCATCGTATCCATGATTACGCAACTGAATTTTTAAGTGAATGTGGTGGTACCTTTGAGTTTAAAGGACCCTGGTTTTGTAACATGGACATGTTGCTAACAAGTGATCCTGCAAATATCCACCATATTTTCAGCAAAAAATTCTCAAACTATCCTAAAGGTCCTGAATTCAAGAAGATTTTTGAAATCTTGGGAGATGGTATTGTTAATGCTGATTTTGAATTGTGGGAACTTCACCGAAGAACAAATATATCATTCTTGAGTCATGTCAAGTTCCAAAATTTATTGGAGACCATTGTTTGGGATAAGGTCGAAAGAGGACTCTTTCCGGTTCTTGACTATTTTTCGGAACATGGAACTGATGTTGATTTGCAAGACATTTTCCAAAGATTCGCTTTTGATAACATCTGCAAATTGGTATTAGACTATGATCCGAGTAGCTTGTGCTACGACTTGCCTAACATTCCATCCGAAAAGGCATTTAATGATGCAATGGAAGCCCTGTTTCATAGGCATGTTCTGCCCGAGAGCATTTGGAAGCTACAAAAATGGCTTAGATTTGGTAAAGAAAAAAAACATATCGAAGCTTGGAAGGCTTTTGACGAACTCATATATCCGCGTATTCTCTTGAAGGAAGAAAAATACAAGGATGGCGACAACGACGATGATGATTTCAACTTTTTGAAATTTTTTGGAAAAGCATATGAAGAAAAGAACGGTTCTTGGAGTACTAATTCAAGAAACTTGTTAAGGGACGCTTCTTTAAATTTCATGTTAGCTGGTAGGGATACCACAAGCACGTGTCTTACATGGTTTTTCTGGCTAATTGCTTCAAACCCTGTAGTGGAAGTCAAAATTCGGGACGAGATAGAAACTAGACTACACTTGAAAGAAGATAAGAAATGGAGGAGGTTCTTCAATGTTGAAGAGTCTCGCAAACTAGTATATCTCCATGGAGCTTTGTGTGAGTCCCTTAGGCTATTTCCTCCGATTGCTTTGGAGCACAAAGCTCCAATTCATTCGGACATGCTCCCAAGTGGTCAATACATTCGTGAGAATACAAAAGTGATATTTTCGTTCTATTCGGTTGGAAGAATGGAGAAGGTATGGGGGAAAGATTGTTTAGAGTTCAAGCCCGACAGATGGATTTCAGAACGCGGAGGGATCATACACGAGCCCTCCTACAAGTTCCCCGCGTTTAATGCTGGGCCAAGAACATGTCTCGGTAAAGAGACATCATTCTTTCAAATGAAATTGGTAGCTGCAAGCATCATATATCATTATAACGTTCAACTTTTGAAGGGCCATCAAGTTTCACCTCGTGACTCCATTATACTTCAAGCAAAACATGGATTGAGGATCAGGTTATCAAGAAGAAATGAAGTAGATCTGATAAAGGAAAATTGATATTAAAGAAATAATTATTGTGGTTAATTCTGCTCTCTGTATTATATTAGTTAAACAAGTCCAAACGTGTTGCATGTGTATGATTAATTAATACTTCTATTTAAATGTGTAGTATGATAATACATGTAAATAATATTGAAAATATATATAGTTACTTTCTCTAAAAAAATATTGTAAATTTAGAAAATATTTTATGAGAAAAAATATTATTATTATTATTAAGCAGTTTTATTTTATTTAGATTATTAATTATTTACTCTATCAAAAATCTTACAAGCTCAATATTTATTAAATAGCTGCAAACACGTTTTTTTACATTTTTATATTCTAATATTTTCCAATAACTGAGAGTATATAATTTATTATTTCCAATAACTATATATAGTTATATAAAAAGTATGATCGCTTGTTTTATAGATTGTCAAATTGAATATATGAAGACCTAACTAGATATTGTTTTTGTCAACCAAATAATTTGGTATTCCAATTAAAAATCTTTACCTTGTTGCTATCCCAACTAATCTTTACTCCTTTCGTGTCTATCTTGTGAACTTTACCATATGAAAACATACGAATCAATGCTAATAATCTTTCAAAATGAACGGCTATTATTCTTAAAATAATAGCTTATATTGTATATATATATATATATGTATATTGTAATGTATTTGTTCAAAATATATGTGTACACAGAAGTTAATAAAACAATAACTTTATTTTTACATAATAAATATTACTATTTTTTATTACATTAAATAAAATAATTTAATTTATTGTTCTCTTTATTTAAAATTACAAAATAAAGTAACATAGTTTACTTTCCTATTTAAATAAAAAAATAAATATATACATATTAGTATTTTTAATAAATAAAATAAGAAAAATATTTTTCTACCTAATACTATATTTAATTAAAAATTGAAAACTCAAGTCAAGGGAGGATTGCTGAACGGGGGGAGGAGCGAGGTGGGTGTTGGTTGGTAGCGGTGCGGGGCGACTTTTTTTCATACCCCTCCAGTACAGTTGACCAGTCAACTTGACTAAATTTATAAAAATTATAATATAATTTAATCAATATATTTAACTAATAAGTTGATAATATCATATGACACCATATATATTAATAATTAAAAAGTTTAATACACCATAAATGTGAATAATTTAATATGATAAGTCATTTGAATGATTGAAAAGTTTGACCGAGTACTGTAGCAAATGGAGCAAAATAAATGGGACGGAGTAAGTATTAAAAGTAATATTTAAAAATTTATATCAGGGGTATTTCAGGAAAAAAATTATGACATGAGCATGTGTTGTCAGAACTAATCAATCCATTATCAAAACTTTTCGGCAACCTTTTGGGAAACACTAAGGGTATATTTGGATGGGTTTTGGCTCGGTTTCGCGGGTCTCGGTTTAAAAAAATTGGTTTGGGTGGTTTCGATGAAACCTTTGAGACCTCACTTGGATTGAGTTTGGATGTTGGAGTTTAGGGAAAAAAGTAGGTTATAGGTGTCAAATCAATGTTTTATAGGTTTTTTATGGTTTTATGGGTTTGACGAAAACTCATTTGGATGGGTTTTGGCTCGATCTCGCGAAACCCACGAGACCGGGCCAAAACCCATCCAAATACAGCCTAAGAAAAATAATAATAAGAAAATTACTAAATTAAGAATAAAAAAAGTTCTATTAGAATATACCACATGAATTAGGTTAAGTCCACTTACATGGATTGAGTCTAACACACATGAAGAGTTAGTTTGTAAGGTGAGGGTTGTTCAAGACCTTATAAAATGAACTTAAATATGATCTTCAACAATTGTGGGATATTTAGTTTCAATACTCCCTTGAGATTGTGACATGTGGGCCTAAACACATGAATAATGACTGTCCAAATATTTTGTTAACTAGACGATGAATGACAACCCAAACATTTGTTATCTGAGCAAAGTGTGTGATTGAAGAATAATCCCATCATGCGGACAAGGAGGAGCACATCACGGAAGAAGGTGGCCCACTTCAACCTGGAGCTCTGATACCATATTAGAATTTATCATATTGTTTGGGCTAAGTCCATTTACATGGCTTGGACCTCACACATCTCAAAAGCTTGCTTGTAAGGCCATCTCCAATGATCAAGGGGGAAGCTAGCTTCTCCCTTAAAGGGATGGGGATGGCCATCTCCACTGATTCAAGGGGAATCCAACCACCCATTGCTCAAAGGGGTGGTGCAAGCCAAGGTTGGTTTGCCTCATCCCTTGAATCTTGAAGGCAATGATTTTTTGTTTTTTGTTTTTATTTATTCTTAGTTAATAGAATTCTTTTTTTTTGAATAAAAAATTTCTTTAATTTATGATTAATTTTAAAAGGTTAATTTTATTTTAAAAAATGTAAACTTTAAATTAGGAAACTTAAAGAAAAATTAATTTTAAAAAATTAACATTAAAAGAACGTAACTTTGTTTTATGAAATTTAACATTAATTATTTGTAAATTTAATAACATTGTAAGAAACTTAAATACAATTTATTATTATTAAGTGATAGTGGAAAAAAATGAGAATTAAAATTAAATGAAATTGATAGATTGAGTCATTGGAGATGACTATGAAAAAGAAAGGGGAAGCTGGACTTGAAATCTGAGGGAAAGATGAACTTAGGCTGAGGCTGGAGATGCCCTAAGATAAGAGTTGACCAATACTTTAAAAAATTGGCTTACCTATGATTTACAACCCATGTGTGACACTTATTCGTTCCAAGACAAATATATAGTTTCAGAAATACACTTTATTTCCGTTTCAATTAATTTAAAAATAAAAAAAATTCGATATTTTCGACTTAAAAGATGAAAATTTTGATCCATGACCTCATAGCCAATTTGAGCAATTTTCAAACTTAGATAGTAATCAGTGTAATCACGCTATATCGAATGGGTAGTTTAAGTGAATAATTTTTTTTTTTTAAGAAATCACATCGATCCAAGGTCAATCATGGAATAAAAATTCCTTCTTGGCGACATCAAAATGTGTCTAACAAAAATTAACTTCAGAGAATAATTGTAATAATTTAAATAATTTTTCAAACTTAAGTATGGTCAGTAGAATTCACTAAACTTAGGGTAGTTTGAATACTTCCTCATGTTAATTAAATAACGGAAATGAAATTGCTATATTTACAATAATTAGAGAATTTTTTTCCAATATAACTTTCATGGTCAAAGTTTTTCCCAAAGTATCTTTCTTGTCAAAATAATTCTCAGAATGTACCTTTTAGCAGAACTCGCAGGTGGGAACTGCAATTTTAACCAAAAATCGCAGTCTCGAACTGCGAACATTCAATTATTTAAAAAAAAACTAAAAATCGCAGGTAGTAACTGCGATTTTTAGCTAATTATCAGTATTCAATTAACGTGTCGAGAAATTAATGACGGAGATAAATCTCAGGTAGTACCTGCGATTTATTAAAAGAAGCCCAAAACATTAAATAACTTTTTAAATAATTTTTATAAATGGTCATATTTATTTATTTATCCACATAATATAAAATACAAAACAATGTTACTTAATTTTCAAAATTATTTTACTATATATAATAGCACAAATCAAAATAAAATGCAATAACCCATTTAATATGATCCCATGAAACAAACAAAATACAACTGTGAGAAGAACTAAAATTAAACAAACAAAATAACACATAGTATTTCAAATACAAAAAGTTGAATAATTACTTGGATAATGAGAATGTGGGGTGAGAAAGAAGTAGCAAAATCCACTTTTCCGAATCCAAAACTTGTGTTATGCAATTAGTGACGTGAATGTGAAAGGAGAAGAATTCGCATTTGAAAAGTGAACGAAGTGAAGTGTTTAATTTGTGAAATGAGGCTGCTGCCGAAGGAGTTAAATTAGGGCTTCAAAAATCGAGGCTAGTGCATGCGATTCTTTTGAATCGCAGGTACTAACAGCGATTTATAAATAAATCGCAGTTACTACCTTCGATTTATCTCCGTCATTAACTTCTCGACACGTTAATTAAATACTGATAATTAGCTAAAAATCGCAGTTACTACACGATTTTTAGTTTAAATAATTGAATGTTCGCAGTTCGAGACTGCGATTTTTGGTTAAAATCCCAGTTCTCACCTGCGAGTTTTGCTAAGGTACATTCTGGAAATTATTTTGATAAGAAAGACATTTTGGGAAAAACTTTGGCCATAAAGGTTATATTAAAAAAAAATTCACAATTAGACGGGTTCAAACAGAAATGGAATTTTTATATTAAGGGTGAGTTTGTCCTAGTGATTCGAAAAGCAATTATAGGATAATTAATTTTACTAAAATTAATTTTGGTAATAATTGATTATGATAATAATTAATTATAGAATAATTGTTTTTTATAATAGCTTTTGAAAAAGTAACACTTTAGTTGCTTTTAAAATAAGTTAATTTTTTGCTTATGAGGATCTCAAAAGTGATTATGATCTTGGGGGCCAAACACCATGAAAATCACGATTGAACAGGAGTAATTTTTATAATCGGGGCCAAACACTTCAAAAATCACAATAGAGATGTAAAAGTGATTTTAAGAGCTCCAATCGCTGGTCCAAACTCACCCTAAGTGTTTTTATTTAGAAGTTATGTTGTATAACATACATATATCACAACATTCATATGTGTCGCATAAAAAATGAGCTAAATGTTCCTTTTTAGAGGAAAGATAAATTTTCCTTGGTCTTTCTAAATTAATAAAAGATTGCTAGTTATCGATGTTACATACAATTGTTTAAGTTTGAAAAGGATAATTTACATTCACTTCCCCATATGTTTAATAAAATTACAAAATTATGGCATGAAATTGTAATCACCATAAACTTGTCCAAACTCAATTAGTGACATTATCATTCGATCAAATCAGAGAGTGTTTTCCCCAAAATTTGAAATTCCCATCCGCGCTCAAGCGATATGCAACATACACCGTTCATCCAACTGTCACTCTCTCCATGATTTTTCCAGAGGAATGAGATTTATTTTAACCGTACGTTGTGGTGGCGGAAGATGACGACGGTCGAGAAGCTGTTGTTGCAAATTTTCGAACGGAAAGAATGGATAATCAAACAGGTGAAGCAACATACGGAATTGTACAACCAGCACCTCGCCTCCAAACTCCTAGTTGATGGCATTACGCCTCCCTCTTGGCTTTTAAGCCCTAACAACTCCTCGGATCCTAAAGGTATCCTCCAAAAACAATTCACACTGTCGATTTGAGGCCTTTGTTTGATTTGCTGAAATAATAGGTCATTTTATACAATTTATGGGGTTTTGTTTTTGGTATTCAATATATTACTACAATTAGTTTGTTTAAATTAAATATTAACTACAATTTTTTTAGTAGTTTGATGTTCTGAGAATTGAAAAGGAGTGGTGTATTTTGGTTTAATATAAGCCAATGGAACTTCACATGTTCTAGTTTCTACATATACTAGGAGACATGTACTTGCATAGCAGATGCCATTGCTGTAGGAGCTAGGTATAGCAAATTGTACAACAGTGGTAATAATAATTTATGATTTACTGGTTTTTTCACAGATAAATTTGATGTAAGCATAATTATTCATGGAATTCCATTGTTTACATTTTTTATTTTTTGTTTAAAATTTTGTACGTTTGTGTTTTCCCTACCTGTTGATATTTGAACTTTTCATATTTTTTTTTCCGTGAAATAATCTGCTTTGTCATGAGGATTATTGACTACTGTATATCATACGTGAACTGGTAACATATGTATATAATTTGACGGCTTATTTTTGACATGGAATAGATACTTCAAATTCCAATTTTAGCGGCTTGTTTAGCAGCTGTTATATTTATTATTGCAGATCTTAACAAGGAAGCGCTGATCTCGAGACTTCTTCATCCATGTACGCAACCTTCAGTGCATAGCTCCACCGCTCATTATCACTTGTACAATAATCCAGCTGTCACTGTAGATAATGGAGAATTTTCTGATGGATTTTTCATGGAAACTCTTATTTCTAATAAAGTTCTTAACGGACAAGATGACCCAACAGTGCTTTCTATTAGCCGTGAGGATCATGCTGGATGTGCCCTTTATACTGCTTCTGAGTTAGATGTTAGTATTACCTCGCCTGGGGCACAGACAAATGAAAGGATCTTGAATATTGACAATGCACCTGATCAGTCACTGGCTAGAATTCAGAGATCCAAGTCTAGACAAAAGGCTCTTGAGGTTCGCAGTAGTGGAAAGACACTAGCTAAGAGTTGTTCAATCAGTGAGAATATCAAAGACGTTTTCTCTAGCAGGACTAGATTGTCACCTTTTGCTACCGAGCAGGCTGTTCAGAAGGACGAGCTTCTGAATTTGGCAGAACACTGTGTTATTGCTGAAAGTTGTGAGGACTGCGATATGGGTGAATATGGCTGCCAAAGCAAAGACAAGGGGATGAATGTTTGCACTGATAGAGCTTCTAGGTTTGGAAGTTATGCTAAAGTCCCAGAGTTTGCAGGAAAATCTATGGAATTAGGTTGCTTAGCTGATAATTGCAGAGAATATGCCTCTAGTGGTGCTAAAGAAAGAAAAAGGAGATCAACTTCTGTTTCTGATTCCGAGCATGATGGTTATATCAAGAAGTTGCGAAAGTCAGCTGGACCTTCAACTGCCTGTTTTCAAGGTTGTGGAGGCAAAAAATTATATGGAGTGGATTGTGAAGGCAAAGACATGGAGAGCCATGTTTGTAATGGTAGAATTACTAGGTTTAGATTTTCTAGCCAACATCGAAGTTCTGCTAGTGATTCCTCAAAAGCTGACAGTTCTTCTTATGATTCTCAGGGAATAGATAATGCTGGGATGGAACTTGGGGGTGATTTACCTGCAGACCTTGTTGATGGGTCACATGTAAGTATTAATCCATGTGTTGTCCTTGATAAAGGTTGTAGGTCCCAACAAGCAATTTCAGAAGATTGCAAGAGTCAAAAGGAGATAGGTGAGATTGTTCCTTATGGTAGTATGACAAGATGTTGGAATTCAATCCAACACAATTATTGTGTAGTCGAGACTCCAGATCAGGATTTACCTTCTCCCTCTGTCAAGGCTGACAGTGGCATTCATTCTCCATTAAGTGGGAGATTAGTTCTACATGATAATGTTCCAATTGAGAAGCTGGGGTTACTTAAACCTTCTTGTGGAATGGTTCATCAAGTGACAAGCTCACCAACTTGGGCTGAGAAGTATGTACCTATTGTAAGTGAACATAAAATGTCAAAGAGTTCTCAAGATAAAACAGAGGCAGGGCTAAATTGCGAAATTTTGATATTCAAGATGACGCAGATATTATGCTATCAAAAATGTTTGGCACATCTGATTTACATATTCTTCCCATTAAACTTCAGTTGGAAGAAGGGCATGACCCATTGCAAGGGCAGCACAGTGAAGAGGTATGACTCTCATACGAACGTATCTTCGTCATACATGTTATAATGTATCTATATATATATATTGACCCTTCTTAGTTAAGTTTAATTCTCCTTAAATTGGGAACCACAAAGAAGAAAGAAACATAGAAGACTGAAACTAGTCATACTGTATATGGTGTAGCATATAGAGATAGTATCATTTCTCACTTTTCCAGTACTATAGATTCATTTTCTCTGGTATATGTTCTGCTTGGTTTGACAGGGGGATTTGAGCGGCTTGAGCAAGGTTAAGGATTCACTAATGTCAACAGCTTCAGGGGGCAAAACTTGTAGGCCTTCTTATTCATTAGATTTAAAAATAAAGCCAAGTGGCGATTCACATGATATCTTGATTGGAGAAGTGGAAATGGCAAATCCTACTTGTATCTTTCATGACAAAATAAAGCAGGTTGCGGTCCAGGAACCACATGCTTTACTATGCCTTGAAGGTGAAGTTTCTAATCAACTTGAAGATTTGCCTCTGGGGGAAAATATCTTAGCAACAAGTAGTAAAGACGGGTCTCCAAAGGTTGAATACTTGTCACTTGATAGAAAATTCAAGTTTACGAGCATTGAACACCAACAAACTAATAGTAGCACCACTCGGCCGAACTTTAGGATGAAAAAACTTCACAGCATTCAAAGAGGCCCTGCAAGTAGATATTTGAAGGATATAGAAGTGGATGTAGACACTGTCTTGATGTATGCAAGTGAAGTATCAAACAACAGTGATATAGAAATGCACCAGAGGATGGATTTTAATTTGACAGAAGGACTTCAATCTACTTCTGAATCTCAAAATGGAGAGGTATATTCTACTTCTATCTTTGTGTTCTGGTAGAATTTATTATAATGGATTGCCTGTTGTGGAATACTGAACATGATGCTATTGTTTAATGAATCATCTTTTCTTCTTTTTAAATCTGGATCTCACCTGCTCTAAACAACATTGTTAGACCTCAGAATTGTGCAGTTATGGAATTTGATTACTTATAAATGCTTGCTTTTGTATCTGCTAACGGAACATGTGGATACCTTGGCTAATTGACTCTTCATCTTTGCTAAAAGACTTGAAAATGAATTTAAGGAACATAACTAATTTTAATAGGTTTTTGTTTTGTTCTGGATGCCATCCTCTTGCATGTGTCCTGCTATGCAATGTATTCATATCATAGGCTCTGTGATTTTACTACATATACTTGGATTCAACTTGGGATGTCTGGATCAAGCAACTATTATATTATGTGGAGTACAAACCCTGAATTTTCTTTTATATTTCCTTTCCATGCCTTTATCTGTCATGTATATAGAAGATCCGATTAGATATAGAGAGATGTCTCTTTAAGATATGAGGATTTCACAGCAATGCTTCAGGTTTGATGATGGAGCATCTTTTATGTCAACATGTGATGCAGGTTCGATCATGTTTTAAGGAGCAGAATGAACAGAGAAGTTCCTCAACAGGTATCAGTAATGAACAGTTAGGGGTGGCTCCTAAAGACTCGGGACGTTTTATTGAGGGAATGAGAACCCTACATTCAAGTAGTAACATTTTTTACGAAAGTGACCATGATGATACACAATGTGGCCAGTCATGTCCTCTTGATAATAATATAGATAATGTAAATTTTGAAAATTTAAGTCTGACTAATAGAATGCCTCAAGCAACAAAATCTTCTCAGTCACAATGCTCAGTGCATTATCCTAGCAATAAAGACCTGAAATTAATTTATGTAGATCAATCTATGCCTGTGTTTGAGGGGTTTGAAGATGCACTATCTGCACAATCAGATAGTGGTGAAATGGACTTTTCTGCAGATCAGATTGGCTTTGAGAAACTGAACCTTCCCAGGAATATGATAGATCGTGCTAGCATTCTAGCAAAACTGTGCAGATCTGCTAGCATGGACACAACCCCTTCTGATATCTCATCTACTTCTGAATTTGGAGGAACCCAAAGTATATTTCATTCTGTAACAAATGGTCTTCTTGAGAGCTTGGACCTGAATAGTACTTTACCTGTAAATGCCGATTTCAATAAACAACATGGATTTGGTAAAAGTCTTGTGAATCATGTCAAGGATTCTTTCGGACAGACACCATATTCTGATTGTTTAACTTATTCTGGTGCACGATATGGTTGGGATTTGAGAAACCAACAGGCATCTCCAGTTGGTAAACTCTGGGAAAGGCTCTCATCACATACTGGAAGTTCAGAGAAACTTTTGAGTTCAAATCCAGATCTAATGTGCTTTCCGATTGAGGAAGATTCATGTATTAGTGAAGAGAATAAAGATGAGACTGCAGACGATGTCCAAGAAGAAATTAATTGGCTATCTGCTAATCACAGTGACAAGAGGCAACCACTTAAAGATTTGACAAATTTGGGTGTAAATCATCCTCCTACTTCAGTTTCTGTGCGACAGGACATCGTGAGGGCAGGTAGTTATGATTTTGTCAGCACAGAATCCGTTCTCTCTGCGACCCAGGATAAAGCCCAACAGAGCACACAAAAGCAATACAGGAATTGTAATCAGATAAGGGAAAAACAGACATTGTCTGTAGCTAACAGAGATGTGCGAGAAAACAAGACTTTATCAATTGGTGCGAATGATATCAAGAAAGCCAAAGAACTTAGTGATAACAGTACCAGCAAACCAAATTTACCAAGTAAATATAGTTTAAAAGGACAGGAAAAAAAGCTTTCATTGAAGGAGACTAGGAAGAATAACATAGTTTCAAATGTTAATTCATTTATACCATTGGTTCTGCAAGAACAAGCAGCCCCCATATGTGCAGGTAGCTTTTCTTCTTTATTTTTGGTAATTTACATTTACAAAAATTGTATTCTTGAAAATTTCCTATGTTCTAAACCAACTGGTGAAGTTACTCTAGCACCACAAACTTTGATTAGAAAAGAAGATAGGTATCTCCAATCTTCATTTATCTATGCAATTCAATGTTTTGGAACCAGACTATAATGAATGTGAGTTTACTTTACTTCTGTGTAGTTAAATGTTCTTGGTCAGCTGTTGAAATTTTCTTAGGGTATACATAACATCTTTTTGCTGACTGTTCCTTTTTTTGTTGTCATTCACATTTATTCTTATATCCTTCTGTAAATGGAATAACATGTATTCACAATCTTAATTTTTTCCATCCTGATCTTGCTCGATGAAGCTTTATACTTGCAAGTTGCACCATTACCTGAACACTTAGTGGGAGTTTATTTTACAAGTTTAGTTGCTAACTTGCTAGGACTTCTGCTTATTTTTTAAGAGAAGTTGAATACAGAAGTAGTTTGATATGTTACGATCTTGGTAGTGGAACTACATTAAAAAGTAGCTGCTCTGTCTGAAACTTCCTTGTAATGTGGTGATGGCTGAAGCATTTTCGAACTATGTGCAGCATCCTGCATTTTGTAGAGGAAAGGGCAGAATTTGTGTGTGTGTGTGTGTGTGTGTTTATGTTTGTTCAATTATTTTGAACTCCTGATCTTGTAGGAAAGAGAGATGTCAAGGTGAAGGCCCTTCAGGCTGCTGAGACTGCCAAACGTCTAGAAGAGAAAAGAGAGAATGAGCGTAAGATAAAGAAGGAAGCCTTGAAACTTGAACGAGCTAAATTGAATGAAAAAAATCTGAGACAAATGGAATTAGGGAAAAAAAGGAAAGAAGAGGAACGCAAGAAAAAAGATGCTAATATAATTGCAAAGAAAATATTAAGCGAAGAAAGGGAGAGAAAGGAGAAGGAGAAGAAAAGAATGCGACTTGAAGCAACGCGATGGCAGAGGGAACAAGAAGAAAAAATGCGTGCTGAGAAAGCTGAATTAGAAATACAGCGTGCCAAGGTCGTATTGCTTTTATGTGTATGTAACTATTACTTTTGCTTGCTAAGATGCAATCTGACTTTGATGTGATTATCTAGGATGAGCAAATATTCAGAAAGAAGGAATCTAATGAGTCCAAAAATCAGCAGAACAGGGAAATTGGGAAAGCAGATGATGATGCTTTGACAAAAATAGAGGCTAAATTTACTCATACTGGAGTTGCGATGAATCATGAAGAATGTGGTACTTCTGGTTATTCTTTTGAAGCTGTAAAGGTAGGAGGTTTTCATGTGGAAGAGTCAGGTTGATGGTTTTAGTAAAGACTGGTTTGAGTATCTAATATCAATATTTTACAGAAGTGACGTTTTGTACTTGACCAACTGTGAGATGTGATGAGAAGTTTCTCTTTTGCATACTTGAATTTATTGTTATAATATTGTAGGCAATGCGCACAATGGATAAATCACCCACGAACAAGGACTTGATAGTTCAGAAAAGTCAGGAGAGCTCATATGAGATCTCTCCATATCAGTGCTCGGATGATGAAGATGACGAATATGACAAGTTACCCACCAAGAAACATATTCCATCATGGGCCAGGTGATTTACTATATTCTTTTTTTTTTTTAATCTCATTATACTTTTAGTCCATAGTTTTTTTGGCCTAAATGAGAATTATGATGTTTGTTTGCGTGAGGAGGACGTGTGCCTTTTTTTTTTTTTGTCTCTGTCTTCCCTCTTTTATTAGTTTTTGCCAATTGTTTTTCTCTTCTCTGGCTTTCCTTCTTCTTAAGGAAACAGTCTGTATATGTATGGAATGGATAATCATATGCTTTTTTGCATAAAATGTTAATTAGGAGTGGGAATTATGAATTTAAAATCACTATTTCCTCTGGTCATAAAACCTTTAGATCACGGTATGCGTTCTGGTTTATTTTTATTAAATATATTTAATGAGTCAATTTAATTATCCGACGTTGCATTCACAACTAGTTAAGTTGACTGGTCAACAATACCAAGTACATTCAGTTTTGGAGGGTGATAGTATGTGATATCTTTTTATAATATCAAATTAGCTTTAAAAAGTTTTTGAATTACCACTTTTGTTTGTCAAATTGAGGATGAGAAGGAATCTAGTTTTAAGACACTTGCTTTCCCTTTTCACTTTTCTATTAAATCCTCAAATCCCTATAGAGCACAGCAGTTACTCAATTACATTAGATCAGTGTACTGCATCTGTCCAGATTGTTCTACATGGTTCAATATTTTTATTTGTCCTCCCAAATTGCATTCTAGTTAACTAAAAGTTGTTCATATCGCTCAATAGATCATTCTTTATATGCCCTTCGTGAAGTTGATATGTGAGGAAGTTCCCTATATAATGCGAAAAGTGTTTCCATAAGCACCTCTGCTGAAGGATAACTTATTTAGTTCTTATGAGATACCAGTCCTTTTGTTTTAATAACATTTGTAGTCTCTGAGGTTGTATGTTCTTTCTGCAGTAAAAGCTTTGTAGCTCTGCTTTTACCTTTGCAGCAAAGAAGGGACCCTGATGTCATGTTTCCCCTTGAAAGTTGTTGCAGTATGGATGAAGGTAAAGCTCAAATACAAACAAATTTTTTATGGAAAAATCTTGCTATTGTGCTAATTGAATACAATAATTTGCAATTTTTTTACAGTTTTACTTCCTCGCAAGCTACAACAGAAATAAGTGGTTGCCTGAACTGATTTGCTGTTGCAGTTTTCACCTCTGGAGTAAGAACTAGTGCGATTTGGGATACTTCTTCGCAGGGAAAGGTTTTCTTAATTTTTTATACCATGATACCGATATTATCTTATCTGTTTCTTTATTTGTCATTGAACTATACAATGCAAAAATAGGTGATGATTATTCATTAAATGTTGCTGGAGAAATATATAGACATCAACTAATTGGAAGTTTCATTCAATTAGTTTGTTTGTTTTCTAATTTTTTATTTTCGACTTTCCAGTATTATTTATAATGATACATACAGTTTCATGCTACCACTGAATTTCCTTGTACTTTACCAACAAATAACAAATGAATAATTGCATATGTAGTTTGAAGGACTATGGGTGGCAATCAGGCGTTGGTCGGTTTGGATCCCAATCGGTTTTGGCAGGGCGTCATGTATATATATACTTCATAAGTGGACACTGGGCTTTGTAATGTAACGGCTCTATCATGATTCTATACTATAACACGTGATTACACCTTTTTATTCTTATAATAATATTAGTATTAATTTATTAATATATATGATCATAGTATTCTCTTTCTTATTTTATTAATAATGAGAATTCGAACCCCATGTCACATTGTTTTCAGTGCATATTATTATACTCGGATACCTAGTGAATATTTTAAATACTATCAAGATTCAAACCCAATTACCAAGGGTCATTATAAGTAGATGTGAAATCCTAGCAAGTTTAATTTTCTTTTTGTTTTACTTTAATCATAATACTAATTGGTAGTGGTCAAAAAATTGAGTTTACTATATAAGTAATACTTCCTCGTTTTATATTAATTGACACATTTTTTGTTTTCAATCGAATTAAGAAACTTGATTATTACATACTTTTGATGGTAAGATGTCTTAAATATTCTTTATAATGATGGTTACTTTTTAGTTTTTTATTAATGAGTGGTAACTATTGAGTTTCCGAACTTAAACATGAAAAAAAGAATTTGAAAAAAAAATACTTTGAAAACTATGCCAAATAATTTAAAATAAAAAAAATTAATAAATATATCAATTAATATGAAACGGATGTAATATATTATAATAAGTCAAATTACCAAACACAACAGTCCAAATAAGAAAGGAATATATATATATATATATATATATATATATAATAATTCATAGCATAAACTCTAGTTACAATTAATTTTGTAATGTAAATGCAGCAGCCTTCATAATTAACATATTATAATTGTTGTTATATTCGAGTAGGTCGATGTCCCCATTAGCGATAGGAACTGAATGTGAATCTGACAAGATCATATGAATTAGTCAAGATTTGACTCTGCCATTGTCTACTGTACAACGGCTTCTTTTGAATTTTTTCTGTCTAAATTACTAAAGCTGTATTTTTATAAAAATGGCAAATTGTCTAATGCTTTGTATTTATAATTGATCAATTCACGAAAGATGTTGCATAATTATGTTTCATCTGATTGTCATTGAGTTAACACTGGATTATAATTTTCAATATCTTTATATTTCATGAACTTACCTATAAGAATATGATATATAGTGAGTAATTTAAATACGATATTTGATGTAGAAGAATTTGATATGGACGAAGTTGAGTTGTTTGATATCACTATAGTGACACATAAATATCATGAGTTGATGGATCGATGCAAAGATAAAGTTCATAGTAATTGAACTCTTTTGACGCGTTTCACTTTTTTAGACGTAACTTTTGCCACGTTGTCAAACTCATGCATAAGACCCCAATCTTAAAAGTTCTCGATAGGTTCCTACGTTTCCCTTTCAATTTTGCTTTTTAACTTCTTTTTTTGTCACTTTTATAATATTTTGTAACATTCAAAGGATAGAAACATATCAAATAAACAAAACTTTAACTCATATAAGTAATCCAGAAATAAAAGTTTGTGTTATATATTCTCAACCAACTACGAATGGTAAAAAAAAAAAAAAAAATCATCAAATCAATCATGATATATCTTAGTCCTAAAAAATTTGAGGAGACCTAGTCCAATAATGCAGAATTAATACGCTGTCGTTTTGGTAGGGGACCTCCAAAATTAACAAAATCCACATTACCGTTATAAAGTTCTTAATACAAAATCCAACTCTCTTTTTATTTATTTTCCTCCTGAGAAAAAAGAAACAAACAGACCCACGCGCCCATTCCTCTTAACCGTTTAAACCCCATTTTCCCACCACCACTACCCAACCCACTCACAGCTCTTAACACAGTTAATTAAACTTCATCAACACTTCTTCTTCTTCTTCTTCTTCATGAACTCAAAACCCCACCCCCCCGAACTTATTTTCTTTGCAATCCCAAAATAATCACACAATGAACACAATATATCTTCTTTTCCCAATTTCTTTAATTCTTTGCAATCTTTTCCTAATCCCATTACTCGTATCATCAGAAAACATGAATCTTGAATTCCAAATCTTCAACATGCGAAACCTAACTCTTCTCGGAGACTCCTACCTCCGAAACGGCGTCGTAGGACTCACCAGAGAACTCACAGTTCCATCTTCAAGTTCAGGTTCCGTAATCTACAACTACCCAATTTCATTCTTCGACCCGGAAACAAATATCACTGCTTCTTTCTCCACAAGATTCTCTTTTTCAATCGATAACATAAACCCATCTTCTTTTGGTGACGGATTAACATTTTTCCTCTCCCCAAATAACCAAACTTTGGGTAGTCCGGGTGGGTATTTAGGTTTAGTGAATTCCTCACAATTGACAAAGAATCGTTTCATTGCGATCGAATTCGACACTAAGCTCGATTTGCATTTCAATGATCCTGATGATAACCATGTGGGATTAGACATTGACAGTCTAATTTCAGTCAAGACTGTTAATCCAATGTCAAGGGCTATTAATTTGAAAAGTGGGAATTTGATTACTTGTTGGATTGATTACCTGAATGAAAGGAAAAAATTACAAGTTTTTTTGAGTTATTCGAGTTTTAAGCCAGATGAGCCACTTTTAAGTGTAGATATTGATCTCTCTGATTATCTAAAAGATTTCATGTTTGTGGGTTTCTCTGCCTCCACTGAGGGTAGCACAGAGTTGCATTATGTTGAGAATTGGAGCTTTCAAACTCTCGGTTTTCTACCTGTTAGACCAAGAATTCATCCTCATAACGTTTCCGATAACACCTTGCCTTTAAGGCCTCCTATTCCGGTTTCGGATTCTGGAAGTAGGAACCACAAGAGGGTTGGATTGGGTCTTGGGATTGGCTTTCCAGCCTTCTTTTGTGCAGTTCTTGTAGTTTTCGGTTGGGTTTCGGTTAAGAAATGGAGGGGCAGTAAAGAGGAGAAAAACTTGAAAGCTGAACTTGTTACCGGACCAAGGCAATTTGATTACAAAGAGCTAAAGTTAGCGACAAGAGGGTTTCATCCTAGTAGGATACTTGGCCATGGAGCTTTCGGTACTGTATACAAAGCCTTCTTCGTGGATTCCAGTTTCATAGCTGCTGTGAAAAGATCGAAGCATACCCACGAAGGTAAAACCGAATTCCTTGCTGAGTTGTCGATTATAGCTTGTTTGAGGCACAAAAACTTAGTTCAGCTACTAGGTTGGTGTGTTGAAAAGGGTGAATTGTTGCTTGTGTATGAGTTTATGCCTAATGGGAGTCTTGATAATGTCCTATACCCCGATTCTGAAAACGGGAACCCTTTGCAATGGACGCATAGATATAATATTGCTGTGGGGCTAGCTTCTGCACTTACCTATTTGCATCAAGAATGTGAGATGCAAGTGATCCATAGAGACATAAAGACTAGTAACATATTGTTGGATGTGAACTATAATGCGAGATTGGGCGATTTTGGTTTGGCTAGGCTTATGGATCATGGAAAAAGTCCAGTGTCGACTCTCACTGCAGGGACTATGGGGTATTTAGCCCCTGAGTATCTTCAATATGGAAAAGCAACTGAGAAAACTGATGTCTTTAGCTATGGGGTTGTTATATTGGAATTGGCTTGTGGTATGAGGCCAATCGAGAGAGAACGTGAGTCGCAGAAAATGGTGAACTTGGTTGATTGGGTTTGGAAGCTTTACTCTGAAGGGAAGATTGTGATGGCTGCTGATGAAAGAATGGAAGGGGATTTTGATGAATTGGAGATGAAGAAGCTTTTACTTGTGGGCTTGAGTTGTGCTAATCCTGATAGTTTGGAAAGGCCATCAATGAGGAGAGTTTTTCAAATACTTAATAATGAGGCTGAGCCTTTGGTCGTGCCTAAAGCAAAGCCGAGTCTTACTTTTTCGAATAGCCTTCCTCTCAGTATCAATGAGATTGTTTCAGATTGTGAGGAAGAGGTTTGTGGTTCACCTGGTTCTCAATTTGAAATCAGAGTTGATTGAAGTAGATAGATGTATGTATTCATTTTTTGTTTTTGTATTAGTTTGATGTGTATAAACTGAATGAGTGACAGATAGCAAGTTCAATGTTATTTCACTGAACTATTTGTAATCTTTTTGGAGAACTGATTGTTGAATCAGACTTGTTATAGTGTGATAATAAGCTGAATGAGAGATTTACTTTGGCATATATGGTTATTGGTTCGAATTTTCTTTGTTTCGAAATCAAACAAAACTTAAAATCTCTCAAATCAAACTATACTATTTGATACTTGACTCGAATTCGATAGGTAAAAGCTCGTTTGAATTAAAATGAGTTTGAACAAATGTTTGATAACTTTTGAGGCTCAATTTTAGCTTGAATATCACGTTATTTGAGTTCAAATAGTCTTCGATACGATTAAAAAGTTCATATGAGCTCGAGCTTAAGAACTAAAATAAGCCAAAACAATTTCATGCCCTATAAAACAAAAACAAAACAAAAAAAAAATTAAATCGTGATTGGAAAGCAATTGTTTCAGTAAACTCCACTCGTTTGAAAATCCTTTATTGTTTGATCTTTTAATATATGTATGACTACATTAGTTTTGGTATAGTAAATGAAGAATTACTTTACTTGTGAATTATTTTCTTGTGATTATGTTAGGCAATACCCAACCGTGAGAATTGTATATAATTTGAGAAACTTAGGTTGATGAGTTTTGAATGTAAGTATATTTCCACAATATTAGAATACAATGAAATCCCCAAAATAAATGAAAAAAGAAAAACTTGATCAGAAAATAACTTTTAATTTTATTTTCCCACTAATAGGGAATAGATTTGACCGTTTCTAATAACATTCAATTCAACTGAGAGCAATGCATGCATGCAGTTCAACCTCAACTCACTCACGTTACCTTTAACTGATCATATCCCCACTTCCCTCCCCCACTCACCTCATATGGAGAAATTATAGCTAATAAATAATACACTGGACGTTATTCTTCTACCAACTACAACTACTCTTTTATGCGATACATATAAACTCTTATGCATTAACATATTTGACACACACACAAAAGAAAGAAAGAAAGAAAAGCACTTTCATAACACCACAAACATATCATCTCCCAATGGCTTCCTCTGCAGCTTGTTCAAAAGCCTTCAATAATGCTCTATTCTCAGCCCTTTTTGCCACCTGTCTAGCAGTGGTGTTGGTGTCGGGTTTCCAGTTTGAAGTCGGAGAAAAGACGGGATGGACAAAACCAACCGGAAAGGAGCCCGAGACTTACAATCAATGGGCTGCAAAAAACAGATTCCACATTGGAGACACACTCAGTAAGTTTACAAATAATACTTGCATATGGATATATATCCAAGAAACTTATGATTTCTTGTTTTTAACTTTCCTATGCTTAATTTTGTTCATAAATCAGATTTCAAGTACCAGAATGACTCAGTTCTGGTAGTGAGCTCTGCTGATTACTTAAACTGCAACACATCAAATCCCATTTCCAAATTTGAAGATGGAAACACAGTTTTCGAGTTTGATAGATCAGGGTTCTTCTATTTCATCAGTGGGCAGCCTGGAAACTGCAAATCAGGACAAAAACTTATTGTTCGTGTTATGCATCCTTCGGAAGTCGAGGCCCCAGAACTTGCACCCTCCCCTTCAGCAGCTGGTGGTGGAGATAGTGGCCGTGATTGGGTGTCGCCGAGTGCTAATTCAACCACCAAATTCTTTTTTGTTTCCTACTTCGTGACTGCTCTGGCGGGTCTTTTTGTGTTTCTTTACGTGTTCATGTAGGAATTATGAAATATTATTGTTTTGTTAGGTTTTTTTTATTGCTGGTAGGAGATTATGTTTTCTTAGGATTATTTAATGTTTAATTCTTGACATTGTTGATTTTCTATTGATTTGATGTTGGATTTTTACTACTGATTCTATGCTGAATTTATTTGGTTCTGTTTTTATATATGGGTGTATATAACATTTAGAGTGTAGATCGACTTACTTGAGAGTTCATCCACATCGTAAAAGGCGAGCTGCAAAGGCTCCATCGAGTGAATGTTTGACAGGATTAGAGCTATAAAATCCATCTTGAGTAACAAAAAATGAAGGTACAAATCTGTCTGCAGGATCCACACAGAAATCCTACAAACAAAAGAAGCAAATTTCAAACATGTAAAGTGATAATAAAGTGTTTAAATAGTAGGGAGGTATTTACTTGGTGTTTGAGAAGAAAAGCAGCCACTCTATCTTCATTCTCCATAGGATCAATTGAACAGGTGCTATATATCAGTACACCACCAGGTTTCACCAAACTGTAGGTCCAAAGAAAATTAATATAGATAACACAATATCAAGAGTTTCAGACTAGATTGCTTGAGTAAAGGGAAAAGATCCAAAGGAAAAGATGTCTTAACAATCGTAAAACCATTAGCTTCATGCATACAACTTAGTATATTTTGAAAGAGTTTACAGCTTCATCACCATCACATGGTATGCAATACTTATTTCCCATCCAGGTTTTTTAAATGATTCTCTCTGTCCATATTCATCATCTGAAGATATACTTTTTACTACCCTAGTTATATGAAAGGTAGTTTTCTTTACTGAATTAGTAAATCCCTGGAGCTCGAGGTTTGAATTCATTTGTACTAGTCCCCTCGTTTCAGCTTTATCATTACTCTTATTTATTTCTCATGTCATATCTGTTATTGTGTAAAAGATCAATTGAAGTGGAGGGCGTCTCTGACATCTATTCATTGAAATGATATTTGCATGTTTTCCATCTCCTTTTGAATTTCTTTGCAAACTTGTCCCCAATTTCATATGGGCAATTCTGACAATATCAATTTGTTAGTCAGGAGAAGAATACACATGAAACAGAATTTTTTGGCATGATGTACTGGGAGAAAATCTGATTTGGTTATTGTCAAATATTCTAAATGATTCCATAAGATCTTCTAACCAAGTTTTGTTCAAGTAATCCAACAAAGTCAAAGTTTTTTCTGGCTTAGTATTAGTAAACACCAAGTGGCAAGTTACAAAAGAAAATGGAACTGTTCGACTCACATTGAAGCTGCATTGAGAAGCTCATCTTGCAGATTCTTAAGTTGTTCCAAATCTTCAAGTCTCCTATTCCAACGCAAATCTGCCCTCTATACAAACAAATGCACAAATAAAACATGAAGCAATTCATCTTGAACAACACAAAGAAATTTATGTAGACAGAGAGGAAATTAGTTAGAAGGTAAAAAACAAAGATAAAAATGCTTATAAAAGAAAATAGATAAAAAGGAAGTACCATAACATTGTCTGAATGGAGCAAAAACAACGTTTTCCTTTAGGATACTGATATATTATTATTAATATGCATACCTTAGAGAGAACACCCAATCCTGAGCATGGAGCGTCCAACAAAACTTTATCAAACTTCAAACAATCAGGTTCCTGATTAAATCCAACAAAATGAAAGTTCATTCAATTCTCTTTGCTCCAAAAGTTTCAAAAAAAACAAAAAAAAAAATATCCTTACAGCAAATGCACGAAGATCAGCATTAATAGTAGTGACAACATCATTAACTCCATGCAACTTGGCTGTCTCTTCAAGGATTCTCAACCGACCTTTGTTTACATCAATTGCACGTATACTACCTGATCCATAGAAATGCCTTCCACATTTTATCGTGACAAGATTACAATAGAAATAGTCTTTCATCAAACAAAGGCATGCAATACTCATTTTTTGCATTACATAAGACATTTTTCTAGTTAGTTAACATAAGATTAAAAGGCAAGTAACCATCTGTCAATTTAAAGAGGGAAGTACCAAAAGATAGGAGCACAACTACAGGATTTTCTTAAGGAAAAGGCATTCCAATTGTATAATGATCTAATTTTATCTCCTGAAAGCTGAAAGCCTTCTTACTCTTGATAAATTATGCCTTTGAAAACCTAAAAATGGAATCAACATATGGCAACATTGTACCTTGGCCTTTCAGACGTGAAGCCATAAAAAGTGTCTTTCCTCCTGGAGCAGCACAACAATCAATAATGTTTTCCCCAGGCTTTGGATCAACAACAGAGACCACCAAGCCTGCAATCAAGAGTTTTCATTCATAGTACCACAAGAACACACGCCTTTTAGGGTGTAACCATATAAATTATAGGAAGCCATTTTCCCTACCGATGGGATAAAAATTATTTGTCCTCCAAGAAAATTTAGAACTAAGTCTGTTGACTATTAAATTTAGTTATGTATTAGTAGAGATTACCAGCACTCTCATCCTGGACAGAACAGAATCCTTTTTTCAGTAATCCAGCTTGTATGACAACCTTAATTAAGAAAACATGGAACAATGAGGACCCAAGAAGACATCTCTACACAGATAACAGGTCAGGTAGGTTAACAGGACATATCAATATAAGCTATAGAATTCTCATTATGATACAAATTCTCTTATTGCTAGTTTCTTTAATTAAACAGTTAGGGAATAAAATAAGTTAGCACCGAGTTTATTGCAAATCGTTACTACCACTTGCGTCACATAGAAATTAGTTTGGAAACATTACTAGTCATATTATAAATGGTAGGTAAAAGTCGAGCATCATGAAAAGAAGAATAATATAAGTTGAAATATTTATGAATATGAAATGTTATTACCTGTAACCCAATACTCATTCGTACAAAATCACCCAAGTGCTGAGAAAGTTCATATGGAACCTAAAATTCAGGAAAAAAAAATGTGAATATTGCATGCTATTCAGTTCAGTTTCTAACCAAGCACTAGCACTACCAGAGTCGAAAGTTTGAAAGGTGAGACTCCGTGAGAGCATTGAGAAGAAAGGTTTACTTACATACATACATATCCCATGGTAGTTCATGTAGCACGCATACAAATTAACTATGACTAACAATTTTCAATGAGAAATTCTCTTTTACAGAGAGAGAGAGGGACAGGTGCACACACATATGTGCACACAGAGACAGATCAAGAGTGATACAAAAGAGTAAGTTATCACCTTTAACCTCTCAAGTTCCATCACTAGCTCAGCCCTTGTGAACCCTTTCCCTGTGTTAGCTCTGAAGACACACAGAGGAACAGTGAGACTTTAATTTGAAAAATAAGGAAGAAAGAAGAAAGTAACCTAAGGCTGAAAATAGGATCACTGTTATTCCATGTCATAAGCTTGATAGTTTCTTCAAGTCCAAAGTAATTCATCCATCGTCTCACCATCCACTAGAACACAAAGTAAATGAGAATCAAAGTGAAGTAGTTACAAATGGTCTCGCAAGGCTGCAAGAGTAATATAGAAATAACACAAAATTATACTTCCTTAAAACCCTATGGAACTTGAAGGTTACTTACAACAGGATGAGAATGAATAGTGGCCAGAGCACGTGCTTGCTGCCGAAGATCACCTTCCACTTTTGGTGAAGGGAGGGAGTTACTTTCCTGCAGACAAATAAAACTCAACAACATCAGTATAATGTCATGGTTAAGAGTAAAATTTAGCAAATTTGAACAGCATACGGTTGACCTTAAGCAAAACTAGCTTCCTCAGAACAGCATTAACCATATTACCAGCACCAGGTCGGAGAGCAACTTTTGCAAGCTTAACATTCTGTCATACCCAGATAAACGATATTAAATATATAAGGGATAAAGCTTTTTTACAACAATTTACATGTTTAAGTATTTACTAACCCTTTAAAAAGTGTACCTAGAACTGGATTGTATTAATGAAATGAAAAAGTGTATATGGAAACTTGTATTTCATATGACAAAAAATTCTAGGAAAGCTCAACCGGAGAGAAGATATTGAAATCTGAGAAAGATGGTATCTGGAACAGCCATAATTGCACTTGAGAGAATATTTAATTTAGTTATCAAGTAACTCTGGCTTATAGATAATCTTTTCCTAAACCGAGAAGTTTGGTGTCCCTTGTCAAGATGATCTGTTAAGCAGGACTTTCTAAGTAAATATCGATCTTAATGACTGATAAAGATTAATCCACATACCTCATCAACAACTGCATATGGAGGCATTTCAAGTTTGTCTATCTCGTAAAACCCAATTCGAAGAATCTAAGAACAAAAGGTGGAAACCTTAAAACTCCCATTGATATATTAATAAAGTTTTATTCCAGTATGCTATTACATATCCACAATAAAAATAGCTGTTTACATACCTGCAGTAATAAAGGCTCCATCCTTCTGAAGGTGTTCTCATCATGACACAGTGAAAGAATCATATGATCAAGATATCTTCTCCAACGAATAGTACCCCCTACAATTTCTGTCACCTACAAAGTAAATATATAAAGACATTTCTAACTAAGATGCTAGTGATCCAAGATATAAATGGTCAATATTTTGTGGTGGATACGAACAATAAATATGAGTGGACAAGTGAGAGGAAAACCAGTCGAAGATCTCTGTCATCCAAATCACGAGTACGAAATCCAAGAGTCCTCTCGACATATCCCATTTCATTATCCCCTGACCCCTTGCCTTGCTCATTCAACAGGTCAGCAAATGCGCCTCCAAGCTCAATGCGCATCAACCTCACAGCAGATACTATATAACCCCATGAGAAGTTATGTTAGAAATTTCCATTAATTAGCCTGTGTTTGATTATCAGATTTTAAGTTGGTGCCATACATTTTAAAATAATTTTGTGAGCCTATCATGATTTGGGGTCACCAATTGAAGTATCTGGGTATTCAGTGAACCTAAATCCTGCTGTAAGTCGTGAAAGTTCTTAATAGTTGATATGTAGAATCTGCAACATTAGTTTGAACACCAAGAAAGATCCCTAAATTCACCCTCTTTCTATGTCATCGAAACCTTAATATAAACTGGAGATTTGAGTCTAGTTATAAACTTAATTCCAACTCTTAACCAAAAACACTGTTTTCCTATGCTTAATGTACAACTTGAAAAACGGAAAACATTTCAAAAACAATCGGTTGCCGGACTAGCGAAAATAATTAAACTAATTAAAAGCATAATATCAAGGAAGTAGCATACCAGCTCTATGAGGCGATACTTCCAAATTTAGCTTCTGTGACTTTCTTGCAGGGTTAAAAGAGCCTGTAGAACTACATACTATCAACTTAATTCAAGAAAGAAACAACATAATCTACTCTCGTCATCAAAAAACAAACAAAAACTCTTCTGACTCAAAATCGAAACTAGATTCTTAATTTCCTCAAAAATGAAGTAAACCAAAAAGATAATGTACCTGTTCTACTTCTGGAAGTTGATATTTTAAGTGAACCTATAAAACACTATCATATTAATTAATCCAACAAAAGTGACAAAGAAAAATTCATCCAACTCTCAACATGATAAGAGAAACAAAAACAGAAGCTACAATTCAATAATTCAATGTATTTCTTGATTTCCTTTTCTTCAGAGTTCAAGTAAGCCCAGAAATGACATACCTTCTTTGCTTCCAGCATTTGAAGTTTTATTGCTTTGAGCTGACACTTTATTTTGATTCACCATCGGTGTGCAGGTAGAACAAACTAAGCCAAGCCCTCTAATTGAAAGTGGGAAATGCATTGAAATTGCAACAGTTGCGTTATGAATGGTGGAAATTGAGCGGGAAAGGGGTACCCCTACCTCCATTTTTTTCTTCCCAAGGAGAAAGATGGACAGAGGTTGAAGAAAGAGATGGGAAGAAAAACCCCTAAGAAACGTGTGTTTTTCTTATTTTGGTTGGCATTTGGCAAGGGATAGCGTGTTGGCGCTACAGAGTTTTTCCATTTTGTGGGATATTTTAATAATTTAATTAATATTTTTTGTTAACCAAAAAATATGAAGAGAGTATATAAAACTGAAAGTACGAAATATACGGGTGAAATTTTGGGGGTTTTTGGAATTTGCACCCTCAAAAAATGGGAAATAGGTATTTTACATGATCAAAATATAAATTTAGTACTTTGTATCCTTAAAATATGAACAATTCAATATTTTGCATTTTCTTTTATTTTTCTCAAAAAGATTAGGGACAAAATAGGTAATTTATTTTTGAATTTTTGGCCCTTTGCACCCCCAAAATATGAGAAATGATTATTTTTCACCCCGAATAGAATTTGCACTTAGCACCCTTAAATTAAGAACAATTCATCAATTTGCACCATCGAAACACAATAAAATAGACATTTTGAACCTCCTAAACACAAAATTAGCACTTAACACCTCAAATTAAGAAAACATAAAATTAGTATTCATAATCATATTTTTCAAATTTTAAGAGAAAAAGAAAATGAATTACCTTTTTTGCCCGTAGGTTTTGTGAGGCAAATGACAAATTCACCCTTATATTTCGTTTTATTTATCACTTTCCGAATTTGTTTCTAATATGGGTTGGCGTCGGGTTTGTTTAATTTCAATTTTCAAATTTCCAGCCAATGATTTTTTTTTTTTTAAATTGTTAATTGTTTCACTTATAGGACATCAATGGAGTATGGACCACTTCATTTTGGTGGACGTACATTTAAGTTATTTTCGCTATCCATTTAATTTTCCTTATAATGCATGAACTTAAAACAATATTTCTTTTGTTTTTGTTTAAAAGTACCTGGTAAAATGATCAGAGAGATATTATTTCATTAAGGCAAAATTGCAGAAAAGGTCCCAAACTAATTGGCAATTTTGGGTTTTCGTCCCACACTTTATCACCTCATCGAATTTCGTCCCGTAATTTTTTTTTTTTTTTGGAATTTCGTCCCGCCGTTAAGTAATAGACGGAAATTGCACACGTGGCCGTTAAATTGCCACGTGGCTGTGTCATGATGATGTGGCAATTAGCATGATCAATTATACAAGATTGCAGAATTAGTCCCAAACTAATTACAAATTTTGGTTTTTCGTCCCAAACTAATTACAAATTTTGATTTTTCGTCCCAAACTATATCAATTAGCCAAATTTCATCCCGTGATTTACCATTTTGCATGAATTTAGTCCCACTATAAATTTCTAATTTAATAAAAATGACGATTCAATCTTTTACATTTTCTTTTCCAAGAAAAATAGTATGAATTTTCGAAACTCCTATGTTCTTTTGAGAAATAAAATTCTCATGTCATTTCATTAGCAAAATATTGTGTGTTTTTTTTAGTATTAAAATATTATAAATATTTTTAATACTAAAAAAGAACACAATATCAATGTTGATTAGGCGCTAATCAAAATTTCATCAGCACAATTATTATCCAAACTGAAGATTTCTTCCAGAACAAGCATATTTGCAAATTGGGAAATATGAAATTTATTGAGAAAAAATGAAACATTATGAACATGTGAATAACATAGTCAATAATGTCAATATTTATAATATTTTAATATTATAATATTTTATACTAAAAAAGAACGCACAATATTTTTCTAATGAAATGACATGAGAATTTTATTTCTCAAAAGAGCATAGGAGTTTCGAAAATTCATATTATTTTTCCTGAAAAAGAAAATGTAAAGATTGAATCGTCATTTTTATTAAATTAGAAATTTATAGTGGGACTAAATTTATGCAAAATGGTAAATCACGGGATGAAATTTGGCTAATTGATATAGTTTGGGATGAAAAATCAAAATTTGTAACTAGTTTGGGACGAAAAACCAAAATTTGTAATTAGTTTGGGACGAAAAACCAAAATTTGTAATTAGTTTGGGACTAATTCTGCAATCTTGTATAATTGGTCATGCTAATTGTCACGTCATCATGACACGTAAGCAGCCACGTGGCAATTTAACGGCCACGTGTGCAATTTTCGTCTAATACTTAACGGCGGGACGAAATTCCAAAAAAAAAAAAAATTACGGGACGAAATTCGGTGAGGTGATAAAGTGTGGGACGAAAACCCAAAATTGCCAATTAGTTTGGGACCTTTTCTGCAATTTTGCCTTTCATTAATATACTTCCTTCATTTGATTTATCAAAGTACTCCTCAGTCCTCACATTTCCAATTTTTGTTAAGCAATATGAGGGTTTTTTGCACTTTGGACCCCTAAAATGTGAAATAGACACTTTGCACCCCTAAAACTCAGGTTTAGCACTTTTAACCCCCAAAATATGAAAAATTCAGCATTTTGCACTCTCTCTTATTTTTCAAGCAAAAATGACCACCGTATGCAAGGGCAAATAAGGTAATTCAATTGTAAATATTTGCTCTTTGTACCCCCCAAAAGCCCCCTCGTTTTCCCGGCCAAGTTGATCACCTGGGTCAAAAAATATAGGGCAAAATAGGTAATTCCTTTTATTTATCATCAAATGTTTTAAAACTAAAAATCCGATGCATCTTCATTATTATGGTAAAGTGTCAATTTATTATGTTTTAGGGGTACAAAGTGTCAAAGATCTACAATTAAATTATATATTTTCCATTGACTCCGGTGGTTATTTTTGTCTGAAATTAAAAAATGGTGCAAAGTGTTGATTTTTTAATATTTCGAGGGTACATAGTGCTAAATCTGAGTTTTAATTGTGCAAAGTGTCTATTTCCCATATTTCAGGGGTGCAAAGTGCAAAAAACCCACTCTATAATCATTAATTTAAACTTGAATAATGCTGGAAATTCAAATCTAAAATATTAAAGTATATATACTAAGGGTGAATTTGGCCTAGCGATTCGAAAAATAATTATAGGAAAATTAATTTTACTAAAAATTATTTTAATAATAATTGATTATTATAAAAATTAATTATTGAATAATTGTTTTTGTACAATAGTTTTTGTAAAAGTAATACTTTAGTTGCTTCTAAAATAAGTTGATTTTTTGCTTCTCGAGATCCCAAAAGTGATTATGATCCTGGGGATCAAACACTTCAAAAATCACAATAAAGATATAAAAGTGATTTTAAGAGCTTCAATCATTGGACCAAACTCACCCTAAGCATGTAACAAAACCTGTAATTAAGTATAGAGCTAAAATATAATTGAAGATTTAGGGTGAGTTTGGCCTAGCGATTCGAAAAGCAATTATAGGAGAATTAATTTTACTAAAATTGAATATGATAATAATTGATTATGATAAAAATTAATTATAGAATAGTTACTTTTGTAAAAGTAACATTTTAGTTGCTTATAAAATAAGTTTATTTTTTGCTTCTCGAGATCCCAAAAGTAGTTATGATCATGGGGGCCAAATACAATGAAAATCACGATTGAACATAAGTAATTTTTACAATCAGGGCCAAACACTTCAAAAATCACAATTAGAGATGTAAAAGTGATTTTAAGAGCTCCAATCGCTGGGCCAAACTCACTCTTAATTATGCGGACTAGAGTTTTATTTCAAACTTTGAAAAATGTATTGTGCGCATTAGATGCTGAATAGTCACAAAATGGGTTTTTTTGTATGGTAACTCTCCGTGATATGTCTAATGGGCAATATATCTCCCTGTGAAATAAAAATGGGCAATTGAACTCCCTATGAAATGAAATAATGAGCAATTTACCTCCTTGTGATATATAAATAGACAATTTACCTTCCCGTGAAATGAAATAATGAGCAATTTAACTCCATGTGATATGAATTTATTAGCAATTTAGAGGGAGGCAATGTGCTTCTTTCATAAAAACACAGGGAGGTATTTTGCCATTTTTCTTATCACATGGAGTTAAATTGTCTATTTTGGATATCACATGGATGTATATTGCCCTTTTATTTATTACATGGAGTTAAATTGCATATTTAAAATAACATAGGGAGTTAATTTGCTATTCACTCATCACAAAATAGACTTGGACTTTAGAGTGGTAAAAGGGTATGTTGTTTGGCGTTTTCCAAAAAAAATTCGTGTTTGAGAAATGACAAACAAACATGTATTCTATTTTCTGAAATAAATTTTTCATCTCTCAATTTTCTCAAACTACTCTCTCAAAACCCAAACAAACAACAATTTTCTTATATCTAAACAAAACTTATATAAACTCTACTCTGATTTGACATAAAATAACATATCTATTACACAATTTATTTCACAACAAATATGATTTGATATAAAGTCTTCCACATCTTACACCTACAACCCAACTCTTCCCAAAAAACTTATATCTACTTTATTTCTCAAACCACTCTCTCAAAATTCAAACAAATACTATTACATAAATCGAGATTATTTCACAAATCTTCACTATTCTCTCAAACTACTTTCTCAAACACCAAACAAACAAACCCTATAGCATGTATCTTTAGATGCCATCTAAAAGGTATACGCGGGTTTCCATAAGAAGTTGAAAAGTAGTTTGAGCACATGCTTTTATCTTGACGCAATTATAATAGACTATCTACAACTTTAAACGATTAATAAGAAAAAGGCAAGACATACATTCATTCGTTTTAATACAAAAAAGATAATTTCTTTTGAGTACTACTTAAAAATGATACTCGACTACCGAAAAAAAATAGTACTAGTACTAGATATTTGTGTTTTCTTTTTTAATTTAAAATTGGGTCAACCCAGACCCACCCAACTCCCTGCTGAAATGATCCATTTGAACCCATTTTAATAGATCCGCTTGCACCCGACCCATGTATGACCCATCATTTGTCACAACTAGGTGAAACCCATTCCATTTAAAAAAAGGGAGATTACGAAAACACTCTCTATGCTTTGTTTAATTGTAAAAAAAAAATATGTGTTATTCTAACACTCAAAAACTCCTCTGTGTTTGGTTTTAAATATCACACTCAATCCAAGTAGATTTTGACTTTTTATTTTTTAGTGAAATGACTATGTATTTATTTATTTACGTATTCCTTTTGAAAATTCAATTATGTACTACTTGGATCGAGTGCGGTAATTAAAACTATACAGGGGAAGGGGGATGGGAGTTAAAACAACACGTGGAGTTTTTTGGGAGCTAAACAAATGATAGGGGTATTTTTGTCTTTCGCTTATACAACTAAGTGTCAAGGGTAAAATTGTCCTATCAAAAGCAAAATGTGAACAATTACTTGTAATTTCTGGGTTTGAATCGCACTCCCTTTTTCTGGGGGAGTGTATTTGGCGCTGACTTGAGAACACATGAAGGTTTTTAGGAATTAAAATAACGCAGTAAGATTTTGGAAAGTTAAACAAATATGGGCTTGTCTACCAAAACAAATGGTATTACACGTGTGCCCCTTTTCTAATCTCTACTTGTGCTTTAAGAAAAGCATAATATGTTACTAGAAAAAGCATAATATGCTTCCCATATCCCCCCATTGCGAAAACAAAGGAGTCTTTGAAGGAACAACTTCTGTCAAAATGACAAGAGATTGGGCTTAAGGTTTTTGATGTGTTCAGTTGATTTTTCAATAATTTTTGGGATAATTTACACTTAGATTCCATGAAATTTAGTCATAATACAAGAAATTCTCCATAATTTTAAAAATTACAAGAATACCCTATGTGGTTTAACAAGTCTTACAAGAACATCATCTGTAACTTGTAAAAATATTTTCAAATGCACCATATAAGGGGTGTCCTTGTAATTTTTAAAACTACAGGGAATTCCTTGTAATATGACTAAATCTTCCGGGAGTGAGTGTAAATCATCCACATTTTTTATCATCAATATATTTTCACTATTTCTCATTCTAAATTATTGAAATTAAGATTAGAGTTACAAAATAACTCTTTTTTTTTTTTTTTTGAGAAGTTGTATTTAGCACAAGAAACTATCCTTTTCACGTATGGGGAATTTTTTATTATTTAGAAAAGAGGATCTTGTTTCTAAGAGATTATTTCGTGCAGTGACGGGCTATGACATGGTACAAAGAATAATTTGTTTTTGTGAAACAATACAAAATGAAGATGGAATTTTGGAGTACAATTATTTCCTAAATTTATGGAGTAAAGCACCACGTGGATGCACAATTTTTCTTCTTCTTAGAATGGGGCTTTGAGAAAAACAACGATTAAAGAATTAAAATAAACTAATTTTTATTTTATGAAGAGTCTACAAACTTCTAAGTGGCAGTTTGGGATGAACAAGTAGAGTATGGTCAAATCACATATTTCGTTCAAGTTCATTGAGTTTGAGATTTGTTATGTATTATTTTACTAGGCATTTGCTAAATCATCGCCTCATCTAGAACAAAGCAAGTCGAAAAAGGCCATCTCCTAGGCTGTGTTTGGATGTGTTTTTGTCCGGTACCGAGTCAAAACCCTTTCAAATGAGTTTTCGTCAAACTCATAAAACCATCAAAACTTATTCAGAAACTCACACTGAAACTCTTCAAACCCATAAAACATTGATTTGACACCTACAACCTACTTTTCCCCCCAAATCTCACTAAAAAGATATTGATTTGACACCTATCACCTACTTTTTCCCCTAAACCCCAACATCCAAACCTAATACAAGTGGGATTGCAACTTATTTTAACCACAAAATTCAAGAGCCAAAATCCATCTAAATGAAGTCTCAAAGGTTTCATCGAAACTACCCAAACCAATTTTTTTAAACCGAGACCCACGAAACCGAGCCAAAACCCATCCAAATAGACCCATAATGACTTAAGGGAATGTTCCCTTAAATCCAACCATCCATTGCTTCAAGGGGTGGATCAAGTCAAGGTTGACTTGCCCCATCCATTGAGTCTTTAAGCCAATATTTTCTTTTTTATTTATTTGTTTGTTTTATATTAGTTAATAAATTTTTTTAAATAATTTATTTTCTTAATTTATGATTAATTAAAAAAAGTCATTTTATTTTAAAAAATGCAACCTTTATTTAAGAAACTTAAATAAGATTTAATTATTAAAAATTAAACATTAAAATAACGTAACTTTAATTTTAGAAATTTAACATTAATAGTCTGTAAATTTAATAACATTGTAAGAAACTTAAATACAATTTATTTTAATTTCTTAAGTAAGAGTGGGGAATAATGATGATTGAAATTAAATGAAATGAATAGATTGAGTAATTGGAGATGACTATGAAAAAAAAAGAGGAAGCTGAATTTGAAGTCTGAGCGAAAACTAGACTTAAGCTGAAAAGTCATTAGAGATGGCCTAAGGCCATCTCCAACCGAAACCTGGCACAATTGCTCAATTGCCCAATTGCCCAATTGCCTTGTCCTCGTGCATTTTCGATCCACCTAAAAAACTCATCTCCAACCGAAGGGCAATCAACATCCATTAATTCAACAAATCTCATTTATTTGGATTTATATTTGTACAAATATATATGAAATTGTTCAAAAAATCTAATTTATTTAATTCATTAAGTTTTTTTAGAAAAAGAAAAAAATAGCACCCGACCTCGACAGTCCCCGTCCAGCCCCCGGCAGGCCCAATGGTTGCTTGTCCCGAACCCCCTCCCCGCCCAATTGCCATCATCCATCTCCAACTGAACCGAGCCGACAACCCTCCCTCATGCCCGGTTGTCGGCTCAGTTGGAGATAGCCTAAGAGCGTTGATGTTCGGATCCATTTGCAACTGTAGAGTACTTGAGGTCAAAATGAATTGATTAAAGAAATAAAACACTATAAATTAAACTTAGTAAAAATGAAAAAAATGATGAATTATTATTGTATGTCAATATTATTTTGGAATTCTACTCTAGTATTCTGAGTTACTATATTATAATCTTCAATTTATCCTTTTACTTTCGACGTCTCCAAATATCAATTTCCTAAAAAAAATAATATCAATATAATAGTTTGCTCTAAAAAAAATAATATCAATATAGTAAGTAGTATATACCTCTGCCTTTTATATTCCAATTTACATATACATTTCCCCCAACTCAGGGTAAAATTTTCCCTAATTCTCCACTCCTCTACACAATTTTCTGCGATCACCAATCACCTGGAAAAACCCTTGCCCGAAAACCCTAGAAAATTTGATCTTAAATAACCCTATATCTTTTTTCCATCCCCGTCCGATCCTCCCCCATCTCATCATTTATTCCAAATCTCTCAAACCTTGTCAGTTTTTATTAATTCTCACAGCTATTGAATTCATCGATCAATTAATCATTTGAGGTTCGGTAAACAATTGTATCTGGCGATGATTACATTTGGTTGATCTTAACAAATGAAGTTAAAGAGGAGGAGGGCACTTGAAGTGGTTAGTGGAATTATTTTTGTGCTCCGATCACATTTTTGCAATTGTTTTGAGTTTGTCTGAAGCTGGATTATTTATATGGTTAATTTTCATTGGCTACTATTTATTGCTGCAGTGTAGTGTAGTATTTTTTAATTTTTTACTGGCTTTGAGTAAGCCGGGAATTATGTTAGCTCCAATCATTTAACTGGAACATTATCGGGAAGTTTTTTTTTCTCCAACTTTACTTATTTGTAAAATTTGTTTTATTCTTTCTAATAAGATATTATGTTAGCTCACTGACTGAATTTAGCTTTCTCTAACAATGAAACTCCTACATGAGTTTAATGCTAGCGAATATCTTCTAGTATTCGTGTTGTGTCAGAATTTTTGCAAGAATGATTTTTTCGAGTACGTAATATTAGTTCACCTCATTCTGTGGGCAAGAAACTTTATGGGTGGCATTTATTACCGAAAATCTGTGTATTCGAAAAAATGCAAGTATGTTAAGTACATTGTTGAAATTCTTATGTCATATTAAGCTTATGAACATGCTCGCACAATATTTTTCATACGGCTTCTGTTCGCGGGGTCTCTTGACTACATTAGCTGGCTTGTCACTTGTGTATAAACTTGTTATTATAGATGGCTTTAAAGATGCATGTGTTTACAACATCGTTTTGTAGCAACGTGAGAGTTTCATAAGAAATAGAGTAAGTTATGGCTAAACTGGATTTTTCAGATTGTGAATTTTTTGCCACTTCATATGAACTCTTCTTTCGAATTGTTCCCACTATGTTGTTTACTCATATCTACATTTCTCTTGTCTTGTCTATTGTCCTCTAATCATTTTAACTATTATATTGTTATTTTCTATCACAATTATTGATCTCTCAAAAAAAAAAAAAAAAAAAAAATTAGATGTTTGGAAATAATAAATCTTCCTCATGCTTTTTGCAGCCTTCGAAGATAAAATCCTTTATCAGTAGTGTTACCGCTACACCTCTAGAGAACATACAAGAACCACTGCAAAAATTTTCTTGGGAGTTTGATAAGGTGCATTCTTGAACTTCATCCAACTATGTAAGTCTTATTTTGGGGTTACTGATTCTTGTACATGCAGGGAGATTTCCATCACTGGGTCGACCTATTCAATCATTTCGATACCTTTTTGGAGAAATACATTAAACCAAGGAAGGATTTGCAGCTTGAGAACATATTATCGGAATCTGATCCACCATTCCCAAGGGATGCTGTTCTGCATATTCTCCGTGTTATAAGGATAATATTGGAGAATTGCACAAATAAGCATTTCTACAGCTCTTATGAGGTATGTGTATTCACCTCGGCTGTTTTGCTCCAAATTCAGTTTGTTCCATGGAGCCTATGGTTATCTTTACAATTTTATTTTTTATTTTTATAATTTTGAGGGAAACATGTAATTATAATTTTGAAGCAATTTGCCTAGGCAGTTTTTTGATTGATGAAAGGTCTAGGCGGTACATATTATTAAGACCAGTTAATTAAGTTTGCAGTATCATAGGAATTGTTATCTCATTGAAATTTTACATACTTAAATATGATATATGGGCCAGCATTTATTATGTAAGTGAAGACAGTTGTTTGAAGTGAAATCTCCTAGTTGTTGGTCTAGATTATTATGACATATGGTACAGGGTGCTAGAAGTTACTCCGCAATATATGTTTCCCTTTCAGTCTAGATATGTGAAACTTAATTATGAAGCAAAATGTAATCAGTGTGTCTTTAATTCTTATCAATCTAAGAGCTGTAGAAATGCTTATTGTGATATAATTAAGGAGACAAATCAAGAACACCACAGACAAAGTTCTTGCTTTGACTTTCTCAACCAAAATTACCTTAATCAGTGTGCTGGTTTACCTCCACCTCTACAACACTAGTAAATCAAAAGGTAATGAAATATGATTTATAATTATTGCTTGAAAAAGTAAAACAGCAGTCCTAGTAGCTTCTTCTGGATATTTCGCAGATGGCTATAAAGAATAATTCTAATTTTACAAGTGCAAGATAAAGTTATCCCACGTATAGACAAAATGGTATGCTGAAGATAATGGCAGAGAAAATGCAACTTCATTTTTTATGCGAGTAAATTTAAAAGACAAAACCGTATATGTATTGATAAGAATGTAATGAAACAAATTCGCAGTGCATGTTAATCTCAAGGCATGTTTGAAATGAGCTCGCAAGTCTTCATTCTTAAAAAATGCATGAAAAGGAATTGGAAGATGCAAATTGTCAAGTTCAAAACCCAAACTACTCCCTGAAGCACCCAAAGGGGGGCAAAGAAAATCTCCTTCCCATCATAACATATGTACACATATAATTTCCCTTTTTTTTATGACTATTGATTATTCTTTTTATTAGGTCAATTTTTTAATTAACTATTTCCTCCACAAATGGCCTGGCATAAACTTGACATTTTCTGATTTAATTAGCCCTCCTCTCACTCTTTGAGGTTAGCAAACTCTCATTACATGAAAAATATGATGGAGATGTGAGGTCTTCATCCTGAAAAAAATTCAGAAAAGTTAAAGAAGGTGGAGGAGTCACATTCATACACCTGTTTCCTGAGTTTCTGCCTGTGTACTGTTTGTGTGGCATTAATGAATTATTGAAATGGCTGAATTCTTCTGTTACAAAGAGAAAACATGAGGTAGAGGGAGCAAAATATAAGGGGGTGGGGAGCTGGCGTTGATGGACATCTGAAATGGTTGAAAAACTTTCATTGCAAATAAATTTGAAGTGCTGCAATGGGATGTGATCATTTACAGTTTCCATGTTGTCTTTGAAAGGATGTGTCAGATATCTATTTGCAGCATAGTTTCGATTTTGGTTTGATTAAATTACTTTATTGACAATACAAAGGTTATTTTCATGTGTTGAAGTATGACTGGCCAAATTAAGCTATCGTGCTCTTTAATTATAAAAGAGTTTAGACATCCCGCAAACTGTAGTTTTTTTCCCTTTTACTGCCATTTTTTTACCTGGGTTTCTTTCTTTTGCTTTAGCAACAATTCTTTTCCCCTGTGGAATATAGCGGTTCACCAGAGTGACTTTGCTTGTTCACTATGTTCTATATAGTACTGTACTCTTATTTATTCCATTTTAATGTTTGGTGCAGCATCACTTGTCTTCTCTGCTTGCTTCCACTGATGCGGACGTCGTGGAGGCTTGCCTACAAACTTTGGCTGCTTTTTTGAAGAAATCAATCGGGAAATATATCATAAGAGATGCTACTCTGAATGCAAGACTATTTGCTTTTGCCCAGGGTTGGGGGGGAAAGGAAGAAGGTCTTGGATTGATTTCATGTGCTCTACAAAATAGCCCTGACCAAATCGCTCTAGAGTTGGGTTGCACTCTGCATTTTGAGTTTTATGCTGTAAATGAATCTTTAAACGAGCCCATTTCTGCAGAAAAGCCTACCCAAGGTTTACAAATCATACATATGCCTGATGTGAATGCCAGAAAAGAGTCTGATCTTGAACTTCTGAATAAGTTAGTTCTGGAGTATAAAGTTCCCCCTAATTTGAGGTTTTCTCTCTTGACGAGATTGCGGTTTGCTAGGGCATTTAGCTCCCTAGCTGCCCGAAAGCAGTACACATGCATCCGACTGTATGCTTTTATAGTTTTTGTTCAAGCTTGTGGTAATACCGATGACCTGGTTTCATTCTTAAACAATGAGCCGGAGTTCATCAATGAATTGGTTACGTTGTTGAGTTTTGAAGATGCAGTTCCTGAAAAAATTCGAATTTTAAGTCTTCTTTCCTTGGTCGCCCTTTGTCAAGATAGATCACGTCAGCCCACCATATTGACTGCTGTAACATCTGGGGGGCACCGTGGTATTCTGTCTAGCCTTATGCAGAAAATGATTGCCTCTGTTGTTAATAATTCATCAAAGTGGTCTGTTGTGTTCGCAGAGGCTCTCTTATCTCTTGTTACGGTTTTGGTGTCATCCTCATCAGGCTGCTCAGCCATGCGTGAAGCTGGATTTATCCCAACTCTTCTACCTCTATTGAAAGATACTGATCCTCAGCACTTGCATTTGGTTAGCACAGCAGTACATGTTTTAGAAGCCTTCATGGATTATAGCAATCCAGCTGCTGCTCTTTTTCGAGATTTGGGGGGTTTAGATGACACAATAACGCGCCTGATGGTAGAAGTTTCTCATGTTGAAAATGGTTCAAAGCAGCAGAGTACTTCAGTTGACCTTGACAGTTCAGAGTATGTTGATTCTCATGCAGTTATTGGTACTTCCACCGAGCTTGATTGTATGCAGCCTCTTTATTCTGGGGCATTGGTATCTTATCACCGCCGGTTATTGATGAAAGCCTTACTGCGAGCTATTTCACTGGGTACATACGCTCCTGGAATTGCAGCTCGTATGTATGGTTCAGAAGAGAATCTGTTGCCACAATGCTTGTGCATAATATTCAGAAGGGCCAAAGATTTTGGTGGGGGGGTGTTTTCTCTTGCAGCAACTGTAATGAGTGATCTAATTCACAAAGATCCTACCTGTTTTTCTGTCTTAGAAGCAGCAGGTCTTCCTTCTGCGTTCATAGATGCTATAATGGATGGTGTCCTGTGTTCTGCGGAGGCCATTACTTGCATACCACAGTGTCTTGATGCCTTGTGTTTGAACAACAATGGCCTTCAGGCCGTGAAAGAACGCAATGCTTTGAGGTGCTTTATTAAGGTTTTTACTTCCAAAACGTACATGCGAGCCCTTGCTGCTGATACTCCAGGTTCCTTGTCTAGTGGGCTAGATGAACTAATGCGCCACGCGTCTTCCCTACGTGGACCAGGAGTTGACATGCTGATTGAAATACTGAACGAAATTGCAAAAATTGGATCCGGGCATGAATCAACTTCTTTGTTCACAGATTCTCCAAGCTCCTCTCAATCTGTTCCCATGGAAACTGAAACTGAAAATAAAGATGATGTTTTCTCTGATGGTATAGATTCAAGTAGATCTAATGTTTTTGAACAATCAACTGAATTACTACCTGATGCATTGTTAGTGAATGTGGAATCATATTTGCCTGATTGTATAAGCAATGCTGCTCGCCTCCTAGAAACAATTCTTCAAAATTCTGATACATGCCGAATTTTTGTGGAGAAGAAGGGAATAGAGTGTGTCCTGCAGTTGTTCACTTTGCCTCTAATACCTCTTTCAGTTTCTCTTGGTCAAATCATAGCTGTTGCATTCAAGAACTTTTCTCCGCAGCATTTGGCTTCACTTGCTCGTGCTGTATGCTCTTTCTTGAGAGAACACTTGAAATCGACATATGAACTTTTATCATCTATAGGGGGATCCCAACTTGCTCAGGTTGAATTTTCGAAGAGAGTAAAAGTCTTGAGGTGCCTCTCTTGTTTGGAAGGCATTCTGTCTCTTTGTAATTCATTATTAAAAGGGACGACTGCCATTGTCACAGAATTGGGTTCTGCAGATGCTGATGTGTTGAAGGATCTTGGTAAGACTTACAGGGAAATTCTGTGGCAAGTATCATTGTGCTGTGAATTGAAGGTGGAGAGGAAGCAGAATGCTGAGGTGGAGCCTGGGAGTGCGGATACAGGTCCGTCTAATGTGTCTGGAAGAGAGAGTGATGATGATGCTAATATTGCCTCTATTAGATACATGAATCCCGTCTCCATCAGAAATAGTTCTCACTCGCAGTGGGGAGTGGAGCGCGATTTTATTTCTGCGATTCGTTCAAATGAAGGTTTTAGTCGTCGCAGTAGGCATAGTTTGGCTCGTCTTCGAAGTGGACGGATTGGAAGGCATTTGGAAGCTTTCCAAATTGATTCTGAAGCTGGAGCTAGTAATGCAGAGACTTCTTCCCATGAAATGAAGAAGAAAAGTCCTGAAATACTTGTTTTAGATAACGTTAATAAGCTTGCTTCAACCTTGCGCTCTTTCTTCACAGCTCTAGTAAAAGGTTTTACTTCACCAAATCGCCGAAGGACAGAAACTGGATCCTTAAGTTCAGCTTCAAAGAGTATTGGAACTGCCCTTGCAAAAATTTTTGTTGAGGCTCTGGGTTTCTCTGGGTACTCCAACTCTGATACAGTTGATATTTCTCTGTCAGTTAAGTGTCGCTATCTTGGGAAGGTTGTGGATGACATGGTGGCTATCACATTTGATAGTAGGCGGCGCACTTGTTACACTTCGATGATCAACAACTTTTATGTCCATGGAACTTTCAAGGAGCTTCTTACAACATTTGAAGCAACAAGTCAGTTGTTGTGGACCCTTCCAAATGCTATTTCCACATCTGGTACTGATCCAGAAAAGAGTGCTGAGGGGAGAAAACTTTCTCATAGTTCATGGCTGCTAGAGACATTGCAGAGTTATTGTCGTGAATTAGAGTATTTTGTAAATTCTGGTTTACTGCTATCTTCAACTTCAGCATCTCAGGCTCAGCTACTTGTTCAGCCTGTTGCAGTTGGTTTATCAATTGGGTTGTTTCCTGTTCCCAGAGACCCAGAAACATTTGTCCACTTGCTGCAGTCTCAAGTTCTTGATGTGATACTTCCTGTCTGGAATCACCCCATATTTCCCACTTGTAGTCCTGGTTTCGTCACTTCCATCATCTCACTAGTTACTCATGTATACAATGGTGTGAGTGATGTCAAAAGAAATCGCAATGGAGTGTCTGGAAGTACAAACCAACGTTTCATGCCACGGCCTCCTGATGAAGCTACCATTGCTACCATTGTGGACATGGGTTTTTCAAGGGCAAGGGCCGAGGAGGCGCTGAGACGAGTGCAAACAAACAGTGTTGAGTTGGCTATGGAATGGTTGTGTAGTCACGCTGAAGATCCTGTACAGGAGGATGATGAGCTGGCTCGTGCGCTGGCTTTATCCCTAGGAAACTCATCAGAATCACCCAAAGTTGATGGTGGTGATAAATCTTCTGATGTATTGACAGAAGAGGGACAAACAAAGGCACTTCCTGCTGATGACATCCTTGCTGCGGCAATGAAATTGTTTCAGGGTAGTGAATCTCTGGCTTTCCCGCTGACAGATTTGCTTGTGACTCTTTGCTGCAGGAACAAAGGGGATGATCGCTCTAAAGTAATATCTTATCTTGTTCAGCAACTAAAACTTTGCCAACTTGACTTTTCTAAGGATAGCAGTGCACTGGGTATGATCTCACATACTGTAGCATTGCTCCTTTCAGAAGATGGAAGTACTCGAGAAATTGCTGCACAAAATGGGGTTGTCTTGATTGCAATTGATATGTTGATGAATTTCATGGCCAGGACTGAGGCTTCAAATGAGCTCCTGGTCCCTAAATGCCTCAGTTCGTTACTTCTTATCTTGGATACTTTGGTGCAGCCCAGGCCCAAAATTTCTGTCAATGAAGGAATACCACGTGGACCATTATCCGGTTTGTCTAGAGATCAAACATCGTCTGAAGTATTGGAGGCAAAATCGACTCCATCTGCTCTTGACAATGATGACACTGCTAAGAATTGTTCTGCTTTTGAAAGCATTCTTGGAAAACCCACAGGTTATTTGACAATGGAAGAAAGTCGTAAGGTACTGGCAATTGCTTGTGACCTGATAAAAAGACATGTACCACCAATGGTTATGCAGGCTGTTTTTCAGTTATGCGCTCGCTTGACAAAATCACATGTTCTGGCTTTGCAATTCCTTGAAAATGGTGGCATGGTTGCCGTTTTTGGCATTCCAAGAAGTTCCTTCTTTCCTGGTTATGACACCTTAGCATCTGCTATTGTTAGACATCTTCTTGAAGATCCTCAAACGCTGCAAACTGCCATGGAATTGGAGATACGACAAACTCTAAGCGGAAGCCGGCACGCTGGCCGTGTAACAGCTAGAACATTTTTGACGTCAATGGCACATGTTATATCTAGAGATCCAGGAGTCTTCATTAGAGCAGTAGCTGCTACCTGTCAGTTGGAGTCATCAGGAGGGAGGTCTATTATTGTGTTGTCAAAAGACAAAGAGAAAGATAAGTTGAAAATGTCGTCTGTTGAGACTGGAGTATCTGCTAATGAATGTGTACGAATAACTGAAAACAAGGCACATGATGGGTCTATTAAGTACTCCAAAGGCCACAAAAAGGTTTCAGCGAATCTTACTCAAGTGATTGATTACCTTCTTGAAATAATATCATCATATCCTTCACACAAAGGTGAGGATGGGGCCGCAGGCCATCCAAGTGCTATGGAGGTAGATGAATCAATTGCTAAACTTAAGGGTAAATCAAAGGTTGATGAAACAATAAAAATAGTATCAGATAGTCTGTCAGAAAAATCAGCATGCCTAGCTAAGGTGACTTTTGTTCTCAAATTATTGAGTGATATTCTACTTATGTATGTCTATGCCGTTGGAGTCATATTGAGACGAGATCTGGAAATGTCTCAACTGCGCGGGTCTTCTCATTTTGAATGCCCTGGACAAGGGGGGATAATTTATCATGTTTTACACCGCCTTCTTCCCCTTTCAGTTGACAAGTCTGCTGGCCCTGATGACTGGAGAGATAAGCTCTCTGAAAAAGCTTCATGGTTTTTGGTTGTATTGGCTGGCCGTTCTAGCGAAGGAAGGAGAAGGGTGGTAAATGAGCTTGTGAAAGCCTTATCTTTATTTGTAAATTTTGAGAGCAATTCATCTGGTAACAGTATATTACCTGATAAAAAAGTCTTCGCCTTTGTTGATTTGGTATATTCCATTTTATCCAAGAACTCTTCTTCTGGAAGTTTACCTGGTTCTGGTTGTTCACCTGACATTGCAAAAAGCATGATAGATGGAGGTATTGTACACTGTTTGTCAGGCATTCTTCAAGTAATGGATCTGGACCATCCTGATGCACCAAAAATTGTGAGTCTCATACTCAAGTGTTTGGAAAGCCTGACAAGGGCAGCAAGTGCAAGTGAGCAAGTTCTCAAAGCTGATACACTGAATAAGAAAAACTCAATAGGTCCAGGTGGAAGTTCGGATGCTCTGCATGTTGGCACTCAAGCTTCTCAAGAATTACATTCTAATGAAAACATAAGCTTTCTTGATGGAGTCACTGGTAATGCTGGTTCAGAAGCACAGCCCCATGATACATCTCAGAATGAAGGTGATGGGAGTGCAAATTCCAACCATTCCGCTGAGCAAGACATGAGGATTGAGGAGGCTACAACTACTGATCCACCTGTGGATTATATGCGTGAAGATATCGAGGAAAGTGGTGACCTACCTAATACAGAACAAATTGAAATGACTTTTCATGTGGAGAATAGAGACAATATGAACGACGAAGAGGATGACATGGGTGATGACGGCGACGATGATGATGACGATGATGATGATGACGATGGAGAGGATGAAGATGATATAGCTGAAGACAGAACAGGTCTGATGTCACTGGCTGATACTGATGTGGAGGATCACGATGATGCTGGATTGGAAGATGAATATAATGATGATATGGTTGATGAAGAGGATGATGATTTCCATGAAAATCGTGTCATTGAGGTAAGGTGGAGGGAGGCCCTTGATGGCTTGGATAATTTGCAGGTACTTGGACAACCTGGAACAGGGGGAGGGCTAATTGATGTCTCTGCTGAACCTTTTGAAGGAGTGAATGTTGATGACTTCTTTGGAATTCGTCGATCTTTTGGCTTTGAGCGTCGTCGTCAGTCTAATAGAACTTCGTATGAGCGGTCAGTTTCAGAAGGCAATGGTCTGCAACATCCTCTCCTTTTGAGACCGTCACATTCTGGTGATTTAGATTCAATATGGTCATCTGTTGGGAATACATCCCGGAATACAGAAGGCCTTTCTGCTGGCAACATTGATGCAGCCCATTTCTATATGTTTGATGCTCCCGTTCTTCCTTATGACAATGCATCCTCTACTCTATTTCGCGATCTTCTGGGTGGTTCTGCACCACCACCACTAGCTGATTTTTCTGTTGGTTTAGAATCCTTACGTGGATCAGGTAGGAGAGGGCCAGGTGATGGTCGGTGGACTGATGATGGTCAACCCCAAGCTGGTGGTCAAGCTGCTGCAATTGCTCAGGCAGTCGAAGAGCAGTTCATTTCACAGTTAAGCAATAATTATCCTGCTGAAATGCTTTCGCAAAGCCTAGGATTACCAGAGATACAGGACAGAGATCCCATCATAGCCACTGATTATGATCAAGTGGCACTAGGAGTTGAGAACACTGCTGCTCAACAAGATGATGATCAGCATCGCAATAATGTAAACCTCTCTGCACCGGAAAGTATGCCAACTGAGATTGGTAATAACAATATGGAAACTGGGGAAGTAAATGTTTTTGACAGAGAGCCAGTGGAGAGATCCTCAGATTCTGTTGCTCACGTTGGTTTGCAATTTGACAGGACTTCAGATGGTTTAGTAAATTCTTCTACTATGCCATCTCAAGATGATGGCCTCGGTATATCGTCAGGACCAGATAGTCATTCCAGTTGTCATGCTCGTTGGGTTTCTGAATCAGATATGCCAGATCTTGGTGGTCATCATGTTTCTTTAGTTCCAGAAAGCAGTGATGTTGATATGAATGCCACTGAAGTGGAAAGAGATCAGTTTGGCCCGCAATCGCCCCTGTCTGGGATAAATCTAGAGCCATTGTCCCAGCAAAATGATCCGGTTATCCATGATACATCACAGGCAGAAGAAAACATTTTGAATAATGAGCCTTCCAATGCAAATGGTATTGATCCCACATTCTTGGAGGCACTTCCGGAGGATCTTCGTGCAGAGGTTCTTGCTTCACGACAAGCTCAGTCTACTCCGGCTCCTACTTATGCACCCCCTACTGTTGAAGACATTGATCCAGAGTTTTTGGCAGCTCTTCCACCTGATATTCAAGCTGAAGTTCTTGCTCAACAGCGGGCACAAAGGATAGTACATCAGGCAGAAGGACAGCCAGTTGACATGGACAATGGATCAATTATTGCCACTTTTCCTGCTGATCTACGCGAGGAGGTTTGTCTCTTGAACACTATACTTCATTGTGTCGCTTCTTTTTACTTACTATGTTTGTATATATTAGGTGCTTCTGACTTCTTCTGAGGCAGTATTATCGGCATTGCCATCTCCATTACTTGCTGAAGCACAAATGCTTAGAGACAGAGCAATGAGTCATTATCATGCTCGTAGCTTGTTTGGAAGTAGCCAGAGGCTCAGTAATCGAGGAAGTAGGATTGGATTTGGGCAGACAGTGATGGACAGGGGTGTTGGTGTCACTATTGGGCGGAGGGCTTCTTATGTTGCTGACAAGTTGAAGTTAAAAGAACTTGAAGGAGAACCACTTTTGGATGCTAGTGGCTTGAAAGCATTAATTCGCCTATTACGATTGGCTCAGGTAGTTAATATTCTATTGGAAAGGTCTAGTACATAGCCATGTGCTCAATGCTTGACCAAAGTGAATTAATTGTCATCTGTCCCTTGAATATTTTGGACCAAGTGGTTCAAATCTTTGGGTCACAAAATGCTTTATTCCACAGCCTGTAAATGGGAGTTTCTGTTCTAGCATCTTCTTAGGATTCATCAGAATGTACAACATGAACTGATATTTTCTTTTTTCTTTTTAGCCTCTTGGGAAAGGTCTTTTGCAAAGACTGTTGTTGAACTTGTGCTCGCACAGTGATACAAGAACAATTCTAGTTGGTCTTCTGCTTAATATGATCAAGCCCGAGGCTGTCGGCATAGTTGGCGGACTGACTTCAACGAACACACAGAGGCTTTATGGATGTCAGTCTGATGTTGTCTATTGTCGATCCCAACTGTGCGATGGTATAAATTTATGTTTTTCCTTGTGATGCAAAATATTCTTTTTAGCTTTGGATTATAATCTTAAGGATAATTCTGTTTTATTAAGGTGTTCCTCCATTAGTGTTGCGACGGGTACTTGAGATTCTTACCTATCTGGCTACAAATCATACTGGTGTTGCCAGTCTTCTGTTCCACTTTGGGGCCTCAAATATTCCTTACCCTGCATATATAAATCAACATTCAGAAAGCAAAAATGATAAAGGTAAGGATAAGATCATTGGAGAAGAGAATACTTTTAGCCTTTCTGGAAGTCCACAATCCGGCGAGATTCCTTTGACATTGTTCCTTAGACTTTTAAGTCAACCACTTCTCTTACGAAGCATTGCTCATCTTGAGCAGGTATGTGTTCAGTGCAGTTAATATTGGTGAAGAAGAGCTGTTCATGAATTGGCTTTTGCTTAACTGTAATATTTGATGTTGTTGCAGGTCATGGGTCTGCTTCAAGTGGTTGTGTGTGCTGCTGCATCCGAGTTAGATACTCAATCTAATACTGAAGAAACAGCAGAGCACACTGAAGATCCTCCTGGTAACGAAACCACCAGTGATGTTCAGAAAGATCCCCATGTATCAGAAGTAGCATCTGATCAACTTCACCGAAGTTCGAGTGCTTTGAACTCCAAATCAGATGGTCAGAGAAGCATTAAGACTTGCAATATCTTCTTACTGCTGCCGCAATCAGATTTACATAATCTCTGCAGTCTTCTTGGCCATGAAGGGTAATTTGATCGCTTACATGTGACTTATTCTTGTTCCAAAATAATATAATCTTCATCTGGTGTATTTATTAGTTCACATTTTCTTGAATTCCGTTATTTAATGTGTTTTTTCTTGTGCTGTCTTAGTTTAAGCTATAGAGATATAATCTTGGGTTGTTTTATCTGCTTATTAATCGAATAGGCTTTCGGACAAAGTTTACACTCTGGCTGGCGAAGTGCTTCGGAAGTTAGCGTCTGTTGCTGCTGCTCATTGCAAATTTTTTATTTCGGAGCTTACAGAGTTAGCTCACAGGTTGAGCAGCTCGGCTGTTAATGAACTTATAACACTTAGGGATACACACATGCTGGGACTAAGTGCTGGATCCATGGCTGGGGCTGCAGTTCTTCGTGTTTTGCAGATACTCAGTTCACTTACCTCAACTGGCAGTGGCAGTACTAAGGCAAGAGTGGACGAAGAGGAACATGAAGAGCATGCCACAATGTGGAAGTTAAATGTTGCATTGGAGCCACTATGGAAAGAACTAAGTGAATGTATAAGTACTATGGAGTCTGAGCTGAGTCCGAGCTCCCACTCTTCAGCTGTATCAAATATTAGCATTGGGGAGCAGTTACAGGGTTCTTCATCGTCATCTCCCCCTCTTCCCCCTGGAACTCAGAGACTATTACCTTTCATTGAGGGTTTTTTTGTTCTGTGTGAGAAACTACAAGCTAATAGCCCAATATTGCTTCAAGATCATTCCAACGTGACAGCTAGAGAAGTGAAAGAATCTGCTGGGACATCAGTTCAATCATCTATTACATGTATGGATTCTTACAGAAGACTCGATGGGTCCGTCACATTTGCAAGGTTTTCTGAGAAGCACCGTCGCCTTCTTAATGCTTTTGTAAGGCAGAATCCTGGTTTATTGGAAAAATCACTCTCTATGTTGCTGAAAGCTCCTCGGTTGATTGATTTTGACAACAAAAGAGCTTATTTTCGGTCCAAGATTCGGCAGCAGCATGACCAGCATCTCTCAGGTCCACTGCGGATTAGTGTTAGACGAGCATATATTTTGGAGGATTCGTATAACCAGCTTCGCATGCGACCAACTCAAGACCTCAAGGGACGGTTAAATGTGCATTTTCAAGGTGAAGAGGGTATTGATGCTGGTGGTTTGACTAGGGAATGGTATCAATTGCTGTCGAGAGTCATATTTGACAAAGGAGCTTTGCTTTTCACTACTATTGGGAATGGTGCTACTTTTCAGCCAAATCCTAATTCTGTGTATCAAACTGAGCATCTCTCTTATTTCAGATTTGTAGGACGTGTGGTAATTATCTATGGACCCTGTTTCAAGCTTGAACTTTTTTGGCATCTTGTATGCAAAGGTCTTTTCATTATCTAACATTGGTCATATTGTCCTCTTAAAGGTTGCCAAGGCACTGTTTGACGGACAACTGCTTGATGTTTATTTTACTCGCTCTTTCTACAAGCACATCCTTGGTGTGAAGGTGACTTATCATGACATAGAGGCTGTTGATCCTGATTACTACAAAAATTTGAAATGGATGCTAGAGGTGAGTTCAATTAAGAGTGCAATTTTACATGTTTCTTGTTAAAGGTTTCCCAAGTAGTTAAATGATTTGTCTTACCCTTTGTGTCAGAATGATGTGAGTGACATACCAGATCTGACATTTAGCATGGATGCAGATGAAGAAAAACACATCCTTTATGAAAAAACAGAGGTACTGATATATAAATCTTTACTTTAGTTCATTACTTCTTGAAAACTAAATTGTTTGGCCAACTTTAACTCCCTACAAAGCATATTCATCTGAGTTTCTTATGCTTACAATGAAAAGGTTACTGACTATGAGCTTAAACCGGGAGGAAGAAATATAAGGGTGATTGAAGAAACAAAGCATGAATATGTAGACCTTGTGGCTGATCACATTTTGACGAATGCTATCCGGCCCCAAATTAATTCCTTTCTAGAAGGATTCAGCGAAATAGTACCTCGTGAACTTATATCTATTTTTAATGATAAAGAGCTCGAATTATTAATTAGCGGTCTTCCAGAAATTGATTGTAAGTCAACATTCCTCTTTGTTGATATTTCGTAATTATTATCCTGATATATGCTGATGACTTGAATGTTTTTGTAGTGGATGATTTGAAAGCCAATACCGAGTATACTGGCTATACTGTAGCAACTAATGTTGTTCAATGGTTTTGGGAGGTTGTTAAGGGATTCAATAAGGAAGATATGGCAAGATTGCTCCAATTTGTAACTGGAACCTCAAAGGTAATTTATGTGAACCTGAATTATCTTAATTCTTTTATTGCCGATCTATTATTCATTGTCGTAGTCGATTACTGTTTGAGATGACATATTCCTTTGACTGATTTCAACATTTGTCAGTTATGCTGAGGTAGCCTGTGGTTGGTCTGATTTTATTCTTTGCCTTTTCTATTAGAGGAATAAAGTCATTGTGCGTACACGTGATGACATATGTATGAGAGATGGTATTAAGAAACTCCTGTATCAGAACTCAAGAGGAAGGGGAACAATTTTGCAGTAAGAGTACAAAATGAAATGCTTGAAAAATATTTGATAAAGAAGGCAAAATATGAAAAAATCATCTTTGGAATTTAAATTGTGAAATTAGATGAGGGGGCAGACACTCCCTTCTCATTTAAGTTTTTGGAAGTTAGGTCAGACACTTGGTATTCATGGTTAATTTGCAACATTCTATCCCTATGAAATCTTCATTGGTTACTTATTTAATTCTGTTAGTAGTCCTTGTTTTGGGGTGTAGAGGGTTATATCTCCAAACACTTCTAATTTTTTACTTGTAACTAGAATGTCTCCTGGTTACGTGACAGTTATTGTTTCCATTAGTCGATAGATATCAGATTGTGGTTTTGGTGATGTATTTTATTGAATCGATCAACTTCCCATTTTCTTTTTCTAAATTAGTTAGGCATATTGTTGCTGTGTCTGTCTGAGGGGCAGTCATATATCTTGATGATTGTTCCCTGTCATATGATATTGAAACAGCTTGTACTCTTTTCTGGGGTTCGGAATTGTCTACTAACTCGTGCGAACCTACAGGAAAATTAGCCTCTATAGATTGAAAGATTCCTGAGCACTAATTAGAAAATTTTCTTTCCCTAGGTTCCTTTAGAAGGTTTTAAGGCTCTGCAAGGTATATCAGGCCCTCAGAGATTTCAGATTCACAAAGCATATGGAGCTCCTGAGAGACTTCCATCAGCTCATACCTGGTACGTATTTTATACAAAGAGTATGATACGAGCAAGGGGTAATGATTTGACAATTTTGTTATTCCACAATTCATGTTGGCATGCCATCTTATGCAGTGAAATTCATTAGTCCTTGCAACTTTTCCAGCTTTAACCTTCACCTTAAATGTTCATGTTGCAAATGTCCTGTAAATTCATTTGTCTTACAATTTTCCAGCTTTAACCAACTCGACCTTCCTGAGTATTCTTCGAAGGAACAGCTTCAAGAACGTTTGTTACTTTCTATCCATGAAGCTAGTGAAGGATTTGGATTTGGTTAGATTAGTGGGTGACATATTGTGGTTCTGCAAACTTGCTGCTCGTTTTTGTGCTTCCCTGTGCATGTAAGTTACCCTTTACTTTTGTTTCATGTTCAACTTCATAATTGTTAGCAATGACTTGAACCTCGCTCATGTCATTTTTTGGGGGACATGATTTATATTATTTTGCAGATATGAAATGTTGATCAGGATCGATCATCCCTCAAGTAATTCCTACATATAAGCCTTTGGGCATGGACGTGGGTATCACTCATGAACAGGAAAATCTCTTCACAGAGGTCGTAATTTGCTGGTGACATTACTTTTATATATAGCAGCAGTGTACATACTTTTTTGTACCTTCTATTATCTTTTTGGGTAACTGGAGCAACATAATAAATACTAAATAAGTATCTGTGTCCTCATTCTTTATCTGTTACTGGCCAAATCATTCTCTGTTATGGATACAATTTCAGAAGAGTTTATCAAATGTCAATGTCTTATATGTCGTTTAGTAATAGTTATTTTGCTTTTGATTCGTGATTTAACTACCATTTAGAGTGGATTTTTATTTGATTGCATAATTTGAAGTTTTGTTTTGATCCTACTGACAATGAATAAGTGATTAAAGGAATCAATTAACTGGGTAGGCACATTAGGCACAACTAAGACATTCCTTTCCTGAAAAAATTTAATCACTGACAAACATTATACTATTTAAAATTGATGTAAATCTTAATCGCTTAGAGCATGCTTGATTGGCATTTTTCAAAATTATTTTGTTTTTAAGAAAAAAAGGGACAAAAATATTTTCTTCATTCAGAAATAAATTTATTTTTTTTCTTGATTTTTTGAAACTACTATTGTAAAAATCAATCAAAGAACAATTTTCTTTATTTTTTAAAATTATACATTTTACTTTATTTGACATAAATTAACATAGCTCTTCCACAATTCATCGCACATAATTAACATGATTTGATATAAACATATCTTACACTTGCAATATGAACTTTTACCAAAAAAACTTAATACTCATCTTATTTTTCAACTCACTCCCCCAAGTCTCAAACAAGCACTATGCAAATCGAAATTATTTCATAAACCTCCATAATTTACCAAAACTGCTCTCTCAAATACCAAAGAAAACGCCCTTCAATTATTTAAATTTACTTTTAGATTTTTCAAATTAAATTTTCTAATTAACTTCTTATTTACTTGAGTGAAAAAAAACAATTATCGAACCCAATCCCTATTTGACAAAAATGGGGCTTGACCGAATCCGTGTTGGGCCATAAAACAAGCTTCATATTACAATCCAGCACAGACCCATTCCAATCCAAACCGCCCATTTGCTAACCTTATATTCTTCAGGAGGATTTGTAATCTAGACAACAAGATAGCGATCACCAAGATTTAAACACAAAGTCGAGCAATACATATATTAGAATCCCTAACGTTCAGTACAAGTTTTGAGACAGATCTAGCGCATAATAGTTTCGAAGTTTGGTACAAATGCCCTGAGATATAAACTTCACAACCAATCTCTGACCACCTCAAGATTAAGGAAAAATTGCTTCACTGCCCTCCAACTTGTCTTTTCCATGAATCTTCGACTATCAATTCATCCACACCCCAATCCTCATAGCTGCAGATGACATCAGGTTAGATCAATTGATAAGGGAAATATGTTGCAGAACATTCAGTAAATTTAAATTTACCTTCCATCAGGCAGGTAGCGACGAATGGTGAAAGGTATTTTTCTCTCTCGCAACTCTTTCATTGCAATCTGAAGAGTTTTAGAAAAAGACTTAGATGCTTTAAGAATGCAAAATATGCTGATAATCATCATAAATCCACATAAAAATTTGAAGAGATTTTGTAGGGAAACTGTAAAATCACATCAACAGGTACATCTTGAAAATTCAATATGGAATTAATTAAATAGCCAAATCATAATTAACTTGAAGAAAAGTAACATAATTCCTAGTTGATCCATGTAGCTGCCAGAGCCGGAGCAGACTATAATACAGGGAGACTATTCCATGTTATTTACTCTTTAAGGGTGATATGAAGCATTTATAGTGAAAGCATCTGATTGTCATGCAGAGGAGCTTGTCTGATAATTCAGGGGTTGAGGTTATATAATATGACCATCCATCTCTGTCTATAAATAATAAAGTACTCAAACGTTTCCTAAACTAAATAGAATATCGCTTAAGATTCATATGCGGCTAAATTTACACTTGCAGCATAGCCAATTCTGAGTTTCACTAGGAAAGTGCAATTATATTAGATCTTATGCTATTAGACTAACGTGATAGCCACAGGCATGCAGACACCATTTATACTTGTGTTGATCAATTTACAAAACAAACTCTTTACCAGGGTCTAATGGTGAATGGTTAATGCTAAAGGTGACATGTCAGCAAGCCCAGTCCAGCCCGCTAAATCCATCATAAGCGACTAATATGGTGGGCTCAGCGAGCTCCATCTCAAAAACCCAGTCCAGGACAAGACCAGGCACAGGCCAACCCATAGTTACTTCCTTTTTAGCAAATATGCATAGCTGTGCAAACTAAAACTAAATCAACAATGCCAAGCAAAGTGTAGAGTGCCACTACTTTCTTTCCTGTCCTATAAATTATAGTGGATTTTCAAAAAGGAAACCTAAACATTCACACCACACAGCCAAAATGGGATGATCAAACTTAATGCTACTCATAGTTGCATAAATAATCAAGAAAATCAATTCATAATAAAACTAACAAGCAGCATTTCAACATATTAATCTCAATTTGCTGTTCACAACATTTTACCTCAAGTGGATCAGTTTCACCCTCCAACTCAACCATGACAGGGGCATTCATGCTGAAACAAAAATAACAACACAAACTCAATTAGTTGAATTCCAAGCATAGTCAGGATCCAGAACCCCAAAAAACTAATAAAACATGAACCTTATCTGCAGAGCACGGGTACCCAAAATTCTAGCACGCTCGTACTTCGTCATGTACTTAGACGTTTTCCGCGGCCTTTCAACTGGCTCCTGCTCCTGTTTCTCATCCCCTTCACCTTCAAGGGGATCTGGCGCTTCCTCATTGTTATTATCTTCTTCCACCTCTACCCCTTCCTAATTAAGAAAAACAACATAATAAATAACAAAATTGTACCACAAAAATATTACATGGACTAGTATCAATAGTTATTAACAATTTATATTCTCACATCAAGCTCAGGCTCCACTGGCTCATCCTCGTACCTAAAAAGGTAAAAGATTCGTAAGTGAAATTGTAAACTCCGACTAAACCCTAGGTTCCAAATATGGTGCTAAATAATAAAACATGATTAAAGAAAAAAAGAACATAACGTACCCTCCGTCCATCTCATAGTCTTCGTCGGCCATTGCTGTAAGTGATTTTCTTTTGCCTACTAATTTGGGGATTTCACTCTGTCGTCTGATGCGCGATTAATACAAATTAGGGCGTGAAGATTGATTATTTATTAGGCTTCGAGAAGTTTGTGTTATTTGAAGGTGATAAATAAATTAATGGGCTAGAATTTATTTGATGTTGGCCCAACGGGCTGACCCGCTCCTCATAGGCTCACCAGGCATTTGAGCATAGCCCAGGTCCATTTTTCTTACTTTTATGGAATATATATTTATAAATAGTGTATTGTATGAAAAAATCAATAATCCGCGAAGTTGTTGGGGGTCTTTTTGTTTGTTGGAGGACCTGGATCTCATTTATATGATAAGAATTCATCACATGGACTGGGTTAAGTTCACCTACTTCAATTTGGTCTAACTCAACCTCAAAAGCTAGCTTGTAAGGTGAGATTGTTCAATGCCTTATAAGATGAACTTAACTATTGTTTTCAACCAATGTGGGACATTTAGTCTCAATACTCCCCCTTCATGTGTGGACAAGCAGAATGTGTGAGTGAAACAAACCCAACACGTGACATATGAAAGCCCAACCTTGCGGATTGCGACATGTGGGCCCCAACACACGAATAATGACCGTCCAGGACTTTGTTAACTGGACGAAGAATGACAACCCAGACCTTTGTTATCTGGGGGAAATGTGTAGGTGAAGAATAATCCCATCATGCGAACAAAGAGAAGCCCATCACGGAAGGAGGTGGCACACTTCAAACTGGGCTCTGATACCATATTAGAATTCACCACATGGATTGGGCTAAGTCCACCTACTTGACTTGGGCCTAACTCAACCTCAAAAGCATAATGAATGATCAACTCATCTAAAAACTTAAATTGTAAGAGAGAGAAATCATTTAATATATATCACTTAACACGCCCCATCACGTGTAGGCGGTATCCATTTACTCAAGCCTAACACGTGAAATTTAGAAAAGGGTGGCGAAGGGATTCGAACACAAGACCTCTTTTAACCTGAGCTCTCATATCATAATGAATTACCAACTCATCTAAAAAGCTTAAACCATTAAAGAGAGTAATCATTTAATATATTTCACTTAACAATTTAGATGTATCTTGTGACTTGATTCGTTAGGTTTTGGAATAGGAAAAAAAAAAGAAGTTGATATATGCGAATAAAAAGATGAGATTCAATTAAAATTTGTTAATTGATTTAAAATATATTCTTGAATTTAATGTTGAGTCTTTCGATAATAAGAGAAGCATTAGATACATTTTTATATTTTGGAAAACGTGAAAAGAAGTTTGATTGTAATGTTAGCTTTCTGAGAAATATGTGTTGATATATGTTACTCCAGTATTTATTTATGTTTTAATTAAATAAATTGTGTTTCAGAAAGTTGAAAATTAAATCAAGCATTAATGTCTCTAAAAATTAAATGTAACTATTCCATTCCAATATTACAGGAATTGGTTTAATTTTGTTCGGAAATTAGTAGTTGATCGGTGTTTAAATCTTGTTTGACCACTAATGTACATTGTTGTTAGAATGTCATTTTTTTTTTCTCAAAATATTTTAATCCCTTTTAAGGTGGATTGGGCATATCAAGTGAGTATCTCTTCCAATAGGAATTTGAACCTGAGTTCGCTATTTTATAGTGACTAGTTTCTTTCACTAGACCAATTACCTGTTAGTAAAATATCATTGATTCAATGACGTGGTAGAAAGGAAACGTAGTACCTTCCTTTGTGAATGTGACACTGGTTAATTTATTTTATATTTTTTTAATAGGAAGTGATATATGCCTTGCTTATATAATAATTTTTTTAAAGGGATTGCTTATATATGTATTTGAAAATGAAAAGGCAGTCTTAGATAATTACCAAGCTCATAGATTTTGAATTTTTGCCTCATGGGTCGTGGATCTTAGTATCTTTACTAAAATCGATCGAAATACTGGTTTACTAGCTCAATTTAATATATGAAATTTGGCACTATTCAAATTGAGTTTGATTTCTTTTGATTCTTCCATTTTTTAAATGGGACGGTGGAGTCATATAGTTATAAAAGAATAATGAGAAAACTGCAGTTTCCTTCTTAAACTTACCGTTAAGTTGCATTTTTTTTTTAACTTTAGTAATATTTTTACATTGTCCATCTTAAATTTATATTTATATTGCATTTTTCCCCTAAACTTTTTTCCAATCGCTTTTCTGGCCCATGAGTTTATGGTGGAAATTACAACACAAAATATAGGGTGAAAAGTGCAACAATGATGTAAATCAGGGAAAAAGTACAAATTTGATGTTAGTTTTAGAAGGCAAAACTCAATTTTTGCAACCAATTATAATTCAAAGTGAAGAAACCATGAGTTTAATATTATGTATAATTGTAATTATATAATATAGAAAAATCAAAAACTTTAGTATAAAATTGATACAAATATATTATTTAGACATTACAATGTGGGAGATGGGTATAAACTCGAGCACACAATAATTTAGGTTCATCTTGAAAGTTTTGCATTATATTATTCAAATGAGGTTTCAAGTTAAAAAAAAAAAGTTTGTTAATATGAAATCATGGATTTTCTAGTTGAATTATCATTTGAATAATAAGGAGCTAAACTTATTAATTAAAGAACCAAATTAATACTTTCAATCAGAAAATTATGCTTTTTCTCTCTAAACTTACACCTTTATTGCACTTTTCACCCTAAATTTTGCGTTGGAAAATACTTCAGTGGAGAAAAGTACAACAATGTAAGTTCAAGGTGGACAGTACAAAAATTTGAAGTTTAGGGGAAATTTTTAACTTGATTGTAAGTTCAGAGAAAAGAGTAGAATTTTTTCAAAAATAATTATATTAGAAATAATAATAATCATGAATTATCAAATATTATAGTATGATTGTGTTATAGTTTATAGAAAAATATAATTTGAGTGTATTTTGATCAGAAATATCAAAATGTTGAAAGGAAAAGAAGCAATATGTGGATAATTATAAAAGAGAAATAAAACAACATGGTTTTAAAATTATTCTATGTAGTTTTTTTTTTTTTTTAATATATACAAAATATGATATTTAGTTAGAATATTGAGGTTTTAAGCAAAAAGGAATATTCATATAAGATTTGAGAAAGAGAAATAATTATATTATTTAAAAATAAGTATTGTATAAAAAGATAATTGTAACAATAAAAAAGGGTGAATAACATTCACCTCCCCCGAATTTTTTGACTATTGTATCTGTAAATTTTATGAAGAACGAGGGAGGTGGATGTAATTCACCCGGGTAAAAAATGAAAGAACTATGACTTGTTTCACTTGATTTCAAGCTTTTGGAATAACAAAATATGAGTCAAAGAGTTTTAGATTAAAATGTGTCAAATGCTACCCTAGAAAATAATTATGTCAAAATAACATGTCTAGTTAAATCTATCAATATGTGATTGGTTTTAATGAAAGAGACTAATATCACTAAAGTGGTGACCCAAGTTCGAATCTTTAGTGTGAGATGTTTCTATTATATGCTTGACGTGTCTCGAAAAATATTAAACCATTGGGAAACAAAAAAATTAATCCTAGACATCAAGTCATTTACTCTTTTGCACCATTTTTATTTCACCAACCAAACACGCCCTTCACTTGATCCAAAAAAGAAAAAAAAAAAGGAAAAACCACGCCCTTCATAACCAACTTAGGACTTTTCATTTTGGGTATATTACGAATACTCCCCTCATATAAGGTCTAATTACAAAAATTACCCTTACATATTGGGTATTACAAAAATTTCCCTCAGATTTGTCACATTCTTACAATTAACTACTTGCTCCTAAAATGTTCCAATTTTGCCATTGTATATTATTTATATTGTTTGTAATGTCTTATAAATGTTAAAACTTGGGATTTACTTATTATATCTTATAAATTAGAAAAGAGATAATCATATATTAACTACCTGAATAATTGATAAAATTTATATATTTCCATAAGTTTTAAATAAAAATTGCCAAAAAAAAAAAGGTATATATATATATTTATTAGCAATTTAAATTGTATTATATTAAATTAAATAGAATTTTAATAATATATTTTATAAATATGAATTGTTTACACATTAGTTAAATGAATTTATTTGATAAATTAGTAAATTTAATAAATTATCTTGTATTATAAATAATACATTTTAATTTATTAAAGTTTATATTGAATTATAAATCGAAATATTTATTGAAATTTATGAAAAGTTATAAATTATATCAATTATTTTGGTGGTAAATATATAATTATTATTTTTATAATTTACAAGATATAACAATTGACAATCAAATTTTAAAATTTATAGCATATTATAAACATTACAAATAACTTTCAAGAGCAAAATTGAAATATTTTAGAAAAAAGGATTAATTGTTAAAAGATGATAAATCTGAGAATTTTTTTTATAATACCCAATACGTGATGATGATTTTTATATTAGACCTTACATAGGGGTAATTCGTAATTTTCCCCTTTCATTTTCCAAAAGCCATTCCAAATTTTATTCCGTTCCCATTTCTTTCTGTATAAATAATTTAAGGTATTATATTAATTATTCAGCTGCACATTTATACATACATACATACATTTTTAGATAATAACATACATACATACACGTATATAGCTTAGTAATTTATACTGACAACTCTCTCTCTCTCTCTCTCTATTTCACGGCTCCAGTCAATTTTGTTTGCTCAGAAGTATCATCGCTTTTTAAGGATTCATGTCGGTATGCAATCCAGTTCTTATTTGTGTTGAATACCCTTTTAATGGATTTTAATTCGATTTCATGTTTCCTTCTTGTTCTCCCTTTCAGAATAGATTATTTATTCGTATTCGCAAATATTTTTCATTTTGTTGGGAGTTTTTATGTGTTTCAATTGTTTGATCGATCCCTTTTACTTTGGTTTTATGCTAATAATAAAATGGGTTGTTTGCTGTTGGTGATATGATGCTAGCTAGCTGTTCTATTTTAATTCATTTTTGTAGTTGATGCTTAATCGAATTTTAGCAACTCTTTTCGTCTTTATCCCCTATCCAGAAAAAGAAAAAGAATTAAATAAAAAACTAATTTCTATTTTTTTTTCCTAATAATATTACTATGTGTTTATTTTTTAAGTATTTTCTCTTTGATCACTACATCACTGAATTTTTGTATTTCCTAATTTTGTGATACTTGTGCCAACTTGAGAGGGGGGTTGTTTGTCATAAATATGAGTGGATTTTTTGTTGCATTACGGCGCCTTTTCCCCTTGTTATGCTATTGGGAACTTTTTGATGGCCAATTAGATAAAGGAGGTAAAGTAAAGCAGTAGATCATCAATAGTAAAATTCAATTTAGTATGAACCCTTTGTTTTACTAATTACTAGACTAAGTTCATTATTCTATGCTTCGAATTCTGTGTTCTTGTATCAGTAGATTTAGTTTCTGAAATAGAGATACTGCTGTTAATTATAACGATATGGAACCCGTTCCTCAAACATCTTCTGCTCCCTTAATGTGGATATCTTGCATCATCTAATTAGAATATTTAATTTAAATAATATTGATTCAGTTGTATTTCCAAGCTTCTTTGTTGAGAGTTATGTTGAGTTGTTTATTTGTACTCTTTTGAAGGAGAAGGGTCGGCCATTGCCCAAGTTTGGTGAATGGGATGTAAATGATCCAGCTTCAGCTGAGGGATTTACAGTAATATTTAACAAGGCCAGGGACGAGAAAAAGACAGGTGGGAAGCCAGATTCTCCTAACAAGGTGGATGCAAATACGATTCACGGAGTCGAACATTTTAAACCGCAAGGCGTAAGTTCTTCTTCAGTTATGCATTGTATATATCAGCTAGGATCAAATGTTTCAATATGGTTTTCAGCTGTGTGATGAGTATGTATGTCCGTCCTTTGCAAAAATATTCTCTTCTAGTTGCATTTAGCAAAAATTACTTGGCATATACTGTGTGTTTCTTAATTAATTTCGATATTGTAATTACAATCTGTTGTATTAAGATTCTGAAAGTCCTTGGTTTGCAGAAAAAATGGTTTTGCTGTGTGCAGAGCCCGAGTGCAGAATCTTGACCTGGTTAATATGTAAGAGATGTGTATTTATAAACTGCCCGGAAGCGGAAGATGTGTTTAAATTCGAGCTGCAGGTGCTATCTATAACAGTTCAGTTTGTGTTGTGTGCTGTAAAATTGTACTATTGTTTTTGTTTTGTTTTGGAAGAGAGGAATATTATGGGAAACTTGTAAAATATTATTCTCTATGTTCTTGTTTGGTGGATCATATTCATAACTAAGCCAAGCCAGCTTTGTGTTTGTTGCTTTTGCAATTTTGTGAACTGTAAAGTATTTCCATTTACTTCTTTCATTTCCCCCTTTTGGCTTGTTTGGTTTACATTAAATGAAATCAACAATTTGGTGGAAGTTTTGAAGAATGATAATTTATCAGCTTTCACTGTATTATATAAGAATCCAGCTAATGATGTATCATTTAGGCAATTCTGAAAATCCAATATATAATATAATATCAGAACCAGATTTGAACCCATTTAATAAAAAATGGACCGTAATTGGATAGGTCTGGTCTGTATTAGACTGGTTGAACTGAGTTATGAAATCCTTGTTACAATGTCAATCTAATTTGGAAAATTTGGACAAAACATTGTCCTGATTTTTAGGATTTCCACTTGAAGTCATATCTAAGGAGGATCTGATTCCAATCCATTTTCATGGTGATTTACGATCAAACCCTCTGAGATTCCAGACTACGCTTGTTGTCTAGGGAACTAAAAGAACCCCATCATGTTTTAAACAGTTTACCAAAACACTCCTTACAATTTTAACAATTCTTACAAGAACGATCCTTACTTTAATAATCCTTACAAGAACACTTCCTACAACTTTTGAAAAATTTACCAACACACCCCCTCCTTGTGAGGGTGTTCTCGAATTTTTTTGAAACTATAGGGTTTTTTTGTAATTAAGATTTACGCGAGGGCGTCTGAGCATAAATTACCCTATTAGTTATTACACATATTAAACAGACAAGCAATTAAACTAAAATTTTGGCGAGTAACAAGCATATACTCCACATTCCACAACGTATATCACTTAATATTAAATTTAAAACCCAAGTCATATTGCAAATTATAACATAAAAAAAATTGCATATTACAACATACACCAAAACAAATTTTTGATAAAATTGTAGTATCAAACATCTATCTGCATATGACTGTCTGAAAAGGTAATAAATACTGCAAATATGTAATCGGCTCATATCCAGTAGAACATTAAACTCTAATAGCCCCAAGCTTTCTCTCAAATAAACGACGCAAGATGTAAACTTGCAAACCACTGGCTGCAATCAGAACAGTCGATTCAAATAATGCTTTGTGAATTGCTGATCTGCTCAGTTTCTCGTTCACTGAAAATCCAATAAAAAAAATTAGTACCAATTCGAACTATACTAGATAGGTATCAACATAGATGATCCGATTATTTTCCACACATCAGCATAACTAGCAAACGAGATGCATCAAATTGAACTATAGGCTAACAAATTTCGACACAGTCTCTAGAGATTAATCTCTCGCCTTCTGTTTCTAAAAGTAAGTGCACCAGGGAATAAATTAGTGACAAAATCTTACGTATGAAACAAAGAAATTTAGGATATAAATAGTCAAGGTTTTTAATATTCCTGACAGGGATATCTTTTATTTCAATGAAAGAAATGGGGCATTTTCTATTTCATTAAAGGAAAAGATAGTTCCTCCAAAATTTCATAATCAAGATTTTAACTACATTGAAGAAAGAAGAAAGATGGGAAGTTGATTGTTTGCTCATAAATCAAGGGTTTAACATGTATCGCTTTCTTTATCTTCAATTCTTTTGTCAAAAACAATTTAACAAAAATGAAATAACATCTTTACAAGAGGCCAGGGTAATAATTGAAAGTTATGATAGGCGACAGAACTGACTTCGTCTATATTGATAAATGGTAAGAGTGAAACAAAAGAGATGTCCAATAATTACCTATTGCCTGACGATCAGTCTGCGCCTCTAGCCAATGCTGCTCAAATTGAATATTATACAAAGCTTCCTCTAGCTTTCCAATATGCTCAAAAAGAGGCTTAAAATGTTCTGCATATGCCACGTAATTATATGCTAATGTTAATATTTTAAATGGTGCATCTGAAACAAAATTTAGGGGAAAACAGAAAACAATTACCATCTTTAGCATGCTCATCATGGTATAAGAAATAGCTAGCATGCACGTCAAAATCTAGGGTTTCATGGTAGGGGGACTTGTTAGTGAAACAAAACCGGTAAACTCCTTCACGATAAGCCACAAACTCATGCTTGTCACTTGTCTTGTCACGAATATCATGGATCTGTTCACCGTCAGGTCCTTTCACCTGGTATTATTGTCATGGTCAGCAGGTCAATCAAAGCATCTTCATAGTGTGTAATCAAATTGAGATCCAAAATGTAACATTTAGAATCATGTCAACTTTATGCAACATTTGAACTGTGACCCCCATTAGGAGAATTTTCTTATACAAACTGCACGATTCATCAAATAAATTTAGAGTACAGTACTAATGCATGCTCACTCGCCATGAAGATAACTGAAAGCTTCGTTTCAATCATGAATACTGAAGTAGTTTGCAGTATATGTTGTGTACTAACCTACGGTTTCCTTTCATATTTCCTTTTTTTCTCAGTAGCACGTGAATATTTTCCTTATGAAAGATTGCCAGTAACAACAACCCAAACAACTTTTAACCTTACAACCACTTTTTCTCGATCAAGAATGTTGTTTGAGCAAGTTCACACACTATGTACTGAATATTGGCCGATCACACTTTTAATGGATTATTCATTACCAAAAAGGAAGCTTTTGCCCAGTTAATGGATTATTCATTACCAAAAAGGAAGCTTTTGCCCACGTTATTTCAAAACCTCGACTTATCTAATGCATGCGTACAAGCTCCAAGCTATCATAGAAACATTTGGTTATAAATTATACTTATAAATAAAATACTACTCAAAACAAAATCCCAAACATTTCGAAAGTAGATAAATATTTAAATTAGTTTGCACCAAAAAATTAATCAAAAATGAAAGCAATAAGAGAGAGAGAGAGAGAGAGAGAGAGAGAGTATACCACAAGGTCAACACCATCATCAGTGTAATGCCATGACCCCTCAGACTTAATCACCACAAACGAGAAATGCACGGTATGTCCATGCTCCACTTTGTGAGAAAAGCACTCTTCTCTATCTATCACGAATCTGATCCCAAAAGCCCCTCCTAGACTCCCTAAAATTACTAAAACAGCCACCAGAGGCACTGAAAATCTCATCTGTATCCCAAATTCCATTAATTTGTCAGTTTACGTTTTTATTTTTAAAGAAAGAAAAACAGAAGAACATTGGAATAAAAGAGATACGAAACACAATTTCTTAATATTTTTTTGATAAAATTAGTTAGCAGAGTCATATAGGGATTGAAAAGGAGAGAATGTACATTTGTTCGAATTTTATAAACATAGTTAGAGATATTACATGGATAAAATTAATAATGTAGTAATACTTTTCATACTTTCCCCACTTAATTTTTAGTTTCTTTATCGAACATCAAGTATCTCGCATCTCAAATTGATTTACAAACTAAAAACTCTGTCTTTAATTCAAAAGTGCTGTTTATGCATGAGGAGGGTAAGCACCAATCCATCATTCACATATCAGCAACAAAACTCTATGCATCAAGAGTTTGCAACCATAACCACACTATTTTCATCTACACATACTAAAAAAACAAACTTTAAAACTACCTAAACAATTTTGGCATTAGAAAAATAAACAAAAAATCAGTTCATATTCCTAAAAACCACAGCAGATTTTAAAACTGAAACTAAAACGAAAATTTACCTTGTTCAAAGTAAAAACCTAGTGAATACGCTTGCGTAACCAGAACCTGTATTTGTAAAGCAAAAAAGAGTCAAAACCAGAAGAAAAAATGATCTGGTAATAAAATTTAGAATAAAAAACTGATATTTAAAGTCAAAGAGATATAATCCGATGATGATTATAAAGATGGGAGAAGCTTACTCAGACGGCAAGATAGATCGGTGCGCTTCAGGTAGAATCGATTAGGGATTACAAAGGTTTTGAAAGAATCCCAAATTCGATTGAACTGAAATTCATATGGTCAAATTAAAATTTTAAATCATTTATAAGTTTGGGCTGTGGATATTTAGTTTAGCCTGCCCAGCCCAAATCCACCTATCCAAACGCGGCTTTACCATATTAAAAAAAGAAATTGACTCTTTTTCATTGTGAGAAATTATAGAAAATAAGATGAATGATGAGAAGTCTTTCTGATAAAAAAAAAAAAATTTAACCTTAAAGAACGTAATTGTTTAAATATGATTTAACAATGACAAAATTTGAGAAAAGGTAGAACCATTGATTTTCTATATGTTTGAACTCTAAAATTTATGATTCTACCTTTTCTCAAATTTCTTACAAGAGTCAAAGTAACACTATTTATGATTTGAACTCTAAAATTTTATATAACTGAAACATATGCCATTAATAAAAAGTGTCAAAAGTAAAAAATATATATCATTTGAAATCTATTTTTTTTTTTTTTTTTTTACATAATCGAAACAAATACCATGAAAAAAAAAGTCAAAGTAACACTATTCTGATCAAGAATCTATAATAACGTTATTATTAATTTTTGAGTAATGACAACATTATTATTTTACAGCTTCGGTAAATCCTAAAACATAGGAATCAAGCAAAAAACTGATACTACAACAATAGCCTTGAACAAAACAGAAAATGGCATTCTTCCCTCATCACTTCTAAACAAAAGTGCTTCATAAACTGGTAAATTCACCATAACCAATAGCCCACAAACAATCAATTGAGCCACAAACTTTTCCAATACCTCTAGATCTGAAAACACAACTTTCTTGATTCCCAATCCCAAACAAAAAAGATTCAGCAACGCAAGTGTCGCGATAATGACAAACACGATAGACGAGCTTCCAAACTCCATCATTTCATTCTCGTACCTCTTCTGCAGTTCCTCGTCCACCACTTTGGCAGTAACAACGAAAGAAGTCTGAGAAAGGCCTACTTGCTTCATCATCGTATCTATGAAGGCGAAAAAGTATGAAGTTGTTCGCCTAAGCAACGTCATTCTTTGCAAGTTCCACCACCCTTTCAATGTATCACCACACATAAGGTCTTCCACTATGCTGTAAAGAGTTGTTGCTACAAAAACGTATGCGTAAGGCACGAACCATAAGCTAGAAACCTGTAATAAATTTGACTTTTGTGTTAGACAATATATTAACTTAATCAATAAGAACATGTTGAAATGAATCTAGACACACTAAGAGAAATATAAAGCGATGTATGATTCTTGGATTTTAGTGAGTAAAATGAAAATGAACAAAAAAATGAAGGTGCCTATCATCTGATGCACAGAAAAAAATTCTTAAACGCTTTACTGGCTAAAATCCAAGAGCCAAACATAGCCTAAATGTACAAGTTTCAATTTTTTTTACATTACATACCTTTGGAAACAAGGGCACGCCATGGAGCAAAGAAAGAGGAGGAATGATCACGTAACAAAGTGTAGGCAACGATAACGGAGCCCAGAGAAGATAGATGCAATATCCCATTTGTGCACCGAGTTTAATTTTCCCATGACCATAGATGAAGGGACAATACTTGGAAAAGAAAATTTGAAACATGCCTTCAGACCATCTCTTGAACTGAATGAGAGCGATATCTAAGGTTATTGGAGCAACACCTTGAAAGGCATTCTTAATTGGATTGTAATGAACAGGTTTCCATCCTCTGCATTGAATTGTTAAGCCCGTGACTATGTCCTCAACCGCACATCCGTACACCAATCCCATCTGCATATATCAGAATTGTAATCTTTGTTATATAGTTAGATTCGATTATTATTAACTTTTCAGACTAAATGTCCCACATAGATTGGAAATCATGACCAAGTTCACCTTAAATGGTCTTGGAAAATCCTTACTCTTGAGCTAGCTTTTGAGGCGAGTTAGGCCCAAACCATTTAAGTGGACTTAGCCCAATTCATTTGAAATCTTATATTAATATAGTTTCTGTTAGTGAGATAGAGAACAAACCTCCTTTCCCCATAAAGTACCCTTTTCATAGCTACAATTTGCTAAAAGCTTTGAGGAATTTTCTAATTCTTCAATAGTTCTCCCCTTGATGTTGTCTTTGACACTGTCACATTCGATTTTATGATTCCCGGAGTACTTCTTTCCACTCAAGCTTTCCCTTCTATGGAAGCATCCGGAACCACAATATAGAGTTGCGCCAAAACCATCTATACCGGCAAGCTCAATCTTCATAATAAACGAAGAGATATTTCAGATGGTGTTTCTGTAATTTCCATTTAACCTCAAGGTTGTATAGGTAACTCTTTGGAATATAAATTTAACATTGGACATAAGAAAAAAGAATAGATTAAGGACTTACTTGGTAAGTAGTAAAGGATACATTTGCATAGATATCGTTCTTTGTGGTGTTATTATAGTACTGAGGGTATTGCACATAGGGAATTTGATGACCTTGTTTTTCATCCAAAAAGAAACATAGTGCATCTCGTACTGAATCTTGATCATTTGAATACATATCACAGTCGAGATTTAGAATGATTGGTGCATTGCTGATTTCTGATGAGACTCTTATCTGTAACAATGCAAACAGTAAGCAATATAATGTTTCTATATTAGTAGAAGCATCTTAAGAAATGATTGATTACCAATGTATTCATAGATCCAGCCTTGAAATTATGAGCAATTCCTGGTTTCTTTTCTCTAGACAAGTAAACCAATGTTGGCAATCTGTTTCCTTGAACATCGACTGCGTTTGTATTCCACCCATCAATCAAAATCTGAACAATCGATTTATGATCTTGTTTAGTGACTTGAGAATTCCATTCCGAGAACCCTTTATGTCGATTCTTGAATTCTTTAGGAACTGAACCATTTTCGACTGCTGACTCCAGTCGGCTTTTCATTTCTTCATATAATTTCCGAAACAACAGAAATCAAATCATGAAAAAGAATCAGTAAATTAAATGGTATTACATTTGTCTTGCCTTAAATCAATATATATGAACCACTATAGAAGACAATTAGGAGCATCATCTTTAATTTCACCTTGATACTAGTCCATTCCCGTGAGAAAGTCGGTTGGTGTGAATCGATATTTTGAGCAAAGTAGATTTCAGGGGACCTTGGCTCCACATTGTATTTGTTACAAAAAGGAATCCAATATTTGGAGAAGTTAGACGCCTCGAAGAGAGCGTAGAATGTTAGTTGGGAACCACCATCATCTGATAAGTAAAGGCTAAGTTTTTGGGGTGGATAATTGTATGCCATGAGGGACAAGACCGTGTTGATGACCAATATAGGTGGCTCCAATGTGGGATCTGCTGTGCATACAAATATGTCGATCCCCGGTAACTTATCATCCTCATATCTGCAACATATATACATACATAAATACATACATGTGCAAAAGACCATTATTAATTAGATATAGATATAGATTGATTTGTACCTTGTAGAGAGTCTTTGTTTGAAAGGATAGCGAGAAACGACGTGCCATCGAGCAGACTGAGTGATAATCCAATACAAGCCAAACAAGAACTCAGCGGAGAACATCAAAATCCAAGAAAATTTTCCTTCTTCTCCGGCACATGGGATGTGAATCAATCTGTATAACCATATCAAAACTATGCCAATTAGTATTGTAAAGGAGTAAAGTTTAAAGGCAACTCTGCCTCTTGCTACTTTTGTTTCAAACAGAGGTAGTAGAGTAGCTTCTTCTTCTTCTTCTTTACTTGCACTCATTTTCATTTCTTCCTCTCCTCTTAATTTGTGTTGTGTTTCTTCAAGTGGACTAAACTAATAAGTAGTAAGACAAACGACGTTTAAATTAGTTAATATAATATTAATAATGATGAGTTGTTTAAGGGTAATTGTCTCTAGATTGAGATTAATTAGTCAACATTTCTGGGACCAGGAGTGAGTGTGCTTGATCAGAAAACATGCGCAAACTAATGCACTTGCACTTGTTTAATTATTTATTAAATGAATTTGGTATACAAAGTTAGTTAGAATTTGGCACTAATGTTTCCACAGTTCTGTAGATGTAACAGGCTTGAAATGAATGTTAACCTATAATTAAATTAAAAAGAAATTGAGTTTTTTCTATATTTGGGGAGTTTCATTCTTAATTTTTTGAAAGTACAAGGAGTCTCTATTCAAGAAAAATTTCATAGAATAGTTATCCAATAATATTCATTTATCAGTCTTTAACCAAATTCGACCAATAAAAAAATTTAGATTAATTACTCTTAGTTTCATAGCTAGAAGACTAATCTATCCATCCAATAATTAAGAACTCCATATATAAATTATAAATATATAGTATTAGTTACTGGTCTTAATCTGATAAGATTTAGATGAATTACTCTTCAGGAATTAAATATAATGGGGATGTGACATGAACATGAGGTCTCACTTTATATTATATGTGTCCAATCACTAACGATAATTTTGTTGGGCTGAGTTTTCTTTGTACTGGATATGTTTTTTTTTGGGAAAAGAATTTACGACCGTGGGTACATGTGAATGTCATACTTCTTATTAAAAAAATAAAAATAAAAATAAAGAATGTGCAATGCGATGTCATGGATGATGGATAGACTATAGAGTAGAGATATGCAAATCTGAATATGGTTTAATAAGTCTTCAATAATTTCCACCACAAACAAATAACTCATCGTTTAACCGAACTTTTTTCAAAGTCAGAATTGATGTGTATATAGAGCACAACTCAAATTGAATAAATTTTTATTAGTAGAACTTGAGTCGAATATTAATAAGTATTTAATTGTGTTCGTTACACATTAGAAAAATATGTATAATCGTTCTTTAAGAAAATGCTCAAAATTTAAATTTTGTATATGATAGCAAAAGTTAGATCAGCTATATTCTCAATCCACATAGCCGACAGAGTCTTGATGATAATTCATCTCATGATAATGATCTAATTTGTTTGATGTTTTCTAAAATTATTTGGTGTTTGAATAATGTCAAACAAACATATTTTTTGTTTTTTTTAATTAAATTTTTTATATTTCAATTTTTTCAAACTATTCTCTTAAAACAAATACATCATCAAGACATATACATCATACATTATTTGTTTGATTTTACATAATCCATGACAAATACAAACAAATAATTTTATTTTCTCTAAATAAAACATATAAAAACTTTATTCTAATTTTACATAAAATAACATATCTCTTATACAATTTATCTTATATAACAAATATAATTTGACATAAAGTCTTACACCTATAACATAATTCTTCCAAAAAAAACTATATTACTTTATTTCTCAAATCACTCACCCGAAACTCAAACAAACAACATTCCTCGAATAAAATTTAAGATAGTTGTTGGAGACGGTGATGAAAAAAAAATCAAATAAAACTCAACAATATGTTATTGGGATTCCCGTTCATGATTATCTCTATCAAGCGCCGCCTCTGACCTTAACAAAAGCAGTCTTTAGATCACATATTAACATGACAAATGTCCTTGCATGCAGTAAACAGACAAGTCCGGATTTGACTATTGCATTTAATTTTGTCACTTTTGAAAATGGGCTACCAATTCAAATATTTAATTGGGTTACAATTCTAATAAGCAATTGGGTCGTTGTATGGCTTTCTAGGTCCAGTAATTGAAATGTTTAACCTTCAATTAGGATTTCTTTTGGCCCATAGTTATATAAATTTTAGTCTATCGAGTTAAAAAATGAATTAGTACAGCTGTGAGTTGTTATACCTTTTCAAAAATACAATTACACTTATAAAATATTTTTCTCTCCGTTCCATATTACTTGACACATTTGTCAAATTTTTTTATTTTAAATTAATTGTATGTTTAAGTTTTCAAGATATATTTTTTCAATTTTGTCCATTTTTCATATTTAAGTTAGGAAATTCAATGATCACCACTAAGCTCACTAATAAAAAAATAGTTATCCTTATAAAGGGTATTTACGATATTTTACCATTAATAAATATATAACGATGAGATTTCCGAATCTGTAAGAAAATAAAACAATATGCCAATTAATATAAAACGGAGGGAGTAATTTTTTATTATTAAAATTTCAAGATTATAGGAAGATACGTAGCATCAATATTCAATACCAAATATTTAGTTAAATTGTTTGGGAAATAATTAAATCCTTGTTAAATTTGATATATAGTACATAAAACATAAAATAATAAGCTTACTATATAACATGGGAATTTTTTATTTTTTATTAACAATAAAAATAAAGTGATCTATTACAGGGTGTCATGTACTATTTAACAATAACTAAACTAGGGTTGGATAATCTTAGCAATGAAGCGTTTTATTTATTATGTAATGTAATTAAATAAGATCACCAAAATAAGAAAAGCCCACTTTTTTCAAGTCTAACTAGATCATTCTTTTACGTAAATAAGAGATTTTTTGTCCATATTCTTGAAAACATGACACATAAAGTATATATATACAGGTGTAAAGATTTATTTCTGAAAGGTTGGGCCTCACAGGTTGTATATGGCCCAATTACTATTAGCACACGTCTAGCAATAATGCAAGAGAAATGGACAGTTGAATATCTTATTTAAGCAAGCTAGTCAATAAGGGTCTATTTGGATGGGTTTTGGCTCGGTTTCGCGAGTCTCGTTTTAAAACAATTGGTTTGGATGGTTTCGATGAAACCTCTGAGACTTTATTTAGATGGGTTTTGACTCTTGAATTTTGTGGTTTGAATAAGTTGAAACCCCACTTGGATTGGGTTTGGATGTTGGGGTTTAGGGAAAAAAGTAAGTGATAGATGTCAAATCAATATTTTTTTTAGTGAGATTTGGGGGAAAAAATAGGTGGTAGGTGTCAAATCAATGTTTTATAGGTTTGAAGAGTTTGAGTGTGAGTTTTTGAATAGATTTTTGATGGTTTTATAGGTTTGGCGAAAACTCATTTGGAAGGGTTTTGACTCGGTCCGGGCCAAAACCCATCCACACCCAACCGAACTTTTTTATTTTTTTACTTATTTAAACAAATGAATGAGTGAACTGTGAAACACTGAAAGTAGAAGTTGTCTTTTGTCTGCAGTTATTTTCTCAGAGTCGTGAAAAAAGCAAATCCTGTAAAGTAACCCATCATCAATCTCCGTCAACTTTCAAATTATCAACGAAAGAAACTAAAAATAAATGTGCAATTGATTACATATCATATACTCCCTTAAGATTTGTTATAACTGCAGTAACACCCACAAAATTTCTATAGTTATCAACACACCCACTTGCATTTAAATCTGTTACAAAAATTATCAGAGCGTATATATGTATAAAAGGACTATTTTATATTTCATCCTGCCTTTTAAAACAATTAAAATAATACTGTTAATATATATCACATAGAAAAATTTTCAAATAAGTTGATCCCAATTGAAATGGGACAATGATATCTATCAATTGAATGAGTCAAATTTATTAAGTTATCTTAAATTTTAAAATAATTAAAAAAAATTATGAAGGATAACCAATTCTTATGAGCGCTAGTATTGTGTGGTTGGCCTCGTACGAGGTCGACACTTACAACCATCAGTGTGAGACATGATTGGTTGAAGCGTTGATGCTCACAAGTACCAATATCTCGTAATTGTTCTGGTACATGGTCAACAACTTTGGCTGCAATGCCAACCCTCACGAACACCGGCTTGCATAATTAGCCTTATATGAGTCTGAAGCTTGCAAGCGCTAGGCTAGCCGCTAGCATGGGGTAAGGTGAGGTGTGTTGGAGCATTGTCGACCCATATGATAGATAACTTAGATGTTTACTTAGAAGGATGTCATTTTTCTGTTATATATGTAAATATATTTTAGTCTATATTAATAATGAAATATAGTTTATTTTAGTGGTGGATGATATATAAGAACTCAGGGATGTAAATAAGTAAACTAACATCGAAAGTACATTGTTTGAACTTGATTTGATTGTATTAATATGCGTGAGATTGTAGTTAAACTTTGATATAAGTTGAACTCAAAAGAACTATAACTCAGCCTAATATTAGTCGAACTCTGATAACTTGATTTATATATATAGCTTATAAGGGCAACTCCTACGCACATTAATAGAAAATGGACATCAAATTCTCATATGATGGCTACACTACAATGTTTTGAGTACATACAAAAGTTTTTTTAATCCAATCCTAAACATCATAATGAAATATCAACTACTATACTTTTTAAAAAGAGTAGTTGAAGCATGTTTAAGAGTAATTGGAGGTTGTTCTCTTTCCCACAAAATATTTGATGTCTTCTCCATTGACCCTATATTTGATAGCAAGGTGATGGTATGTTCAAGTTGGAGCCTTCTTTGTATCTCTCAACCATCAAACGACGGTTATTGTATCTGATGGCCAATTTGATAGCAGCTTGCCCTAAAAGGGTGGATACGAAATGTCCAATTTGATGGTGGATTGCCCTAAAAGTAGGGAAGACATTAGTAACAATTAAAACTTTTAAGGGGTGTTTATGTGATTCCGCCTAACCTCAAGGGTGTATAGTTAATTATCCAATACTAGAGTATATTTGAATTTATAAATTCGTCCTGTTATTAGTCAGCCTTTGGGCGGTGGTACTCGCTGACTTGGCACTTCTCCTCTCTCCTCTCTGATGAAACAATTTTCACTCTCAACGGTGAAAAATATTATTTTTAGTACAATTTTTTCTTGTTTTATCCAATTTCAACCTAAAACTAAAAGTGAGTACAAGTCTCAAAATATTTCTTTTTCTAATACTTTGTCTTATATTTTGTCTTTCTTATATAATTCCGTGAGGTGATTTTCTTGGGGGGTCTTTGAAGTCACAGAGTCTTGGACTTTACTTGGTGGTGCTTTGCAGATTCTGATTCGAAGTTGTTTGAATTAACGGAAGACCGTTGGAAGATTGTTGAAGTTGATCAAGTTTTTTCACTGCTTTGGAAATACCCTTTTCTGGGTTTTTGGGTACTTTAATGATTTCTAGGGTTTATGGTTCTGCTTTCTCTCCCTCTCTAGTTAGGGTTTTTGAGTGAGTAATCATTAGTTTTGTACCTTTTGCTAATTACGTGTTATATTTTAGTTTTTTTTGTATTTTGTTTTTACCTTGTCATGTACACTATGTGTTTTTTTGGGTTACTTACTGATTGAAACTTTTTCCTTGATTCAGGTTGAAGTAACAAGCTCAAGTTAAAATTAAAGATTTAGAAGATTCTTGTAGAAACATAAAATTCAGGTGAGTTTTGGTTTCTTTCCATGTTATTTTTGCCTGATTTTTACAGAATGTTGCTTACCTATTAAAGTTTTTCTGGTTTTGATAGGAATTGAATTGCTACTGGAATAGTACTATAATCTTTTTTTTTAAAAACTTGTATAAGCATATGATATGGGGTTATGTTTCTCTGGAATTGTCTTTTTATTTGAATATCAGAGTTATGGATAATTCTTGAAGGTTCTTCCTGAAACTTTCCTGTTTGGAGAAATTCGTCTTGTAACAGAGTATACTTTTATGGTAATAAAGTTGGATGGATGTTTAGTGCTTCCATGCTTTTGCATTTGGACTCTGAAGTTGTTTTAGTTAGATATGTTCAATCTGTCTATTTAATGTTTGTGTGCTACTCTTTTTGTTATATTGTTCAATAGTTGTTTTACAGGCTCATCGATTTTATGTCCTTCATGCATGCTAGCTAGTTGACCAAATGCATTTCTTATTTATTCACTGAAAATTTGATTATCTTTTTTTTTTATTGGAATTTTTATGTCTATATGTTTAAGTTTTTCTCACACTTATGGTTAAATTCCTGCTGTAGTTATTCTCTAACCAGAAGAAATGGAAAAATTACTTTCAGCAAAAAAGTTTTTCTCTTACTAGAAGCAACTATTTGTTGACGTCGTAAGTAAAGGTATCCTTATTTCTTCAGTTTTTCCTTTTTGTGTCATTTTTTCCTAATATTGTCTTTCTCTGGCCATTCTTTGCTGGTAGGAGCTGGAGAAAAAGTGAGGAAATATGGTGGCAAAAGATTATCAAAAATCCAAAGGATCAACTAAAGCTGAGGTGGGAGAAATCGACACCAGTGCACCATTTCAGTCTGTTAAAGATGCTGTCAATTTATTTGGTGAAGGTGCTTTTTCAGGGGAAAAGCCTGCCATTAAGAAGCCAAAACCACAATCTGCAGACGTATGGTTCATATGGTTCTGTTTCTGTTTTCTTCATTGTTGCATTTAATTGTTTATACTATTATAGTGGAACTTGTCTACGTGTTTAATGCTGGGTGCGTTTACTATAACCTCACTCCTGGACTGAGATTGTGATTAATATGATAATTTTGAGAATTTATGTTAACTTTGCACTAATAACTATTTAGTTTCTTGGCTATATTCTTGAGTTTGCTGTAACTTACGCCTAACCAAATGTTAGATCTGGATTCTTTTTCAATTGTGTATATCTTGGCATTCTCGTTAGTTCCTAGAGATCACCGTGGAGTACATTCATTATTGATTCTCTTTATCAAATAATTTGGTACACATTATTATTACGAAAATTTGAAGGAAATGAAAATGTTTTTGACATAAATATCTCAGGAATATGTTTTATTGGTAGTGTTATAATTCTTGATACTTGTGTTAGGTGTACATTTATTTGCGATGATTGTCTTTGAAGTGCATGTCTTTACTGGTTCTCTTAACAAAATCACTATCTAGCATATGCTGTTTAAGTTCTTTCTCCGTAAGTATACAAATTTCGATGTAAACATTCCTGCTATCTAATTGCAAGAACAATTAAATATGGTAGGTAAAATAGGTGCATCTATCATTCGTTCTAGCTGCATTGCAATAATTTTTTTGACCATCTCATACTTGGAGCTGTTCTAAGATAGGGTCATTTTATAAACAGAAATGATTAGTTTAATCACCATCTGCTGCAACCTATCTAATAACACTGCCTCTTCCCTGTTGCTTTTTTTTTTTTTTTACAGCGAGTGCTGGCCAAAGAGACTCAGCTCCACTTGGCCCAGAAAGAGTTAAATAAGTTGAGGGAACAATTGAAAAGTGCTGAAACCACCAAAGCTCAGGCTCTTTTAGAGCTTGAAAAAGCTAAACGAACTGTTGAGGATCTAACCCAGAAGCTGAAAAGTATAAACGAGTCCAAAGATGCAGCTATTAAGGCTGCAGAAGTGGCTAAGCATCAAGCAAAGCAATTTGTAGAAGCTAACAATGATACTTTTAATGGAACCAATGAATCTTCAAATATGGATCTTGAAACTGCGAGGGTTCAGTACATGACTGCAGCCACGGAACTTGATGCGGCAAAGCAGGAGTTAAGGAAAATACGTCAAGAATATGATGCGTCTGTCCAAGCAAAAGACATTGCTGCCAATCAGGCAGCAGAAGCTGAGAACGCTGCTAAAGAAAATATGAGAAGAGTTGGTGAGCTAGCCAAGGAAATTGCTAGTGTACAGGACTCGATTCAAGAAGTGAAGCTAGCAAGTACACAAGCTAAGGAAGATGAAACAAATATATGTTCTGATAAAGACAAACTGAAGCTATCATATAAAACCAGACTTGAAGAATCGGTTAAAAAGTTGGTTTCTTTGAAGAAAAACATCGATCCTGAACTTGCTAAGAATTTGGAAACTCAACTGGCTGAAACCTTGTCAGAAGTGGAAACCCTACGACAGGATATAGGCAATGTAAGGGTAACTGATCTTGATTCTGTAAAAATTGTTACTTCAGAGTTGGATGGTGCTAAAGAATCGCTACATAAAGTAGCAGAAGAGGAGAACCTGCTTAGAAGCCTGATGGAGACCCTTAAGTTGGATTTGGATAATATTAAAAAAGCGCATTCTGAGTTGAAGGAGAAGGAAGCCGAAACCGAATCTGCTGCAGGTAATCTCCACGTGAAGCTCCGAAAAGCAAAGTCCGAGCTTGAAGACGCACTTACAGAAGAAGCTAAAGTAAGAGGTGCTTCTGATGAAATGATTGCCACAATCCACCAGCTAGCTTCAGAGAGTGAAACTGCGAAGCTCGAAGCTGAAAAAATGAAGCAGCAAGCTGAAGAGCTTAAGAGAGAAGCAGAAGCCATCAGAATTAAGCTGGGAGAAGCAGAAAAGAAACTAGAATTTGCATTACACGACGCTGAAGAAGCAAAAGCAGCTGAGGCTCGAGCCCTTGATCAAATCAAGATTCTATCTGAGAAAACCGATGCCGCTCGTACCTCGATTTCCGAGCCTGGTGCCCAGATTACTATTTCGAAAGACGAGTTTGAATCACTTAGCAGAAAAGTTGAAGAATCTGAAAAATTAGCAGAAATGAAAGTTGCAGCTGCTATGGCTCAAGTAGAAGCTGTAAAAGCCAGTGAATATGAGGGCCTTAAAAAATTGGAAGCTACACAGAAAGAGATTGAGGATATGAAAACTGCGACTCAAGAGGCATTGAAGAAAGCAGAAATGGCAGAGGCAGCTAGAAGAGCAGTCGAGGGAGAACTCAGAAGATGGCGTGAACGTGAACAAAAGAAAGCAGCAGAAGCAGCGTCACTGATTCTTGAAGAAACGAAGAAGTCCTTTGAATCATCTCCTATTAATTACCAAATCCAAAAGCATAAATCTTTAGAGAAAACAAAGGAGACGCGAAAGCTAGAAAAAGCTAAGACTTCTATAGCCAAGAAAACACTTATGCCTAGTTTGAGCAGTGTATTTCATAAGAAGAAAAACCAAGTCGAGGGGGGTTCTCCTTCTTACTTGCCTGGTGAAAAACCTGTTTGGTAAGTGTGATATATCTACCAGATTTTGTGCAGAATATCAAAGGTTGATAAAAATATTGCTTATGCCTTTGTGTATATTTGAGACCTACGGCTTTTATTCTACTTTTATTTCGACTGTTTGGAGCGAATTGGAGATATATTGAGTGCTTAACAATCTTAGGTTTTTCTTTTTGAAAGTTGTTTAGCACTTATATATTTGTGTTATGTAAATGCATATACTAATAGAAGACTGAAATTGAATAAGAGCTGCATGCAGTTTCTACTGTTAGAAGATGTTCTTCAATGAAAATTCTCTGTAACACAGCTAGGTCGTCAGTTTTTGCTTATATTTCAATCCTATTAAACATGAGGGGATTCTATTTTTATAATTCTAAGACCCATTATCATATTTCCATTAAAAAAAAGGCCCATTACAATATTATCATTTTGTTCATATATTCATAGAAAGATATGTGAGTTCCAAGAATTATGTATTGACGTCTATGTTTTTTCCTCTTCAAATAATTCTTTTTTAATGTTTCTCCTGGTTTCTTATTCTTTTATTTTTTTTTTATTTTTCGCTCTTCTATTTATGAATTATTTTTTTCTCAATCTCAATCTACAACCTACAACAGTTCCATATTATATTAATTTATTCATCTTCTCAAGTTTCGATTTTATATTTCACCTATTTATCAAACGCAATTAAGTTTTTAACTTCGATAACATTTTTACTTATTTTATTAATTTTTTAAATTGACTTGTCATAAATCAAGAAAAAACATATAATGTATTATGAAAACCGTACAACGTTTTTAATTTAAAAAGAGACTCACTCGGTAAAGTCGTCGAAGCTTTTGTTTTGAGATTGAAATTCGACAAAATATAAAAGTTAAATATTGGCTTACAACCAAGAAACAAATCGTAAATTCAAGTCTTTAACAAAAAAAAAAGGAAAATTATTGTTGACATGTTTTAAAATAAGAAAAAAAGCTTTTTGGGGTCCAGAATTTGAATTTTGCCTAGGGCCCCAAAAAGTGTAGGGCTAGCCCTGTACATAGTATTAACCCCATATATTTAGTATGATCCCACATCATGTAGTATTTATTTCAAATTAGGTGGTATTACCACACAATGTGTATCACATTCTATGGTATAAATCATATATATATGACAGTACGGACTCACATTACATAGTATTAACCTCATATATTCAGTATGATCACACAACATGTAGTATGTATTCCACATTAAGTGGTACCAAGCAATTTGTATCACATTCTATGTTATAACTACATGTGACAGTACATGTTCACATTACATAGTATTAATCCATATATTTAGTATGACCCCTCATTATGTAGTATTTATTTCATATTAGGTGGTATTACCACGAAATGTGTATCACATTTTATGGTATAATTCACATGTGATAGTACGAGCACATATTACATAGTATTTACCCAATATATTTAATATGATCCCACATCATGTAGTATTTATTCTATATTAGGTGATTTATGCAATTTTTCCAAAGTTAATATTAATTATTCAAAAAAATATTACATACTGTTTATTTTAAAATACTATTGTAACATTCATTTAATTATTTTCATAATAATTTATTAGAAAATAATTTACTATTTTATGTTACTAAATATATAGTATAGTATCATTTGTTGTGGTATAGTACCACTTATTGTGGTAATATTATTATGATATGTTGGCACCGTATTTAACAAATTACTAATTAATGACAATTGACAAGTCTTATTTCTATTGGTTATAACTAGATGCACCTAAGGTAGCGACACCCTAGAATTTTCCCATGAGTATATAAACCTCGCATGTTTTAGATGGGTAGTCGAGCTAATTGGTGAAAATGAGTGCAAGGTTTAACTGGAATTTTTTTTTTGATAAATTGGTTTTAGCTGGGTTTTATTAAAGCAGGAGAAACACATTACTACTTAAAAGAAAAGGGTACTTATGTCTTTAAAAAGATAATTGTTTAGATTTAAAAGTGTCGCCAAGAGAAGAACTATTTCATATGCTCCATTCTCCACGCGAGACATCTATGTTTATTAAGTGAGATAAGATGTGTGAAAGATATATTACTTTTTGTCAAATCAAAATATTTATCCTCATAGTGTAAAATAAATTTAAATATAAATAAGCAAACACCACAATTTTATTGGATCAAACTGTTACCAGCTAATTCAACCAATCCACTCATAAACTAGTTTAATGTTGGGTAAAACACAGTTTGCCCCTTAAAGTATGAGATGATACCAATTATCCCCTCTCCTAAAGTATCACTTCTAATACTTATGCCTCTGTTTTATAGTTTTAAACTTTTATTCCACAATTACCCCCACCCCTTTTATACTTTATTAATTCACAAACAAAAATAAATTGAAAGTTTAATAATGATGAAAACTTGGATCTTTATTGATTATGAATTCCCCCATTCATGAAAGAACTAAGTTCTTCATTTCTTTTGTTTTTTTGTTTTTTCGTCTCAATTAGAAAAAAAATATATATAATATATTGTACCATTAAAACTTTACAGACTAAAAAAAGAAGAAGTTACCTTTATTTTTCTTAATAAAAAGATTTTCTTGCAAATCTTATGCATTCCACAAACTTGATGGAAAAGTCAGACTCGAACTTTTTTGGATTCAACAAGATATGATGGACTTAAAAGTTAAAACATAAAATTCAGATAGAGATATATATATGTGTTGCTTTATGAAGAATAAATAACTATTTTATGAGAGACTAAATATGTGCTCTTACCTTTAACAGAAGGGGAGCAAAGGGAAATTATAATATTATGGTATTAAATAACATGCATGTTAATTAAGGAGCACGAAAATATAAGTACTATATATATATATATATACATGGGAGAAAGAATTGAATATATATATATATATATATATATATATATATATATATAATAGCAAGCAAACAGATTTGATGAGTCGTATTGAGTTATATATACTTATATGATATACTGTAGGTGATTGATTTGTGGATCCAAGGGCAAGCATATATAGTCATGGAGTATCTGAAGAGGGTTCTTAATAAGTACGTGAGTTTCTTTTATCACAACAATTTAATTTTATTTAATTTGTTCATTAATTTGATTGATTCCATTAATTGTACAAATTAAACTAATTTAGAATTTTTAATCGCCCCTTTCTTTTTTTTTTGACATATATATAGTGCTTTCGAGGCACTTCTTGATGAGGATTATAAAGCGGAACTTATAAAGAAGAATATAGACAAAGGAATGGAGCGTCTAAGGTTAGATCGCCAATCAAAATACATTTATTAATACTTAATAATTAATTATGCAAAGCAAAACTATTTCGCGGTTTTAATCTCTGGTAACTTTTTTTTTTATTTATTGTAACAGGTTAAAAAAAATCTATGATACCAATAAGAATGATTTTCGGGATTGGTATATCAATTTTAAGGTGGAATATTTCAAAAAGAGGATTGCCAAAGAAATGGAGAATCTAAGGTTAATATATCCTCAATTTTCACTATATATATAATAAAAAATAATTATATTTAGAGATTTTAATCTGCATGTTGTGCTCTTTAATTTGTTGCAACAGATCAAGGGAAGCCTATGATAGTTGAGCAATTCTGGATGAATAATTATTTTAGCTTTATTATTATATATATAGGCCGGAGTATATATTAAACTTCATCAGTATGCAGTTTAGCTAGTTTTAAAGAAGTGTACGTTGGGCAGATTTGTTTATGTGTTAATTACTTTTTCTTATTTTTATTTTTATTTTTGAGAAATAAATGGATGTTTTACTCCATAACGTACGTACATTGAGGAATTGGATTTTTGCGATATCAATAAACTAAGGCCTTCTTAATTTGGTTTTAACGCTTACCCACCAAGAAACTACTTGTTAATTAGCTTCTTCGATCTTCAAATGAAACATGATCATGTTTACTTTATTTTGCTATTTATTTTCTCAAATCATGATATACATATATATATATCTCTTCGTTAATTGAGTTAATTAGCAAATAAAACACGTGTCATTTAATTAATAGAGATCTCTTTTGCATTCTGCATCGTGTAACATCACACGGATAACTTAGTTTAGACTGAATATTTACTTCTTGGGAATACCTAAGTGGATGATTACTCTTAAACTAATTGGTCTCTCATTTATTCACTTTGCTCCTATAATTTTTCAAGTTTCACTACTCGAAGACATTTATTTGTCTAATGTTAAACGGATTTCTATTTAAAAAAAAAACAAAAGGATTTCATTTTATTAGCCAATATTCCCCCAATAAGAATTAGTGTTTTATAAGTAAGGAAAACATAGCACACGATACACAATTTTTTACAAGCACATGCATGTAATAAGTTGGGGTGAGTACGTTTGAGTGAATTAGAGAAGAAATAGATACTTGACGTAAATACAACATTAATGGTTGCGTTTTAAAATTGACCATTTATTATGGTACCTTGACATATACGACATTTATTGTGTCTTCATTATCAATTTCAGTCCTTATCACCGATATTTTTTAATTATCGCAAAAAATTATCAATTTATGTCATATTTGACCTATCACATGACTTGGACTTGCCGATTGTGGAGTCAGAATATGAAATTCTTAATTTTAAGTGTTCACTCGACTAATGACATTTTTCGGTCAGATTAGACATAAATTGGTGATTTTCGACAAAAAAATTTAATTTTCCAGTCAATTAAGACATAAATTAATGATTTTCGGCGATAATTAAAATTTCCGACAATAAGGACTGAAATTGATGATGATGACACAACACATGATATATATTGCCGATGTACCACAATAAATAATCAATTTTGAAACGCAAAACTTTAAAGGGCCAAAAATAAAATTTTATCGAAAAAATGGTGAGCTTTTTCCTTGAATTATTAATTGTTAGATACCAACTTAATATCATCAATCACCAAAACTGAAAAGTTGCCTGGCCAAATTGAAAAACGAGCTGGATTGAAATGATTCATCAATAAATGTATAGGAAGAAAAATGAAATTTCCGATCTACAAGAATAAATTAGGTCGTCCACGATATTAATTGTTGGTCTATCTCAAATCAACTTTTTACCCTAATAGTACGTAATTGAGTGAAATCTGGCGCTGACTGGTTTCAAGCTGTCTTTTTTTTTTCACGAACATCATTACTTAATGATTAGTGTTCTGTACATCAAGAAATAATATATTTGAATCTATTAATTAATTGGTGTTAAAGTACAAATATAAAATAGGATAGATATCATTAATGGACTTCATTATCATTAATTTTTACAGACTAATTTTTCTTAAGTTTATTTTATTTACACGTTAGTTTCTATTAAGAGTTATTTGTTTCACTTTACCAGTTTCAGACTAAGTAACAAAGACTCCCATAAAATCTATATTGCAGGTCATTGTGATGTGACATCGAATCAGTATAACTTAATTTTGGTATTTTATGAATTTGTTCAATATATATATTTAATAACTAAAATTTCGAAATGATCTTTTGTCATATTTTAATATCATATGATTGATTCATCCTAAAATGTATGTTTAGATCTATATAAAATTTTAAAATATATACTTGTCAATAAATTTATATGTGTAACACCAAAAAATGGCAAATGATCTTTACCCGACCCAAAATTTTGAGACTTTTGGCCTCCCAACACTCTGACTTCCATTACAAACAGTGTAACTAAATGCTATAAAAGAATTGAGTATGTCAATGAACGTAGTGTAGTGATAATTAGTGATAGTTTATAGTTTGAAAGTCAATTGACCCACAAATTTATAGTTTAAATTTGTGGCCCAAGAAGTTTCGAGCTTCAACTCCCACGTAGATTTTTCTTTAGTTTAGTACTAGTGTTTGGAGCAGTTTATAATTTGTGTTTTTTTGTATTTTTACAATTACTAAAATGATTTCTGATATAATGATTGGTGATTAATGTATATAAAAAAAATGAGAATTAATATCTCAAAAAGATTGAGCAAAAAAAAGAAAAGAAATGCTAATTAATAAGAATTTCTATATATATATGTATTTAATTTCTAGAAAAGATTATGTCTACGGACTAAAAGTCTAAAACGTTTTTCATTTCCAGGCAATCTCCAGCATCATACTTTCTTTATGTTTGACGCAGGCCTGCAACATTTTTTAATAAGATGAGCAATCGTTAAACAATATAAATATATAGTATATAGTATATATAGTATGGTTCGTATACTCAATTATAAATTAAATAACATGCCACTACGCTACATATATATGTAAGTAAGTATATAATATAATAATATAATAAATCAATATATATATATTATATTCATACCTTGGACGACGCCCACGCCCAGCATGAGCATCTGTTGTAGGCAGCCTTGTAGGAGCTTGGCCCTAGCAAGACGTATGTAAATACATTTATCAAAATATATAAAAGATGAATTTAATTAGGGTAGGGAATTAATTATTATCACATGATTCATATATTAATTAATTAATATATATAATTTGTGAATGAAATTAAAGTTACGTACCTTGCACTTTTCCTTAAAGTATCTTTCTAAAGCTATTTTCTTTGCTTCTTGTCGAATTCGATAACTATCATATATATATATATATATATATATATATATATATATATATATATATATTAATCTTCAATTAGCTAGGTACGTTGTTAAAGCATTAATTAATTGGAGCTAGATATATTAATTTCTAAAGAGGAGAGGAGAGGAGAGGAGAGGAGTTTAAATACATACAATAAGTTAATTTCACGTCCCCTGTTACAACAACGAAACAAATTAGAAGATCGAGGAATTAAAATCAAATTAGTATCATGAAGAAATTAAATGATAGGACCTAGGAGTGAGTGGTATTATTATTATATACTATATATATATATATACAAAATCTCACACTGCAAACATCACATCCTTGCCAATCGAGCCTAAAAAGATTACAATAGCAGAGAAATCCTGGAGAAATAATTACAATATCAACGTTAGTAAATCAAAATCATTCAAAATAAATTAATAAATTAAATTCAACCATATGCAATATATATATATATATATATATATATATATATATATATAGGTATGAGAAAAATTAAAGAAACCTACATCGCTTCCTGACATTTGAATTTCATAGTCAGAAGCCTTAATTAATTCACACCAATATATAAATAAATAAATACCTTAATTTACTATATCTTCATTTTTATAGTATCAAGTAGCTACTGAATCCAAAACTACCATAATAATATTAATTTGTTCCTTAAACACTACTCGTATGAAATCTAGTATCTTTTGTTAACAATTTGAAGAAAAATTAATAAAAACTAATTTCTTGATAAACAAACAACCATTGGGCTAACTTTCTTGGAACCCAATTAAATGTTTGAATAATTCTCTAATTTGCTCTTTATAGTCAAAGACAATAAAAATAAAAGGCTAGTAATTAAATTAATATAGGTAAAGCAATTATCCTAATTCCAGAGCAAAGACAAAGACAAAAATGGCATTGGATCAATTTTTTCAAAATCTAAAATAGCTTGAATATATGAACCTTCCTTTCCAATATCCTCTAGCTAGCTAGCTCCGTTACTTCTCGTTCTGAAACTTCTTCGTTTTTTCTTTTTCTTTCGTAGTCTCGGAACAAAACACAAAAAGTTTTTCTTACAAGAAAGGGTATATCTGTCAATTACACTCGTTTGCCATGTCAATTACACTAAAAGTGGTACAGAGAATCTACACCCATTATGACAACATGCACAATAAAAACATCTCTATCTAAACAAGTTTTCTCCATACAATTAATGTCAAGAGGTTTAATTTATTGGAGCTAAACTTTTCAAAACTGAAACAAGAAAATAGTCAAACACTCAAAATTAACCATCACTTCAGTATTCATTAAAGTTACAGAAATCATTGAATCTTTTTTTATTTCAGTATATATATGGTAATATATAGTTAGAGGAAGAGAGAACTTCCAAATTTAGACAATGTTGCAAGTCGGTCGAGTGCAACTTCTAGTAACCAGTACTTATCGTATGTCTTTAGAGGTTCAGCCAGCTTCAGTCCCCGTTTATCTTCAGTTCGTGGGTAAACCCATTTTGCTTCCCAATTCTATGAAACTCGCATTCTATAGTTCGAGCAATTTTGACATCTTCTGGATCAGGTTCAGGGAAATCCATGTGGATTGAGCCATCATGTTTGATAGGAGGAGGCGGCAGAAACGAATGTACTATTGCAGCTTGCTCTTTAACATACTTGTACAGCTGCTTATGAAACCCATGGTCCAAGGAAAAACAATCGGTAACCAATCCATTTCTAGAATACCCAGACGACCCTGAGCCCTCTCGTTTACAAAAATGTGGGAGTGATTCATAATCCATAATCTGCATAAATATGCACCAAAGTTGAAAAAGTAGTTTTTAAAATAAAAAAAAAGAAAAAAAAAGTAGTGCTTCTATGTTTATTGAAAATATTGATAACTACTTATTGTCACGGACTTGATTCTTCCAGAGTCACGTGTAGCACTTGGCCTTCGAATTGGTGTGATTGATAGTGTGAAGTGAGAAGTTGGCTAGGATTGAAGAGAAATAACCCAAATGAATTCTAAACATGGACTACAATTTTCTCAACGAGAATGGTGAACTACCTTCAATAAGTCATCTCGTCCGGACCTCGAAAGAACCTGCACTTTCTTCCTTGTTCTTTCTTGTAAAAGAGGTCTTACAACCTAAGAACAGGTAGAGAAGTATTATATAAAATATATAATAATCCGAATACTCGGTAATGTATGCATATATACCAAATGTACCTTCCAACATGCTGAAAATATGTAGGGGGCATTGACTATGTAATAAGTTTCCGTCTTCTCAGGATAGTTGAGGTCATCAATAGTTGATATTACAGACAACAACTGCAACCAAAACAAGTTCGTAGATTTGTTTTTAGAATAGACAAGATTAATTACTTACAGTAGTAGTTTTTAACCACATAGTAACTCATTACTCATGAAAATGCAATGTACAAGTTCACATACCTTGATTTGATTCAATGCAGAGAGCCTTAAACCAGTCATGTCCAAAATCTTTACGCACGTGCCAATGTACCGCCCAAACTTTCTCGTGGCATAAGGCTATTATATATATATGATCGTGAACATGAATAAGAGTAATTCTAACAGAAAAAAGCTAGTGTAAATATATTTCAATAGTTAGGTTTTTTATATGCACTCACCAAAATCACACGATCTCTGTATTCATTCATTTGGATGTGTGATTGGACATAGTATTGAATCTAAATCAGAGAAGACAAACATTATTAAGCATTACATAATAATCCCCTCAATATATAAAGATTTTAAGGTTTTAATTATCTGATGTAATACAGTCGAATCTTACAGATGCTTTGTCGTATGAACTCAGTCCAACACCAACAGCAATGACAGGTAAGCCCTGCGTAAAATATTGTTGCAAAATTACCAACATCAGAGCTATGGTTTGTTAAGAATCGAGCAAAAATAACTATGGTTAGAAATTGGTTCTAAGAAGAAATGTCCGCGGAAAGAGTTTGATCTTCTTCACATCCATTTATACCATATGTAAAGAAGAAAAATTTCATTCCAATTAACTACTTAAGCTGCATGTTACCTCTTTCGAGTATCCAGACATTCCTACAAGCTGAGAATCCCTTATCGCTCTATACAAATCACTAGGATTAATCGGCTTCTGCAATAAGCAATACCAAACTATTAATATAGAAATGAAAAAATAGAACAAATCATAAAAGAAAATAATCCCAAAAACTTACCGTCAATATGTTATCAATATCATTTTGTATCCTCCAAGTTAAGCAGTTGATAAGCTGAAAAATATCAGGCACCGTGAATCAATAACCACACACACAAGCACGAAGAAGAAAACAATATCACGACTTGCTTTACGAGGAACAGAAAAATAAATCGCAACAAACCATTTCACGAGCATTTGAGACATTCCCATCCCTTGCTTTGAGAAATCTCAGTAAATTCTCCTTTTGATACCCGTTGTGTATATACTGCAGAGTTGTTACATCAATTATAAATGAGCCATACATATTCATCACCTCAAATTCTTTTTAACAATCTTTTAAATGTTATTGTGCATCATGATGCACCAAAATTTCTTTGTTAAACAGAATCAATAACTTTTTATTTCTCTAAAATGTTAACAAAACAAGTTCTTTTTAAGGAACACTGAATCACCTGGTATTTTAAATGAAACAGTAATTAGAAAAGGTGAAAGTAAATGCTTAGATAAGTTGATGATCACACATTCTGAATTTAAAGAAACTCCATGTCTGATGATTTCAAGTAATTTTCTCAAATATAGCTCAAAATTTAATTTACAGCATAAAATCTGATCAAATTACAGAAATTCCTAACTAGGAACTCAGCTCCAAATTCACCTGCTAAATTAAGTGAAGACCGATCTTTCAGGTTCCAAATGCCCTACTACCAAATTACTCAAGTAAACAAATATTGGAAAATTATATATACAAGTCTATACACATAATACTATTATAAGATTTCCAAGTATCCCAAAATCAAAGTTTCAAGCAGCAATTTGACTTGACATTATCCCCAGATCAAATTTGATATTCAAATTCAAAGAAAAATAAAATAAAAAGAATAAGAGTAGAAATGTCAGACCTGGAAAGTTCTCTTTAGTGGCTCATCAACTGCAAAAAGTTAAACATCAAATTCATCAGCATTTGGAAAACCCAAAGAACAAAAAACTGAAAAATTTGATAATTGAGCAGAGAGAATAAAGAAGCAGACTTTTATCGATCAGGGTCTGAAATTGTTTGATTGAATCTTCCTTTATCATCACCATTCTGCTTTCTGTAATTAATTCATCCACAAAGACAGTCAATTAAATAGTTCAGATTATAGATTCAAACCCAAATTTCAATAATTTTCAGCTAACCCTTTAAGTAGTAAATGGTGTTTCCTCAAGTGGAAGGTAGGGTGAGTTTTTTTAACTCTTCCCTCCGCATCAACGACGTTAGCTTTCTTGGATCTTTTATAAATGCGCGACATTCATATTAAAGAAAAAGACAACAAAAATTAAATGTATTATAACCTTGAAGAGGTAAAGATATAGTTAGGCTGAATAATTCTAAGTTTAGCTTAATATTAATCGTCGGAAGAATGATTCTTGCTAGTAGTTGGTCATTAGTTTATAATAAGATTATTATTGATATTTTAAATCTAGGGATAAAATGCACGATACTATCCTGAGATATCGAAACCCGCATTATATTATTCTGTGAATTTTTTTTTGCATTAAACTCCTTGTACTTTAAAAAAACCCTGCATAAAACACTTATTAATCTCTAATTTTTCATAATTTTGTTTGAGTAAAACTCCCTTGTACTTTTGAATATTTGCGTAAAACTTCTTTGTATTTTTTAAATTTGCACAAAACTCCCTTGTATATTTCAATTTTGCGTATCCCTTGTACTTTTCAACTTTTGAATATAACTCACTTGTACTTTTACATATAGCTAGAAGTAATTCAGGAAATTCAATTAAAAATTAACAGGATTATTGAATATTTTATGCAGAGTTTTTAAAAATACAAAGGAGTTTAATTAAAAAAAAATCACATATTAATTTAATGTAAATTTTATATAACACAAGATAGTATCGTGCATTTTCCCCAATAGCTAAACTATATGCCGATCTCCTCTCCAAATACAACGGACTAATTATTTTTCCCCAAAAGCTAAAATATATGCCAATCCCCTCTCCAAATATAACGGACTAATTTATTAAATTAAATAAGTAAAATATTGGCGCTGACCTTTCTACATTGGAGCCTGAAAATATACTTTTTTTCTTTTAAAGATGGAAATGATTAAGAATTTTTTTTTTGTGAAAATGTCAGATTGTCGTGAAACATGACCATAACCTCCTAATTGTTTTTCTTTTTTTTTTTTTAATAATTGAATGTATTGTTACATCAAACACTATATCGAATTGAAACTTTACAATGATATCAAAGTAAACTAATTACTAGTATTAAACTAAAGAAATACTAGTATCGAATTAGAAAAAATATCCACATTCATAAAAGTTGAACCATGACCTCCTAATCCTTAAACAGCATCCTTAACCACTTGACATCTAGCTAAATTAAAAGCTTGTGCATTGTTTTCAAGACATGATTAATTATTTCGGACCACGAGTTGATCAGTAGAGAGAATAATTAAAGCTAAATTCCACATTTGAAAGGATTGGAATAAATTTGGGCCGAGTCGAAGATTATAAAAAAGAGGTCACACGCTTCGTCTAGAAAAAGGTCGGATCAGATGTGTCGGGGGACTCGGGTATCTGCAATTCGGATCATACATTTGATTCTAAATTAAATTTAGATAAATACTAATAAAAATCATAGTCATGTATTTAAAGGGTGGGTCAAATTTAATGACTCAAGAGAGAAGTGGATTATGTTCTTTTGGATTGGTTCTATGCAAGTTAAATTGAAATATCTTATTGAAAATTCAAGCGAATTCGCAAATGTAAATGTATTAGAATGCAATGTATTGCTTGGCATGCACTACTACTTAGTGGTTATTTTAAAAATTAAAGCACATTAATTAGTGTGTACAATTAATCATAATTGATTGAATTAACATAAAAAATAATAAATTCTTTAGTAACTAGGATTACTGATCATAAAGATCTCTAATATGATATTAATTAATAAAAAAAAATTTATATATATCATCCAGCCCAATAAAATGAAAACTTTATAGCATAAGTCATGATTATTTCTTAATAATTATTAAGTTATTGGTTTAGTGGAAGTGACTAGTTCGCATATAGTGGCGAATACAAGTCCAAATTTTCGTAGGGATTATTTCGCATAAAATATGTTCGACTCACATGAATTAAGTCAAGTCTACAATCTAAATATTTTTGAGAAACAGGAAAAAAATAATTAAGTTATGTGAGATTATTCTATATTTTGGTTAAATATCCATTAGAGCTCGAAAATAACCAAAAAAATATGCTCGAATAGAATATAATACATATAAAGAAAATAAAAAAAATAAAAACATTGGGATGTGCGCAATATTTAAGCTGACGAATTATAAAAATGTGTTTAGCCACATAGACATAGATTAGAATTATTAAATCACTAAATGTGCGTAGTGCATTGCAGACAAACACTAAGTCCAAAAAGAGAATTATTTTTTCACCATTTTTGGAATTTGCAGCGTGTATGGCACCAAGGACAGATGCCTAAAGATAATGTTGAAAAAGAAATTCGAAGCATATTATTATAGAATTTATAGTAATATTATTTATATGTTAAAAGCATCAAAAGAGACACAAAGGTGACGGCTAAGCATGTTTTTCCCTTCACGAAAAGATGCTATGTAGATGTACTAATTCTAGATCTCTTAAAACATTTTTGCTACATTCTTCAAGATAATCACATTATTTTATGCCATATATTTAGCTCTAACTAGTGTATATGAGAATCTTCAAATGTTGGGTATGCTCGTGTCTCATCATTTTAGGCTAACCAATATTTTATTACTCCGTAAAATGTATATTTTTCAATGTAATTATTGAATGACCATCTCATCTAATTAAAAGTTAAATGTCCCACATTGGTTGAAAATAATAGTTAAGTCCATCTTATAGTGCATTGGGCAATCCTCACCTTACAAGCTAGCTTTTGAGGTTGAGTTAGGCCCAAACCAAGTAAGTGGACTTAGTCCAATCCATGTAGTGAATTCTAGTATGGTATCAGAGTTTAGGTTGAAGTGGGCTACCTCTTTCCGTAATGGACTCTTCCTTGAGCACATGATGGGATTTTCCTTGAGCACATGATGGGATTTATTCTTCACCCACACTGTCTGGAAAAATCCACGTGTTGGGATCGACACGATCTGGGCAAATCCGCATGTTGGACTCTTACCCACATGCCAATAATTGTTGAGCATCTCTTAGTGGGTATTAGAGATTAATTAGCATCAAATATTTCAAAGTTGAATTTCTTGCATGTAATTTGTCATTCTTAATTAGACAATGTGTCGATACTTGTCTACTGTATAATAAAAGGTTCCATATCTAATTTTTAATAAATTGAGGAATTGACATTTTACTCCTTAAAAAAACATTATTCTGAACTAAATTCAACAAAATGCCAACATGTTGTATTTATGTGATACAAAATATCAATTTGTATTTTTTATCATCAATTACATCAGAAATCATTTTAATATATATATATATATATATATATATAAAAGTACAAAGAATTATAAAAAATAAATCACAAACAAAACTAATATTAAACTAGAGAAAAATTCACTATAGTAAGAGCTGAACATATGATCTCCTCATATTTGACTTGACAATACAATAAACAATATTTTTGACCCAAAAGTATGTTCAATAATTTATATTATGGCACGCTATTGCATATAAATTTGGTAAATATGTATGTTGGCGCCATTTCAGTGTATACATAAAAGAAAATAATATAAATATAACATAAAATTCTAGTTGAAAATAGTAGTATCCCAAATATTTAAAGTAATAGTTAGCGGGGCGATTGCGATATACTTACTCTTCGGACAGAGTAAAACTAGCGAACGAAAATCGATCTTGGTATGGAGGATTATGCACCACTTAGCTATTTGTATATGCAATTATGCATATGCAGTGTCATTGTTCATAATTCTATTTTCTCTACTTTTATTTTATCGTGTTCTGTTGAGGATGATATCTTATTTTATGCTTTTTGACCAAAAACTGATCGATTGGACTATTCCTTGTAATGTCAAACAAAACATAATTTGTAATATGCTTATTTATAAATTAAAACTCGTAGCTTTTAACAAAGCGGGGATAGCTCAGTTGGGAGAGCGTCAGACTGAAGATCTGAAGGTCACGTGTTCGATCCACGTTCACCGCATTCTCTTTTCCCCTTTTTAAATATTTGCTGGGTGCACTGCATATTTTAGTTGAAAAAGATGGTAAACTAGTATATGCCCCGTGCATTTAAATTAATGTAAGCTCGAATAAAAAAGGATTTATAGTAACAGTATTACAACATTGTAGAACAAATCTGAAACTATCCAAATACAACTAACTTCAAATAATACTACAATGCTACAAGCAAGTGATGCCCATAATTTGCAGTGTTGAAAAAAAGAAAAAAAAGACCCATATCTCTCATTTACTGAAAATAAACAGCAACTCAAATCCAAAATCTACTAAAAGAAATCAAACTCCAGATAATTATCAGAATTTTTCTGAGCTGTAATAGCAGCAGCAGCAGCAACTTTCACGCTAGTCGCCGCTGGAGGAGGAGGAGGAGGAACATTACTAATTCTCTCGAAATCGACAGGCCTCGGAACCTCTGGAGGGCTCGCACATCGAATCAGAGCCCAATTCACACCTTCAAAGAACGGATGCTGCTTTATTTCAGTAGCTCCACGTTTATACGCCAGTCGATTCTGCGGCTCTTTCACTAGCAACCCTCTCATAAGATCTCTAGCAGCAAAACTAACAACCGGTGATTCCGGAAAACGAAGGGGCTGCCCCACGACATTGAAAAGGGTCGCCCGATTACCCGACCCTTTGAACGGTGTCTTACCGAACAATAACTCGTAAAGAAATATCCCAAAAGTCCACCAGTCCACAGCACTTCCATGGCCTTCGCCTTTGATTATTTCAGGTGCTAAGTACTCATGGGTCCCAACAAACGACATTGAACGTGCATCTGTTGGCTCAGCCATAAGCTCGGGTAATGGGCTGACTTGATTGCCAATTTCGTTTTTGTGTTTCCGTTCTTTCTTGGATTTACTAGAGAAGAAACGTGGAGCGAAACATGTGGTAGGGGCCATGCATGATGGTTGGATACAAGAAGGCTCAATGCAAGACGGTTGGATGCAATAATCGGTGTTTTTACGTAAAGGTTGAGAGTCGATAGAGGATTTTATTAGAGTTGGGCTGACAGTACAACGGAGTGAAAGGTCGAAGTCCGATAGCATTATATGCCCATCTTCTCTTACGAGGACATTTTCTGGCTTGAGGTCACGGTAGACAATGCCGAGCATATGAAGGTATTCTAAAGCAAGAAGGACCTCTGCTACGTAAAACCTACATAAGAAATTGAAACGATGGGAATATATTACTTACACATGATAAAATCATCATAACAAAAGAATACCACATCTAAGGATATGCATATTACACAATACAATGCAAAAAATTGAGTTAACTAGGACATACAGAAAATCAAGTTTATATGTAGAATTCTATACAAAATCTTGAAAGCCAAAATGCTAATTAGGCAAGTTATTCATATTAAAGGACAACTTATGGCTTTCTTTAGTACTTGGTTTTTAAATGTCATGATTGTGTTTCCAGATTAGCATATTGAAATTAAAAGATAAAATGATATGAAATATGTATAAATGTAAAGTACATGGTTTCTCTTTAGTAAACTAGCAATGACATACTGCTCTAGGGACTCCAAGATTTTATGGCCTTTTGACCCTCATAAGTCATAATATAATTTAGTATAATTAGTAATAATCCTCATATACGCGTAGTTATACTTCTTCGATTTTCTTTAGCCTATCCAATTATTTCACCAAATTCTAGTCGCATCACAGTCAACATTCAAGAAACAAAAACATTAATTCATACTAGTCCTAAAAAAAACATTTTTACACACTTTATTTTCATCACAAGATGAAGCATTTCAAAAGAGAAACTATTCTAATAAGAGTAATGAAAATAATCATACTTTACTGCTTGTTCAGACAAATGTTTTCCTGGATGCTTCTGCCGAAGTGTATGTAAGTCTCCTCCAGGACAGAACTCCATCACTAAACACGAAAACTTTTCTGTCTCAAAATGAGAATATAAGGACGGAAGGAAAGGATGATCTAGACACTGCAATATTTCTCGTTCTGTCTGGGCCCGCAAAAGCTTTTTCCGACTAGCTAGTGAAGCTTTATCCATAACCTTCATTGCAAAATAACATTTTGTACCACATAATTCCGACAAATAGACACTTCCAATGTCACCACACCCCAGCTTCTTGAGTAGTCTAAAGTGTCTCAAATCTAAGGCTCCATCTTTTAAACGAACGGCCTGGATTGCTTCCCATTTAAGGTCATTTGCTTTATGGGGTTTGTTAACAGTACTACTAAAACTGCTACAAGTACTCTCATCACTTACATCAGTACTCGTGCTACCCCTACACAAACTGCTCTTTCCACTGTCAACAAAATTTCCACTAGTCTTTGCAAGGCTAACTTTTGCGGAACTGTCTTTGACATTTCCTTGACTCGGTGATTTCTTTTCCTGATCAGATGTTGGTACTTGTTTTGGATTACCCAAATGTAAGCTTGAATCCAATTTACCAGCTAATGCTGATCCCGTTTGCATATGAATATGTAATTTTGTTTCTTCTGAAGTTGAAACTGTAATTTTCTTAGAGGCAGCATTATCAAAATTTCTTGATAGTGATTCTTTTGTAGTAGGGTCTGATTTTCCAGTTTTTGAATATGTCACGGGTTTTCCCCTCCGAAGATTTCCTTCTAATTCTTGACCTCCATGGATTTTGCTCGGTTTTTCCGAAATACCCTTAGTAAATGACTCTGAGGCCATAGGGAATGACTATTGAATTTGCAATTTTATTTCAAGGACATTGATCTAGAAAATGCGTCCTCCTTCAATACCAAAATCAGACATCATCATCTGCAAATCAGTCCCTAGAAAGAGAAAATAAACAAGGAGATTATAATTAATTTGAAAAGTATAAGTAGATTAACAGAATACAACTAAGTTTAAATAAGGTTAACAAATCAACAGAAAAAATTTATGCAAGGACCATAGTCTTTTCAATTACCAAATAAATAATATATCTAACAAAAGATCAACATTAGATATTATGAAAATGTAAACGTGATGCAGATTGTCTTTCTTCTTCTTTGAAAACTAATAAGCTTGGACTATATGCAGATTAAGTGCAGATGTAGATCAATGGACAAAAACCATAAAGGAAACCAAATTCTCCATGGAAGAAAACATAATTTATGCATCCTATATTTTACCTCAAAATCCAACCTTTCTCACCAGAGAAGAACTAAAGCTTAATTGGAAAAAGCAATAATGCAACAAATCACCACCAAGTTGCACCAAAGGGGAATGAATTAACCTATAAACAAAAATGTAGTCCCTCAAACACTCAGTACTAGTCAAACATTACCACATATCAAAAGATAAGCACAAATTCAGGATAAAAACAGCTAGAAAAAAGAAAAGGGTCCTTGAAAACGCACAGATCTTGAGCATTGACCCACACCTTTTTCTGGAAACCCAACTAAGAGGGATCCATAAACCCCACAAAAACCCACAATGCTTAAAAAAATCTCAAATTAGCGCAAACCTAGCCAAAGTATGGACCAGTTCAAAAGGCAACGCAAGAAAAGCAGCCCACAAACAAAAAAAAAAGGCAACTTGAAGTCGCAAAGATTAGAACTTTAAGGTTTACAAGTCATTGCTTTTAGCAATGGAGGAGATGAAGGATTAGATTAAAGAAATATGAGGTTACTTAACTGTAGAGAGATAAACAAGAGAGAGAGACTCTTTCTTTCTTTCTTTCTTCCAAAAAATGTTGGGTATGGAGT